>VMDR010000268.1:234376-297083 GCA_007922815.1 Macrotus californicus | reverse complement strand
TGGCAATCAAACGTATAGAAGAACCCCAGTTAACTTCTGAGATTCTGATGGATCATTCTCTTAATTGATTGTTTAGGTTGGGTTCACTGTTTGGGTATTTTAAATAACACACAAAAAAGCATCCCTGAACAGAAGTGGAACTACTGGGTCAAATCATCAGGACATATTTTTAAGCCCCTGAAATATCCCTCCAGAAGGTTTGTACGGTGTGGCGCGCCTACCCCACAGCAGGCAGGAGTGCCAGTTCCTCACACTCTGGCAAGTGCTGGGAATTAAAATGTCTCAAATCTTTGATTATTAGTAAGACTGGGCAGAATATTTAAAAATTTTTAATTGACTTTGAGAGAGACATTGGTCTGTTGTTCCGCTAATTTGTGCATTCATTGGTTGCATGTGCCCTGACCAGGGATCAAACCCACAGCCTTGGCAGGGCAGGGTGACGCTACAACTCACTGAGCCACCCAACCTAACTGAGCTGGGCAGCTTTTTCTTAAAGGAGAAATTTCTCTTATTTTTAAAATAAATGCCACTGAATTCTATTTCTTTAAAAAAAATTAGACTCACAGTGAAAATAGCAGGAAGTTTATAACTGCATTTTGACATTTCATGAACATATGACTAGATCGGTTGGAATGGATGAGATGCCTTTTGGTTTCTTGAGGCAATCAGGAGTTTGGGCAGGAACCATGTCTTAACATTTACTTTTGAAGCCTTCCACAGGTACAGCATACAGATTCCTGTGCAGAATTTGCTTTACTGAGAGAAACAATTCAGGATAATCTGTAGCTCCTGGGCTCTTGAGCTACAGATTATCCTGAATGACCTCTACAGATCAGGAAATTCCAAGCTAAGCAGAAAGTCTGTTCAGCCTTCTCTGTGCATATCAGAGTCATCACAGTGAATATGACTGATTACTAGCCCACTGTTGGATCATCTCTTCCTATTTCTCATGGTCAAGGCGAGGTCAGTAGGAAAGGACTCATTGTGTGTGGATTTATTTGGGCCATGTCCAACCTTTACTTCCCCCTTTTCTTTGTCTTAAGATGTGCAGTTTCCAGTTCAGGGACCAAGTGAGAAGTCCCAGCCTGACTACTGCCTGTTCATTTTCCTTAGAACCACAAGCAGCAGTGGAGGGCTGACCATCAGTAGCCTCCTCAAGGAAAAGGAGGGCTCAGAAGTAGCCAAGTTCACTTTAGAGGAACTCTGCCTCATCTGCAGCATCCTGAGCACAGCAGAGTACTGTCTGGCCACTACCCAGCAGGTGAGCCACCCTGGCTGCCCACTCTCCACTTCCTTTTGCTGAACCATTTAGGCCACTTAGATCAGTTGGTAGGAGTATGGACCCTAATAAGGCTACATAAAACCAGAGTAGACCAGTTGGCCTCCCACAGAGGAAAAACTAGCTGTCCAGCCAAAAGACAGCTGCTATCTTACAGAAGGGCCTTGTTAAAGGAGCCTAGGCAAGAAAGTATGACTGATCTCTTCCCCAGAGTTATGTAAGCTACATAAAGGGCATGCCCCCTGAAAAGCAGGTCAGTAGCCCTGTCTCTGTATGAGACAAGCAGGAACAACCTTAAGGGTACTAGGACCCAGTCTTTGGTGGTGACAAGTCACAGCCAGTTACTCCATTCTCAGAAGTGTTACTAGGCTAAGCAGAATCCTTTGGGCTTTTATGTGTCTCCTGGAATTTACATAGCAGTCTCAATCTGCCTAAACAAATAACCATTGTTTAGATGTTGACGTTCAGGAACTGTGAAGCAGGAAAGGGTGATGCCTCTACCAGAGTTCCCCATGAAAACAAGGAAGACCCAGAATAATTTTCCCTGCAGCCTTAGATGTGGGATTAGAAGTTCCTTTTCACATTTGATCTAGAATTCACCCAAGGCCAATGAAAAAAAAGTAATTGGGGGAGGTTCTGCTCTTTCCATCTTTTGGGGTTTATTATTTACACATGTCTAGATCAGAGGAATGCAGTCATAAATTATGGTTCAGACAGGATAGCTTGGAGTACCTGTGAGCTAAAGCAAGAATACAGGAGCCCACATAAGAAGTGGTGCCCCCAAAACTTCACAGCTGGGGCTAAACTGGCCAGAGGCAGAGGCCGCACCATGCTCTGCTTTGGAGACATGGTTATACTGAGTCACGCAGGGAAGGGTCTGTGAAGGTTTGGCCTTGGAGCCGGAGACAGAGATTCATTCAGCCTCCAGAACTCCCAGGGCAGGATGACAACCGATCTGTGAGGACCTCCAAAGCAGGGGTTACAGAGTCTTTGATGAAGAAACACCATTTAACTATTTTGTGTGGGTTCAGAATGAGAAAGAGGACACACATATAAATAATAGTTTTTTAAAAGTAGAATAACCATGGCACCAAAAAAAAAAAAAAGCTATAAAAGTAATGACCCTTAATCCCATCACCCTCAAATAATCATACTAGTAATTTGGAGGGGTTTTTTTCCAGTTGGTTTTCATCGGCTCCGTTTTGCATGCTGTGGTCTTGACTAAATGTTCATATCCCTTTGTTGTTGTTACATTATAGCATGAGCAGTTCTCCTGCTGCGGTAATGTCTTCATTACAACCAGAGTTATGGCTACACAATGTCCCATTAAGGTGCATACTGTAAATTATTTAACAGTATCTCTGGTCATGTTCACGCTGCTTCAAGTTTTTACTTCTATAAATAATCCTACAAAGAACACCTAATGTTTTACTTATTTTTCTAGAACAAATTCTCAGAAGTTCTAGAAGTATTAGTAGATCAGGCAGCATTGTAATGACTCATGGTAGATGTAGGCAGTTTTTTGTCATTTAATGAAAATTGATTTTTACTGATTATAAAAGTAAATACATTCTTAGCCCCTATACTGTGATCTCTAAATAGCATTTTCCACTAAAAGGAACCAGAGTTTCTTGCAGAAATGACTAATTTCAGGTTTGGGTAGGAAATGTACAAGATGAGCCTAGAACATCACATCACGCAAAAAGCAAGAAAACATCGAAGACTGTGAGAGCCATTTCAAAAGGACTCACTCAGGAGCTGTAGTGTGTTTAATGTACAAAAAGACATGTCCAGGTCCTAACCTAACCCCCAGTACCTGTAAATGTGACCCTATTTGGAAATAGGATTTTTGAAGATGTCCTTAAGTAGGGATCTCAAGATGAGATCATCTTGCATTTAGGGGGAGTCCTGAATCCAATGACTAGTATCATTAGCAAGGAGAGGGGGATTTAACACTCAAAGACACAGGAAAGAAAGACACGTGAAGATGGAGGCAGAGATTGGAGTGACGCATCTGCAAGCTAAGGAAGACCAAGGAGTGCCAGCAACTACCCTAAGATAGAACACAGGCGTGAACAGTTTCTTCCTCAGAGCCTCCAGAAGGAACCAACCGTGCCAGCACCTTGATTCCGGGCTTCTGGCCTCCAGAACTGTGAGGGAACAAGTTGCTGCCGTAAGCTCCCGTGTGTGCAGTGATTTGTCATGGCAGCCCCAGGAAACTCGTACAGCAGCCAACCTGAATAAGCTCTAATGGTCAAAGATGGAACAGATAAACATCAGTGAGAATGTGAACTACAGTGGATTGAAACATCAATATGATTCAATCTGTTTGATTATAAAGATTTTTTAAAAAATTCATATATCCATCACCTTTGAAGATACTAAGGAACCATGAATTAAATACTGGTAAATAAAGGGAAGTTCTTATCCTGCCTTTCCTGTCTGACTTGTACCTCAGGAAAACCAAATAATTAACAATGGGAAACATCTGTTTAGGACAGAATTTTAGCTAATAAATGAAGAAGAAAAAAATAGAATATCATTCTTTTATAACTCCTAATAGAGTAACAGATCTGGGCATTGGCCATCAATGGCTGCTGATACTACAAACAGAGAGACAGACAAACATCAAGCATCCACTGATAGAAGTACACACACCATCATGAAGCAGTTTTCTAAAAAGAAAAAAAATAAGCTGAATCCGCTCAAGCTTCTGCAGTTAACCCTTGAGCAGTGCGAGGGTTAAGGGCGCAGGCCCTCCCCGCCAGCCTTGCACACAGTCAAAAATTCACGTGTAACTTGACTCCCCCAAACAAGTGAGCTAGGGAGAAGGTAATTATCAAGAGGAAGAGAAATCTTTACTGTACTTACTGAGAAATATCCACATGTGAGTAGACAGCTCAAATCCGTGTTGTTCAAAGGTTGACAGCACATCAAACTACAACTTACAAGAAATGCAAGGAACAAGGGAATATGTTAGTTAATATCTTGTAGGTGCAATCAGCAAAGGCCAAGCTATGGGAGAATCCACAGCCCAAACAACCCAGTTTCCTTACAAAAAATTGCAGGGGTTGGAGTGTTGGCAAAAAGAAATGGAGGAAGAAACCAAACACTTAAGAATCCAAGTAATGAAGAATTGGAAAAATAAAATTTAAAAAATGTTTGTAATTATGAATATTGGCTCACTAATTATAACACTGTTACGCTTAACATTTGCATGGGATGTTTTCATTCATTCAAGAGATTTTTTAAAAAGTATTTATTTTTAGAGAGGTAGAGAAATAATCACTGTGCGAGAGAAACATCGATGGGATGCCTCTCACACGCCCCCAGCTGGGGACCCGGCCCACAACCCAGGCATGTGCCCTGACTGGGAATGGAACTGATGACCCTTTGGTTCACAGGCTGGTGCTCAGTGCACTGAGCCACACCAGCCAGGGCCGTTAAAGGAGCTCTTTATGAAGCACTTATATATGTAGTTGATGTTAATTAACAGTGGTGAACGAAGCAGCCAACATTTTCCTGTCATGGAACTAAGAACCGATGGGGGAGCTGGATAATAGATATGTAAGCCAAGCTGTGACTTCAGTTTCGTGGTTAGTGCTAAGAAGTTGCAGTGCTGGTTAGGGAGTTGCCTGCAGAAGGAGAGTGGTCAAGAAGGGCCTCTCTGAGGAGATGGCATTGGAGCAGAGACCCGAGGGCTGGGAAGGAGACTGCCAAGTGAGGAGCGGAGAAGGGTTGGGAGGGTGGGGGCAGGGGACAAAGGTAGGGAGTTTTTGCAGAGTGAGGAAGCAGAAGTATAAAGGCCCCGAGGGGGAACAGACTTTGGTATTTCCAAAACTTTAACTGGTCAATGTAGCTGAAGCCAAGGCAGCAAGGGGGAAAGCTGGAAGTGGACAGGAGAGAGAGACAGGACCCAGATCAGGGTTAGAAGTTTGAGTTTTATTTTCAGTGTAGTAGGAAGAGGCTGCTGAAGAGCTTAAGCATTCATTGTAAGCCTGTCCCATAATTTGTTTTATCAGTCCCTTACAAATACACGTGTAGACTGTTTCCAGTTTTCCAAGAACAAACAGCACTAGAACGTGAGCTTAAAGAGAAGATCTTACTGTTTGTCCGTGGGATAACTCCCTTACTCAGTTACAGAGCCTGGTACAAGGTGGACTTTAGTAAACACGGGTTGGGTTAATGAGGGCTGCAAGGATGGCTTGCACATCCTTTGTACACTGTTCTCATTACTCCGTTGAGGTACTTTTCTGGATGTGAAATTGCTGGCTTAAAGGGTGGCTTTTGAATGTTCTGCTTTTTAAAGAAATTGCCTTCCGGAAAAGATTACATTAATTTATGCACCCCAAACAGCATTTTTTAAATTTACGACAAAACATTCATTATTCTTAGAGTTTGCATAATAAATAGGTCTGGAAGTGCGAGGTGAGTCCGTTCCCGGGATGTTTGGAGCTCTTTGCAATTCCTGATCGGTTATATTTTCGTCTCAGGTGGCTGGGAGCGTGGCCAGCGTTTTCCTCCCAGGCTGTACACTGCTGGGGGCACAGACCGCTTCTCTTCTTTGCCTCGGCATCATCCCCAGCACCTTAACACAGTGGGTGGTGTGTGGGAGCACTCAGTGAATACTTTAATACTGCTTTTATTGCCACCCACAACCAGAGGTTTCCCATGTTGAGGAATGAGCCTGGAGTTGACGGGGCCGGGAGTATCCTAAAAACCGGGGTCTTTTTTAAAATTAGTGAAGTGAATTTTCAGTGCGTCAGAAGAAACAGTTACAGCCCAGTGCTAGAGGGCACAGGTTCTGGAGGAAGTGATTCCTGGCCCTACCACTCCCTGTCTTGGGTAGTCACCCCTCCATTTCCTCCTCTGTAACCTGGGGACAGCAAAAGAATCTTCCTCGTAGAGCTGTGAGAATTAAATGAGTCCATTCACGAAAAGTGCCTGGAATTGTGCCCGAATCATCAAACTCGGTCAGTGTTAAGTAATCTTACTGAGGCACTCATTTGGATCATCACTAAGCATGTTTTTCTCTAATTTTCTAATAGCTAGAAGAAAAACTCAAAGAAAAAGTTGACATAAGTCTGACTGAACGAATCAATCTGACTGGAGAAATGGACACGTTCAGCACGTATGTACCTTGCACACATTGGCCAGGGCCTGCCCTTCACGAAGTAGCACGTCTCGGGTTGTGGGCTTTAGGTCACTGCTGAACCTACGAGGTTTCCAGGGCTTTCAGTTGGATCGGGACTGTTACCCGCTAGCCACTAAGAAGAAGCAATAGAAGCTGGTGCAGCTGCGCCTCATTCTGCCTCCTCGAATACAATCATTTTTAGCCCCTTGGTTTTTAATTGTTTGACTGTCAGAATGACAAAAGAGAAGAAAGCCTCCCTTAGCCATCCCTGAAGGAAGGTCAGATCCAAGGCCTGCTGTCTGCCTCCCTAAAGCCACAGAGGACCAGCCCCACCTCCAGTGTTTTAGAATGTAAGGTGTAGGCAGCCAGATCTGAGGCATGCGTGCACACATGCATGTGTGTGTGTTGGGAGGGTGTCTGTCCAGGAAGTTCAGACCGAAAAGCTTTCTTGAAGTAGTTCTTTCTCTGGTGTTACCTTGCAGTATTTTTGCTGTGGTCCTTAAATGGGACTGGGATAGACCAGGCTTTCTTAGCCACCACTTTCTGAGGAAAAATTCAAGTTTTCTTAAGTCATTTCCTCTTTCTTTCTTTCTTTTAAATTTTATTTATTTATCTTTAGAGAGAGGGGAAGGGAGGGAGGAAGAGGGGGTGAGGAACATCAATGTGTGGTTGCTCCTCACACACCCTGTACTGGGGACCTGGCCTGCAACCCAGGCATGTGCCCTGACTGGGAATCCAACCGGCGACCTTTTGGTTCGCAGGCCGGCACTCAGTCCACTGAGCCACACCAGCCAGGGCTTCTCTCCTTTTCTGAACTTCCTTTTTTCCAGGTTCTGATTTAAACATTTTGACCCTGTCTGTTATAGCTCAGTGGAGTGAGCGTGGGCCGTGAACTAAAGGGTTGCCAGTTTGATTCCCAGTCAGGGCATATGCCTGCGTTACAGGCCAGGTCCCCCATAGGGGGCGCACAAGAGGCAACCACACATTGCTGTTTCTCTCCCTCTCTTTCTCCTTCCCTTCCCCTCTCTCTAAAATAAACAAATAAAACCTTTTTAAAAAAATAAACATTTTGGCAAACAGGTATTTTTGGAGGTGGAGGTGAAAGAAGGATTCTGGGTGTAGCAAATAGGGAGACTAGCTGTGGAATTTTATGTCCTTTGTAGGCACAAACCTGAATGAGACCAGGACATGCAACAGGAATAAAGAAAGAGCCGAAGCTCCTCATTGTCAATTCCCTTTTGAAACGACACTCGAGTTTTCTCAGTTTCTGATGAAATGATGACTCTAATTTCACACAGGTGCCCCAAACATTTGGAAGGGTCCCTGTCGTTTAAGAAGTCATTTTTTAAAAAAGTTATGACCTACTCATTTGTTTGATTTGCAGTGTCATCTCTAGCAGCATTCAGTTGTTGGTTCAGGATCTGGATGCTGCCTGTGACCCTGCCCTGACTGCCATGAGCAAGGTAAGGGTTTGGGAAGTGCTCCTTCCTACACGCCCAGGAGGGACCCCAGATGGTTTCCTTCAGCCCTTGTCTGTAGCTTCTTCAGGCTCTTCAGTGCTTAAAGTGCTTGGGAGGAGAAGGGAAGACTCGGTCTAGGAGTTTCCCACAGTGCTCAGTGTATCTTGCACCTTAGGTCAATTGCTTGTCCTCTGAGAATAAGACAGGGAGCAGGTGTATTTGCTAAGTCTCAAGATGTTAACTTTGATTAGCCTCTGACAGATGCTGATGAAAACCTTAAGTGGTCTCACCAGAGTGGGCGTTTTTGTTAGTAACTTCTAGCTCATCTCTTTGCTGCACACTGAGAGGTTTTTCCATCTCTCTCTGAGCTCTGGTGCCAATGCAGGATTATGTGACCAGGTTGCGGAGCCTGGTGTTCTGTTATAACGGTGGAGCATCCATCAGCCCTCAAGTTTCCTCCTTCGGCTCGTACCACACGCTGCCCTGTGTTGCTATTTGGTTTTTATGTACCTGTGTCTTTTCTTGCTAAAATGTAAATTCCTTGCATACATGGACTGTGTAGAACATAGAAGACTTACATGTTTGTTGATTCATTGAGTTGGAAACAGGCAATTCTTTATTGATTTCTAAGCTAAATAACATGAAGCTACAGGGGTCAGCAAACTGCAGCCTGTGGGCCAGATTAGGTCCATTTCCCGTTGTGTCAATAAAGGGTTGGGTGTTTTTTTTTTTAATTACAAATAGAGGTTTTTATTTGTCACCATGAAGTCTGAATTTTGAACGGATTCTAGGACTTGGGGGCTTATATCCATCAGCTGGTTCAACGTTAGCTGTTGCAGAGCTGCTGCCTTCACCGTGAAGCTCCATGAGTTTTCCCAGTTCTAACTTGGGCTTCCTCAGCATTTTGACTTTTCTAACAAAGATATCATGGAGCAGATAAATAGATTGGCGAGCCTTTTCTAGTCTTTTCCCAGTGCTATTTGGAATCAATTTATTGACCACTTCTTTCAAGTCATTTGTCTGCATGATTTCCAGATTTAGCGGACCTGTTGACGTTGAGCATAAAAGGTCTTCCAAATCCATTATTGCATTTTTTTAGTGAAACCAACACATAGTAGATGAAGCAAATAGCCATCATTAGTCTTGACGACAACATGAGCCTAATCATGGTCTGCCACTTGTTAACTAGGAGCACATTTTGTCTCCACGGTAACATCCATGCCGTGGAAATTAGTCAGGCAGTGTTGGCCCTGAACATTCTTAGCTTGAATTTTCTTTCTTTTTTTTTTTAAATGCTAGCTTTTTTTTAAAGATTTTATTTATTTTTAGACAGAGGGCAAGGGAGGGAGAAAGAGAGGAAGAGAAACATCAATGTGTGGTTGTCTCTTGCGTGCCCCTTACTGAGGACCTGGCCCACAACCCAGGCATTTTTCCTGACTGGGAATTGAACCAGCGACCCTTTGGTTCGCAGACTGGCACTCAATCCACTGAGCCACACCAGCCAGGGCTCAATATTTCTTATATTGAACGTAGCTGGAACTTTCACATCATACCAGTCTTTCTTAGAGAATGGATTAACTGCTTTCTCCTTGGCTCCCTTTTTGCTGCCTTTTGTAAGGCACTTGTTCTTGCCAACCACCATGGAGCTGTTCAGAGTCAAAAGGTGTAAATAAAGTTTTATTGGTATATACCCATACTCGTTTATCTGTGCAGGGTGGGGCAAAAGTAGGTTTACACTTGTTCATATGGAAAATAATACGATAATAATAATGTAAGAATGAACTCTGTGTTTCATGTTCTCACAGCTGTAAACCTACTTTTGCCCTGCCCTGTGTGTTATCTGTGGCTGCTTTACGGCTTACAAGTGCAGAATGAAATAATTGCACCTGAGACCCTATGGCTCACAAAGCCTAAAATAATTACAGCCTGGTCTTTTACAGAAGAAGTTTGCCAATGCCTGTGTTAGCGTCTTACACCCTTGTAGCATTCTTACAAATTCTGGAGAAAGAACTTCTCTGGGCGTATACTGGCCAGTAGCAGACAGAGCACAGTGGAAAGAATACCACTAGCTTTGGAATCAGACAGACCTCATTCTCCTCATTTTTCCTTTGGCGCTGTTGAGCAAACGGCTAACCTCTCTGGGCCCAAGTTACCTTCTCCGTATGTGCAGTATGGATATCTGCTCCCCAGAGCTGTGAGGATGGAGCACGAAGAGAGCAGCTGACCTGGTGCCAGTAAATACTAATCCCCTTTCCCTCTTGTCCGGGGGAGTGGCCATGTCACAAGGTCATGTAAGCAGACAGTTGGCCTGAATTTGGGTTTGTAGTAGATTGTAAATATTTAGCAAAAATAGGATTAAAACCAAAACTTAGGCATCAGGGTTTTATGAAGCTAAGTGGGGAGTCCTGAGTAGCTGATGTCACAACGTTTCTATTCAAAAAGCCGATCCTCTCGCCATCAGATGCGGATGTGTATTTCCATTATTCTCCGTGTTTACAAGCAGAAAACTCTGCGCAGGCAGGTTGAGGTTGACCTGTTTTCTTAAAGGAACGTGGCTCTGAAGATTCATTCTGTGGGCTTTGATCATCCCCTAGCTGCTGGCGAATGTTCGTTGCATCCTGCATAGGATCTGTTCCAGCTGCCATCTCTCCTGAACTGGCACACACTTTAGATTGGAGTGCAGCCGGTGAAAGAATTTGTACATTTACCAAAGTAAGAGTGGATTTTTTTCCCCTCAGTAAAACAACAGTTGCAGGGGATCTAACACTCCAGGTGTTGCTTATATGAACTGTCAGCTCACTAGGTGCATTTCCCCCAAACTCCCCTCCCACCCCACCACCCCTTCTCCCCCAGACCCACATCAGCAGATATTAACAAAGACCATACCTCCAGAATCTTTTGTTTATGTCATAGGAAAACCACAGGCTTGGGAACGCAGCGGCTGGGAGGCCGTTACTCTCTGTCTGAGCCTTCCGGAGTTCTGGCAAATGAAATGCACGTGATGAAAATGACCAGCTATAAACAAGCCAAGCGGTCACAGATTGATTCAGCATACACTGTCTGTTATTTGTGCCTGGGTCCTGTTTTGTGTCTTCTTCGATTTTTGAAAACTTTTGTTTTGTAATCATGCTTATTTCTGGCTCCGATTCCATCATTTTTGCTGCTAATTGAACAATTTAAAGCAGGCTTTCTCCAGCACAGTGGAGGCGGTCCCAAGGCTGGGCAGGACAGAGGCCTTATGTCAAGGTTCTTAGATTCCAGGTGTGGGGCAAGAGGTGTGTCAAACGAGAGGAATGCCCAAATAACTGCAGTATAGGACCATAAAAAATCAGTACAATAAGAAAAGTACAAAATACAGACTCTTGAAAAGAGGGGAGAGTTTATATCCAGATGGGAAATGAGAAGAGCCTTCGTAAGGAAGTGGCATGTGAAATAGGCCACAAAGGATGGCGCCGTTTTGAACAAACTCGTGATTAGGAGAGCATTCCGAACAGGGAGACCGTATGAACAAAAGTTTGTAAAGTGAGGGAAGCTCGGAACTTTGTTGAAATTGCCCTTCCCGTTACACATCTTTGGAGTTCCACAGGCGGCTCTGTACTTGCACTTCCATAGTCAGGATTGGAGACAGGGCTGCCCTCAAGGAGTTTACACTCTGGTGGGGAGAAAACTTGGAATAACTGCTACTGTAAATAAATGTATTTTATAAATGGTGAGAATGAATGTTGGGCTTACCAAAGTGGAGTGGAGTTGTTGACGATACCGAGTTTGACGAGGTGGATCGAGAGTGAGTTTGACGAGGTGGATTGAGCCTCGCCTCGCAGTCATGTCATTCCCCTGGGAGGAGACCTTGTTCTCATCAGAGGCACCCTGCGGCCTCCCTGGTTTGCATATGGGCCTTTCATGGCTTGTCCCTTTGCTACCTTGTTAGTTCTCCCGTCTGTGTGTATGCCTGTACTCTAGCCTCTGAGCCACTTACACTGTCCCGAATGCGTTATTTTTTGTGGTTTCCATGCCTTTTCTCACTCTAGTCTTTCTGCCTAGAATTCTCTTGTCTACCCACTGTTGTCTGCCCAGTGAGCACATCCTTTAAGAAATGTCTGCTACCTTTTAAAAAATTGAGGTATAATTCACCCTTTTAAAGTGTGCAAGGTCTGTCCAGAAAAAGCCCAACCATTGTTAATATAATGAGAATGGTTTACACAGCATCGGTGTCACCTGGCAGCCCAGGAGAGTGGACTGGAGTATGCATGTGCGAACAGTGATAACTCCGCTGTACTAGTCACTGGGGGGTGTAGACACCATTGAGTGAGTGTGTGTACTGTGTGGCCATTGCATTCTAAATGACTGAGCGAGGAGAGCAGTGAATCTTCATCAGATTTTGCATTAAGCTTGAGTATTCCTCCGCGGACACTATTCAGATGATTCAGAAGGCCACAGCTGTGGGCACCTGGCGATTGGCAGCTTCATCACAACAAGGCGTCCACTCATGTATTATGTCTCATGCAGAGTTTTTTGGTAAAACATCAAATCACCCAGGTAACTCAGTCCCCCTACAGCCCAGAATTTGGTGGCCTGAGACTTCTGGCTTTTTCCAAAACTAAAATCACCCTTGAAAGGGAAGAGATTTCAGACCATTGATGAGATTCAGGAAAATATGACGGGGCAGCTGATGGCGACTGGGAGAATTGTGTGAAGTCCCAAGGTGCCTGCTTTGAAGGGGACTGAGGCATCATTGTGCTATATACAATGTTTCTTTTATCTTCTGTCTTAAATAAATGCCTCTATGTTTCATTTTCATTTTCCTAGTACATGGCTGGATACCTTCTGGACAGACCTTGTGTAATTCACTGTTCACAAGGCCATCCAACTACCACCACTAATTCTAGAACATCTTTCCTTCACCAGAAAGAAGCCCCATTCCATTAGCTGTCAAGCCCCATTTCCCTGACAATCACTAAGCTGTTGTCTGTCTCTACGGATTTGCCTATTCTGGACATTTCACATAAACGGAGTCATGCGTTCCGTAGCTTTTGGGACTGGCTTTCTTCGCTTAGTCCGATGTTTTCAGTGTTCATTCATGGGATAGCAGGTGTCAGTACTTCATTCCTTTATGTGACTGAGTAACATTCCATCGTGTGGTTATGCCGCATTTGGTTTATCCATTCATCAAGTCAGCGGACATGTAAGTGTGTCCACATTATAATTATTATGAGTAATGCTATGAATATTTCCATGTAAATTTTGTGTGAATATATGTTTTCAGTTCTCTTGCCATATATACCTAAGAGAGGAACTGCTGAGTCATGTGACAGCTCTGTGTTTAGCGTTTGGAGGTATCGCCAAAGTGACTTCACCATTCTGCGTTCCCACCAACAGTGCATCAGTGTCCTCATTTTTCCTTATCCTCACCAACTCTTACTTTCCTGATGATGTTGAGCACCTTTTCATGTACACATTGGTCATTTGTATATCTTCTTTGAAGAAACGCCAGATCAAATCCTTTCCCCATTTTTTTTTTTTTAGGTTTTCTGGGATAGTTTTCTAGTCAGTCTTTTTTTTTCTCCAGTGGAGGGGGTGAGAGGAAGCAAAGCACAGGGGAAATGCCTCCCAAGACCTTACCAGTGCCAGGAACCCAAGGCCTGGGTGCCACAGAGGCTAAGAAAGGAGGGGTGACTGAGGGGATGGGCAGGTGGCTGTAGGGTGCAGAGGGACTCAGAGGGAGGCTTCTGTGAGCCAGTGACAGCTGGATACACACCCTGCAGGTAGGACATGCCATTTATGGCTGCCCTGGCTGAACCAGGCCTGGTGCACAGCACTGAGTGGGGTGTGGGGTAGAGGGAGGAGAGGGACAGAAAGAGGCACAGCGGCGGAGAGGGAGACAGAGAGAGTGGTTCGAGGAAAAGGTAGGCAGAGGGGGAGAAAGACGGACAAAGAAGGAAAGAAAGAGACAGAGGAGAGAGGGACAGGCAAAGACAGAGACAGGGACAGAGAAAAAGTGAGAGGCACTAAGAGAGACGGAGGGAGAGGCAGAAAATGACAGAGAGAGAGAGACTTCACCCACTTTTAAATTGACTTGTTTTCTGTTGTTGAGTTGTAAAAGTTCTTTTTATCATCTGATACTAGACCACTTACTAGATACATGATTTGCAAATATTTTCTTTTTTCTGGTGGGTTGTCTTCTCACTTTTTTGCATGTGTCCTTTGAAGCAATAAAGGTTTAATTTTGATGTGGTCCAATTTATCTATTTTTTTTCTTTTGATGCTGTGCTTTTGGTGTTACTAAGACACCATTATTACAAACCCAACATTACAAGCATTTTCTTATGAGCATTTTATAGTTTTAGCACTTACATTTAGGCCTTCTGTCCATTTTGAGTTAATTTGTATATGGTGTGAGGTAAGGATTGAGCTTCGTCCTCTTGCATGGACACATCTAGCTATCCCAGTACCATTTGTTGGGAAGAGTTTTCTTTACCCGTTGGGTGGTCCTGACACTCCTGTCACAAATCAGTTGGCCAGAGCTGCATGGGTTTATTTCTGGGCATTCAGCTCTAGCCCTTTGATCCATGTCTGTCCTTAGGCCAGTACAATGCTGTTTTGACAACTGCAGCTTTGTAGTGCGCTTTGAAATCAGGAAGTGTGAGTCCTCCGCCTTTGTTCTTTTTCAAGATTATTTTGACTTTCTTGAGCCCCTTGCAACGTCACCATTTTCTGTCTTACCAGAGTGTCTTTCTCTTTCAAGACACCACAGTGAGTAGACTACCTGTCTACTTTGTTATACAGTTATTTTTATATTTCTGTCTCTCCTGTGAAGCTTTGAACAACTTGAAGGCTTATTCAGTTTTGGATCTACATAACATAGCATAGTACTTGCTTAACAGTAGTGCGGTTACGTGCTAATATTGCTCCTTTAAGTGAAGTGACACAACAAAACCAATTTTCCCATAAACTCGTTGATATAGACCAAAGAGTTAAGTTCCTATGACATCATAACAGAATGACATTGAATGACACAATGTTATTTGAGGACTTGCTGTACTCCCTGAATGACTTTGAAGGTGAAGAAGGCAGGAAGAAGAAACAACTGAAGTTTATAGACACCCATTTGACCAAAGAATGGCGACAATGTCAAACATGGATCACTGTCCTGAACAGATTTTGCTGTGCGTCTTTATAGGAGATGGCAGGCTCATAGACCTTGAAATCGTTAGCTGCAGACAAGTGCTCCTGAGGGTGATGCGATGCTCTTCAGTCCTCCCTTCCCTGCATAGCAGCCTGAGCTGACTGAAGAAAGGTCGGAATTAGGGAATGCCTGCATCCAGCTATTAGCGCCCCCAGGGTAGGCAAGAGCCCTCCTCCTGGAAAAGGAGGGGAAAACACCTAGGGCCAAAGTTTGTTAGAAAACACACCCAGCAGTGACCTTAAACAGGCCAGGCCCATGTGGAAGACGTGACATAGGTTGCAAGTTTAATGGTCTCTCTGAAACCGTAACTTTGAGATTACAGTAGTGTTGCTGATACAATAAGTTACATTAAAATGACCTTTCAGGCCACTTTCCCCTCGCATGTTTCATTGTTTTCTTAGATGAGCTCTATGGGATGATAAGAAGTTAAGTCACTTGTCTGTGATCTCTTAGCTAGCAGGTGGCAGACCCGGGATTCAAACTCGGGTCTCTCTCTGCAGGACTGTGTCATATCATACATACAGAATAGGAGGAAGTCATTTTGGCAGATGTGGAAACTGAGACAAAAGCAGCTGAAGTGATTTGCTTAAAATGGAAGAGCACTAAGTCAGCGTGTGCCCAGGAGTGCCAGGTTCACGGGAGTATTCATGTTGACTCGATTCCGAGCTTTCCAAGCACTCGCAAACATCCTGTTGGGTATTTATCTTCAGCTTTTCCTGATCAGACGCCGTGACTTTCCTACGAGGAGAAAATGGGTTGAGCAGCCAACCCAAGTATTCCAGTCTGCTTTGTATATTTCTCCCTGAAAACTAATGAATTGCCATTTTGGTGTGTTTGTTTTCTTTTTCATAACATGCCCAAAGCCATAAAGCTTTATAACAGCAAAGAATAAAACCACCTCTCCTGATTCTTGAAAAAGGGAGTTGTTTGAAGTGCTTTGGTGGAAATATGAAGAGTTCTGTTTTTTAAATGTAAATTCTGTAAATCCTTAGGAATGAGTATGACTAATTATGGCTTTACAAGTAGGATTTTAAAAATAAATTTTATGGCTTCCTTTAAAGAGACCGTTGGTCCCCTGGTCCCCTCCTCACTATGTCCTTTTTCCTCGGTCTGTGCACATCACCAGGTTGAAAGAATCTAGTCTCTAAAATCAAACATACTTAGCTTTTTTCCCATTAATGGTAGTTTTGGGGGAAGGAGGGACAGAAGAAACTGAACAAATTAAATTTCCTTACAGTCTGGCATGTAATTTCCATTAGGTTTCAACATTGTGAACATGTACTAATTTAGGAGGCTGCATTACTATCCCCCAAAGACATTTCGAAATAGCTAGAACAGTTCTCAAATCTGTTCTCATTGTCCTCAGTCATTAAAATGTTGATCTATTTCAGGAGTCCCACAGAACTGCGTGGTTAAGAAATCCTCACTCAAGTTCATTTTCTACCTACAATCAAAGCATTACCTTCCTTTCTTCATAAAGGAGATTTGTTTTTTTCATTATGACCAAAGCAAATCACCTTCATTATAGAAAATACAGATTTTCAAAAAGAAGGAAATTTCATTCACTCATAATTCCAGTTAATGGATACATTTCATACTTTACAGACTCTTCTATGACCTGTTTTTCTCGGTGAGCAGGTCTTCATAGTTTTCTGTATCATTTAATCTAGAATTATTAATACATATTGTTGCATAGTATTCCACAGTACAAAGTATTTATTGTTAGGAACATTTCATGCGCTATCCTTCAGTAATTCTGTAGATTTTGAATATTATCATTATCCCAATTTTATAGCTGAAGAAAACTGAGGCTAGGAGAGGTTGGGTAACTTGCCCAAGACACACTTAGCAGGTTGCTCAGGCAGAATTAGAACTCATGACAGGCGGACTTCGGATTTCCTCATTTTAAGTACTATCACCTACCCCTTCCCTTAAAATGTATGCAATTAATTCACTTTTGATGGCTTTTTAGGTTATTTCCAATTTTTCACATTTATAAACAATTCGGCAATGGACAACTTGTATGTATGTATGTATATTTTTTTTCTAAACACTCCTAATTATTAAGTTCAGATTAATTGCCTTAAATGGAATTGCAGAGATCAAAGCTATGCAAAATGCTAAGATTTTTGATAGGTGTTTTCAAATTGCTTTGAAGAAAGGTTGTACACATTCACAATTCACCTTTCCATTGGCCCAGCAGTGAGTGGAAAAAAGATATATATTTAAAGCCTATTCTGGATGTTTTGCTTTTCCCCTTGAGCCTCGCCCACGAGGTAGAAAGAGCTTGTCCTTCCTCCTCCTCTGTGCGACCATCACATCATCTGTCTGTGTACAGCCGCATGCTACACGCAGATTTTGCATGCTGCAGTTCCCTCAGCTAATTTCAGTTTTATTTAGGGTAGTAATGCTTCTTTTGGAAATCAGCATGATTAAATGGAAAGAACATGGACTTTGGAGTTAGACAGACCAATTTCTAGATCTTAGCCTTGCCACCCCCTCAGCTATGCTTAATTAGGCAAGCTATTTATTGTCCTCTAGCCTGTCTTGTCACCTATGAAGCAGGAGTAATGCCTCCTACACTGCGTTATTATAAGCAATAAGTTTGTTTGAAGATGTCAGTCATGTTGCTTGGTATATAGTAGGTGCTCAGAAAATGTTCCTTCTCCCTTTTTACTCCCCACACAGTGCCTGGTCTACCCCTGTACATACAGAGGTACCTGTAAATACAGCAAACTCTCGTTGCCTGAGCAGGAGTAACCCAGACAGGCACTACAGTGTGTGCGTATGTGTGCACACCTGAGCAGGATTCCAATTGCCTGAAATGTTCCCAGAATCCAAATGTCTGAGTCTGTGTTCTGTGTATCTCTAATCCCCGGAATAGGTGGGAATTTGAATTTTCAGTTGAGGAAAATTAGTTCCTTAGGAGACCTTTCCAAACTTCATATAGCTATAGGGAAAGCAAAGTTTCAGAGTAAGCTCTTTGCAAAGCTCTGTCCTCTAATGGGATTGGTCAGAATTCTCTGCTGCCGTGGGCCCTTAACAGGAAGTGATTATCTCCCCAACCTTCCCTGGGAAGTGTCAACATCAGCCACACGCTCCTTCCAGGGGGCGGGGCAGAAACCAGGGCAGCACTGATGTCCTGGGCCCCGCAGTCTCCCCCTGCGGCCGCCCGTGGGGGTCCTGGAGGCTCTAACATTGTTGTCTTGATCATTTCCTTGCTTGTGTTTCTATCAACCCTCCATCTTAATTACTGCTTCTTTGCCAACTAGTTTTCTTGTGGTTTATACGGTACCAGTAGTGTTCAACCCCACCCTACTTCCCAAACAAAAAGCACAGGAGAAGCTCCAAGTAGGGAGGGGTAAATTTTAAATGTGAAGTGCCACGTTTACCTGGAAAACTTGGAGTTTTATTTCTATGAATGGCTTTTCATGATGTTTGTTCTTCCAATACAAGCTGCTGTTCTTTCTTTTTTTTGAAAGAGTACTTTGCTTGATGGCTGTAT
Source organism: Macrotus californicus (assembly GCA_007922815.1). Classification (NCBI taxonomy): domain Eukaryota; kingdom Metazoa; phylum Chordata; class Mammalia; order Chiroptera; family Phyllostomidae; genus Macrotus; species Macrotus californicus. The sequence continues at coordinate 278,522 of VMDR010000268.1, read as the reverse complement.
ATTTCATTAGTTTCTCCTTGAGAAACTGGGCTTACCTTGAACCAAGGCCCAGTAAGTGCATTTATTCTTTTTTTTTAATCATTTTTTAGTGTCTAGGAAGCAGCCTGATGTAGTACTTCGGCTTTAGACAGATCTGGGTTGTCTCTGCCATTTACCAGTGACTCTGGTGACTTTGGGCAAGTTACCTAACCTCTTTGAGCCTTGTGAGTTTCCTCATTTACAGGATTGCTATGAGAGCTGTATGAGATCATGTATGAATAGTAAATGGGACGATGCATGCCAACTGCCAGGCAAGGTGACCTGCATAGTAGATCCTAATTAGGTATCTTGGGACATTCAAGGTACATCCCATAACCTGAGTCTTCCAGGATGGATGATAGCAAGCATTAACCACTAGAGGCAATGACTAGACAGAACCACTGCTAACTATATCTTGCAATTAAAAAATGAATAGTATGCCCTGGCTGGTGTGGCTCAGTGGGTTGAGCACTGGCCTGTGAACTGAAAATAAACAGTAAATGCGATATCTATTTTCTTTGTTCCCCAGTACTTTGTTTCAATACTTCAGCCCTGGCTGGTGTGGCTCAGTGGATTGAATGCTGGCCTGCGAACCAAGGTTGTTGCTTCGATTGCCAGTCAGGGCACAGGCCTGGGTTGCAGGCCAGGTCAGATCCCCAGTAGGGGGTGCGGGAGAGGCAACCATGCATTGATGTTTCTCTCCCTCTTTCTCCTTCCCTTCCCCTGTCTAAAATAAGTAAATAAAATCTTAAAAAAAAAAAAAAAATACTTCATTAAGCTGACTTAAATGTAAAATCATGAATCTACTTGACTTTTGCTCATATTTCTCTAACTTGACCATGGAGTCATAACTGGCTGAAGGATTAAAGCGAATTAGATCTTTTCACCTTATCCCAAATGCGGGCGCTGACGTGGCCAGTGGTGATCAACAGGGAGTCAGCTCACCAGCAGGAACTTGAAGTCCCACATCCCACGTCCCCGGCTCTGTCTTGCTTCAGAGTTGCTTTGGAACCGATGACAGGGCATGTCACCACCTCCCTTTCTGGTCTTTTTCTCTGCGTGGAGAACTGTAATGTTTAGATAATTGTTTATTCACCTTCTGAGACGTTGAAATAGAAAACGCTGCCAGCTTGGAACTCAATAATCATTTCTATGGAAACGCTTCAGGTCGACTGGAGGATGGGGGGTCAAGCTCCTCTGCCCATTTACTGTGTGTGCCTGGAACATTCTGCTCCAAGTGTTGCGGCAGAGCTGGGGGAAGCAAGGCGAGGTACGGGCATGGACAGTTCCTGTCAGTTTTGGCCTCACCCTATGAGCTCATTTAAAGTCACCCAGGATGCTCCTCGCTTGAATGGATCAAATCTCTAAAATGAGATGGAGAAAGAAGCCTCTTGAATAAGATCAAAGAGAATGAGGAAAATATTACCCATAACCGTGGCATTAGAATACAGAGTCAGTTCCTGCCAGACCATTGTTTGCTTCTATATTCTCCCCAGTAAAAAAATGTGAGAACTTTTTTATCTGGAGCCTCGTTGTGAAACCTCGCACAAGACTTACTGTCTCTGGGCCTTGGTTCTCTTATCTGTAAAACGAAGGTGGAGGTTCCTTCCTGCTTGTTTATGGTTCTGTGCTTATACATACCTCAAGCTTTTAGAATTGAAGTATCTGCTGATTGGAAGAAACATTAGGACAAAACAGAAAGTCACTTGAACTTCCCAGGAGCTGGGGAATCATCCATGTTCAATATGATTCTTTTAAACAAGCTCGCTCGGTGTTGAATTTTTCTCCTCAAGAGCTCTATAAAAATAGTATTTTCTTGCCAGAGACATTAAGGCCTCGGAACTACTGCCCTCCTCCTGTGAACATATTATATGGTTTGTGTTTGGCTTGCGATCTTTCCAACAGACAGCGCAGCTCCACTCTGAGAGGCTGGCTCAGCAGAGTTCCTCCAGCACGTTCCTGCTCTTCGCAGGATTCCAGTGCCCACCCCCTGCCAGCTTCCAGGCCAGCCGGAGCTGGTGCCGCCTCTCTGCTACTGTGCTTTACCCAAGGGGGAAGAGACACCACAGCATTGCATTGTCCCTGATTTTCCTCAGGTTGTTAGAGCTTGAGCCAGGCAGGTCTCATTTTTGTCCATGACCTGGTCAAGGACCATGTCAGTCCTCTCGGTGGTGTTCACCTCCTCCGCCCCTCCAATCTGCGTGGGGCCATCCGCACAGCCCCTGTGCCTCTTTCCTGCCTGTTCCCCTGCCACTGTCTTACCCGCTGATCTCAGGTTTGCCAGACAGGCTCTCTCCTTTCCCTTGATTGAAATCCCAACATAATCCCCAAGGTTTTAGGAGTAAGAATCTAATGTTTTATTATGGAAAATTTTAATAATATACAGCAGTAGGGAAAAAAGTACATTGAACCTTGTGTACCCATCACCCAGCTTCACACTAAATCTTGTTTTGTCCACTCCTTTCAACCCCAGAGTACCTGGAAGCAAGTCTCACACCACATACCATTTCTAATTTCCTTTTTTAAAAAAAACTGCTCCTAATTTACTTGAGAGAGAGGCATAAGTTAACTCTCATCCAGGTTTCATTTGATGTAGCCCAGCCACCTTTCTGGTCTCCCAGGCTCCCAGTCTGCTCAGAAGTAGAGGTCCCTCCCTGCTCTCCCCAGTGCCTTTGTGGTGGATCAGCTGACAGAAGAATGGGAGCCAATTCACCTGCCTGGTGAGGGGCTGTGTGGAAGATGGCCACGTAGGTGGGAAGGGACGGCTGTTCCAAGCATGAGGGGGACAGGGAAGGACATGATGCCTGAGTCCTGCCTCGCTGTCAAGGAGAAGGTGGACGTCCTTGTTTATATTCACAATCAGCCACTACCAACCAGATAAGACACGTTGCCCGAAACACAGTGGCAGCTGAGACAGAAAGCTGTGGCCTGATGTCCACCCCCCTTACCCTTCGTAACAGGTAAGGCTGTCCTCCTATAAGACATCTAAAGGCTTGTCCTGTGTGTCTCCATTTTCAGATGCAGTGGCAGAATGTGGAGCACGTTGGTGACCAGAGCCCCTATGTCACCTCTGTCATTCTTCACATTAAGCAGAACGTCCCCATCATCCGTGACAACCTGGCTTCAACACGGAAATACTTCACTCAGTTCTGCATTAAATTTGCAAAGTAAGTCCTGGAACATTCTCATCCCTGGGGGATTTCAAGGCTATACTTAACCGCCAGCGCGTTCACAATCCAGGTGTCCCCACCATCCAGCTAGAAAGGAAGTTAAAGGGAAAGGAACTTAACCTCCAGAGATCTGCTGATCAGGAGGCAGAATTGGGACTATTTAGGAGGGATTCTTCACACCAGAGCCAGGCCAAACAAGAATGTGAGATTGAATTCCTGGCTGACTGCAGCAGCACACGCGGTTTGTAAGTTAGTAGAGTAGAGTAGGCTTCGGTAGTGTAGTGTTCTGGTTGCAGCAGGCAAACGAATTTTTTTTGTACCCCGAAGAAGCAGAGAAATGAAACTAAATCCCCTGACGCCGTGGATGACAGCAACAACAGTGCAGTCCTCGACCACGTCAAGGCAGACAGAAATGCGATGGGGGTGCTGTTCTGAGTCGGGTGGACATAACTGTGTCCCTGCCTCCCCCTGGGTTTGAATGATTGAAATTGTTTTTCAGTGATTTCACATACACATTTTGCCTCTCCAACAAGGTGATAAGCTTTATAAGGGTAGGCACCATCAGTTCTGATTCTTTTCAGCCTTCTCTCCCTCCTTCCCCATAGCAGCTCCTACTGGGGCTGCCAGAATTTACCTACTTGCGGGTGTCCTTGGGTCCAGGGCAGGTACTTGAAATTAGGAAAGGCCAGTCAGGGAGCTCCGTTGCCAAGGTAGATGGAGTGAACTGCGTGTCTTCCTGCCACATCCTTGTGTGTGACCATTTCTGGCTTGATGTTTTGAAGCAGGGAAATAGTTTGGTCCTTTGCCAGCCAGTCAGCGTCTGGCTGTAGCACTGTTTCCCCCGAGACCAGACAGCGTAGAGGGTCAGTGCCTCCTCGGACCAATTAGCAAATAAGCACTTTGGCAAACTTCTCAGGAAAGGACTTCAGGAGGGTCAGCCCAGTCCAAGCTACTGTATTTAGGTTGTTCTCTTCCAAGTCCCAAAGGGTGATTTAGGACTCCAAGTTTCTGTCTTCCCCAAACATCTCCCTGTTTATATTCAATTAAGGCTTTTCTTCTCCCTCACAAATAAATCCCTGAGGACCCTAAATTATGGAGTGGCTTATGGCGTCAGCTTCAGTTTTTACTTTGTCAAGAAGAGATAGAGTTGAGTCTCCAGGGAGGTGTTAATGTTTGCAGTATGGCAGATGAACCAAGAGTTGACGTCTCCTTCGCTCTCCGGGTGCTCATTAGGGTGTGTTAAAAGCATTGCTGATAAATCACGTGGCAACACTCCCCACAGCCCCTGGTGGAAACAGTATCTCTAAGAACTGGCTGTGGCCGACAGTCTCCAGTGTGGTCGCACGGGCTCTGGTTGAGGTACCGTCGAAGGGAAGTGACTCAGCTAGTCCCGGCACCAGCCTCTCAGTCTCTCGGAGCCCTTTTGTTTCTTCACTAAGCCCATGTTGTGTACGCAGGGAATAGGGTGCCCATCTCTCACATCTGAAAAAATTTAAGTGATCTAGAAAGTGGCTTTCTGATTGAATTTGTGGTACTCCCTCATCCTGCTAGAATCCCAGTAGAAGACTAGGAACCTCAGAGGCGGGGGTTTCCCCAGCCAAGAGCAATAGCCACCACCCCCCCAAGGGGACGGAAAAGCACTTAGCAGTTACCCACCACGTTGCCGGGACTGCTCCCCAGAGACATGTCCCTTGTCTCTCTGTTTCCCTCACCCCACTCCAGTAGGCTAGCAGACACAGCCTGTGTAGGGCACAGCTGAAGCCCACTCTGCTGTGAAGTAACTCAGGTTACAAACCGCGTGTGCTCCTGCAGTCAGCCAGGAATTCAATCTTACATTCTTGTATGGCCTGGCTCCGGTGTGAAGAATCCCTCCTAAATAGTCCCAATTCTGCCTCCTGATCAGCAGATCTCTGGAGTTTAAGTTCCTTTCCCTTTAACTTGTTTTCCTCTCCCACCAACATAAAGCCATAGATGTTTCCTTTTGCCTCTACTTGGCCTCTGCAGCGGGAGCCTTTCCTGTGTAAACATTAAAGTCACCCTTCTGATTGAAACTACTAAGTGACTTCTCTTGTCCACTAAGCTGGTTCTCTTCCCTTCAGTAATGGAAATAGTAAGACAAATCTCTTTATAGTGGTTGGGAGAATAAAATGAGAAGTCTTCTGTAAACTTTCTGATGGAGTGCTAGTACCAAGATGACATTCACAGAGCGGTAGCTGCGCCCTGGCCAGTGTGGCTCAGTTGGTCGGAGCATTGTCCTGGACACCAAAGGATGTGGGTTTGATTCCCGGTCAGGGTACACGCCTAGTTCGCGGGTTTGATCCTCAGCCAGTGTGTGTACAGGAGGCAGCCAATCGATGTCACTCTCTCACATTGATGTTTCTTCCTCTCGGCCCCTGCCAAACCGTCTCTTAAACAACAACAACAACAACGAAAAAAGTGGTTGTTCCTCTCATTATTATTTATTCAACATGAATTCACCTGAGTAGTTGCTCTCAGGCATAGAATTAAGTACTTTGACTTAATAGATACCACCCCTGTTTTCATTTGCCTTACAGTCAAGTGGAGGGAAACAAACATGTGAATAAGTAAGTATAGTAAAGTATAGATGTTAGACTAGAGGTCTGTGGGCTCTGTGTGGAATATGGTTGAAGGAATATAGTGACTGAGGAAAGGCTTCATGAGAGAGAAGGAGAGATGTCCTTGAGTGGAGTCCAAGAGACATGTGTGTGCTGACCCACAAGGCGGGGGGTGGGGGGAGGGGGCACAGTGTGAGCGGAGGCACAGAGGCATGAAGCCTGCAGAGCCACAGGGCTTACCAGTAGCTCAACTGGTGGAAGCGTAGGGTGCCAGGGCTTAGCATGAGGAGGCTGGGGACAGAGAATCAAGACAACCAAGGAAGGCTTTGTCTGCAGCCTCACAAAAGTTTTAATCCGGGGAAGGTCTTGATCATATTTGCATTTGAAATTCCCTTTGGCAGCAGATGGATTAGAAAGGATGAGGCTGAAGGCTGGGAGACCAGTTAGGAAACAATTGAAAGGGCTCAAGCGAGAAAGGGCAGCAACAGTGGGAATGGTTGGAGGGGTGGATATGGGAGTTCAGGGGAAGAGCTGGGAGCTGATGGGATACTGGGGTGGAGGGCGAGGGAGCTGTCTCAGGCAGCCCTCGGTTTCTGACTTGGGTGACTGGGTGGATGAGATCCAGTCTGCAAGCCTGGATTCTGGGGCGGGGCTGAGTCGTGGGCATGCTGGGGCTGAGGTTGCAGCAGGCCGTTCCAGTGGGATGTCCAGTAGGTCTTTGGATGTTAGAGTGGGCACAGTGTACAGGAAAAGACGTAGAGAGATTGAAGAGGATGGAGGTCACAAGCTTGAGAGCAATGTTTAAAGAGGGAGAGGAGAGGTGCTAGCCAGCCTTCAGCTCAGCCTGCAGATCCTGCTTTATTGCCACTGTTCCTGCCTTCTTTGGTCGTGGGCCCTTATGACACCTCCAGGTCTGTCACTCTGGACCTGACCTTGAATATAGGTATTTCTAGCTCCCACACTTGCCATTCTGCTTTCCCTACTCGGGCCTCTGTAGTTTTTCCAAAAAGCTCCCCCAATCTATTAAAATTTCATTGTCCCTTTCCCCAGACCAGAATCATTGTCAGTTCACCTAGCCAGCGTTGCCCTTCAGTCCCCAGTACATTGGGGGAGATCATATATTTCATTCCTGATCCGACAGTTGCTCCCTTAACACTTATTTCCTATTTTTTCCTTTAAGATCCCATAACTACCTCATGTGTATTCCACTCTATATCTGTTAGGGTGTTTTCGGCTACTAGTAATGGAGGCCTTGACTCAAACAGACTTATACAGAAAGTGAACTTTTTATTTCATGTAACTGGAAGCCCAGAGTGGGACAGACGCAAGGGTGGTTGATTCAGCAGTTCAGTGACGTCATTAAGGACCCAGGTTCTTCACCCTGCTCTGCTCTCCTTGGGGCTAGTTTTGTCCTCAGAATGGTGGGGAAATGGCTGCCCTGAATACCCTGAAGAGGAAGAGAGAGTCTTGCCCCAGCATGCAATAAAGTCCTTCCCTCCACTCTGATTGGGCCAGCTGAGATCATGTTCCCATCTCGGCACCAACAACAGTTACCAAGGGAATGCCACACTTTGGGAGACTCATCGGAATTCAGCTCTGCACTGGGGGAGGAACAAACTTTTCCCTGGCATCCCAAGGCCATGTCCACCTAAATGAAATCAGGGCCTTGGCTGGAAAGTTAAAGAAGGCAATGGATGCTGGTAGGCCACAGAAGTGTCTTCTTCATTCCTCAGTTTCCTTATGGAAGGCAGAGGGGCCTTAACATTTTTTTTCTACAGTTCTTTGCAGAAGAGAGAATAAGCCTGATTTGTCACTTCTTTTTCATCCACAGCTCCTTCATTCCCAAGTTCATCACCCACCTCTTCAAGTGCAAGCCAATTAGCATGGTGGGAGCAGAACAGGTGAGATGGAGTTGGTACGGGGTCTTTCTCCATGGCTTTGGCCGTAGATCAAACACGTGTCTTTCTAGCACAGATCTGCTCTGGAGAAACACAGTTGCTGATTTTCCCTATTTGGGCACAGTGTGATGACTGGATGGCTTAATTCAGTCATCCATGTATTTAAAAATTTTCTGTTGAGTACCTACTAAGTACCTAGGCATTGTTCTAGGTACAGCGTACACCACAGTGAACGAGACAGAAAAGATCTCACCCTATGACATTTACATTCAGGCAAGTAAAGACAGGTAATATACAATTTAACAAAGAAATTAGAAGCTAATTTCAACTTTAGTATGCCAAAGGGCATAAAACTAGGTTACTGAAACAGTATCTTAGCAGCTTGAGGAAGTGATGACTCTGCCTTTGAAGGTCAGAGAGAGCTTCTCTGGGAGCTGGGGCTTGGCAGGGACCGGGAGAGACGTGTCCAGGCAGAGGGAGCAGCGAAGGCTCTGACGATGAGGGATCCTGTGCCTGGGGCAGGGACCACTGGAGAGCAGCAAAGGAAGGCTTGTCCTTGCAGCACCGAAGGACTGCTCCCCGCACCCAAGGAGCCTTCCTTCGTTAACCCTGCTCTGTCCACTGGGATTCTGTGCCTCAAGGCACCTCTCCATCAGTCATGTCACCTGAGCACTGATGAGCCGAGTTACATGGCACAGCGGAGTCACCTCTTTTCAGCTGCCACCTGCTCAGACTGCCAGAAGTATGAGCGCTTTGAGTTCAGACAGCAGTGTAAGCTACTTTTTGAAAGAAACAAACAATAATATTCATACCCTAGTACTCTAAAAAGCATCTACTTAGAAGCATTCTCATATATTCATTAAAATAAATCTTCTCCAGGCCTCTACTTAGCAACACTTAGTGAAATTACCTTTTCTTTTTAAGTAAACTACATTTTTAAGTGAGAAGATTATATAATTCAGTAGATTTCTGTAACTCCTGCTCTTCCATCAAATCAGTCAACGTGGTTGAGGCTTGGCTCTCTCCCAGCTCCGTGACTTGCCCTCACACTGGGCTCTGGGCTGTGCTGGTCTGTCACGTGTCGGGAAGATGGCGAGTTGGCATGTGCCCCATTGCATCATGGGTCTCTCACGCAGCATCAAAGCCAGAGATGTAATCTTGATGAATGTCAGGAATCTCTTGAATCTGATGAGTGCAGTGTGTTTTATACTCTCTGTGAGTGAGTGAAGCTGTGAAAAGCCAGTACGGAGGGAGCACTGGGCTCATGGGTTCAGAATCATGGAGACCTGAGGCTGAGTCCTGTCTGTAACAACCGTTTGTCCTTAGACACGTTACTGACCCTCCCAGCACTTTAGTTTCCTCATCTGTAGAGTGAGGATAACCCTAGTACTGCCTCACAGGGCGGTCACAAGGATCAAACAAGATAAGGCACTTAAAGTGCCCGGTACAATGTCTGGCACAGGGTACGCCCAATGCCAGCTCGTACTTACACTTCCGCAGACCAGGGACAGGACTGTTTCCGCTTCATTTGCCATCTCCCTGCATAGTAACACCCAGCCTGCGTTTGCTGCTGGCTGGCTGGGCCAGCTTTAACCAGGGTCAAAAACATGCATTGTCTCAGAGAACGTCCTGGGAGGTGGCACAGGTTCAGGCACTGATGGCGTCTGTAGTGTCTCCGTGTTTTGGAATTCTTGACTCTGGCATGTTGTAAGCAGAGGACTCATTCTCTCGGTGAGAAACAGCAGCCTGGTGCCCCAACACGTCACCTCCAGTTTCCTTAGCATGTGTTCACTGGGCATGGACTCTGTTCAGCTCACTGTTGTGTGTAGTCAGAGAAGATGCAGCGTGGTTACTGTCTGAATCGGAAGAAGCTTAAGCGTTCTCAGTTACCAGGTGTCTGACTCTAGACAACGATGAAGCCACTGGACACCAAGTTGACTCATTGGAGCATGTTTTCAGGAGAGCGCAGCTCTGCCCAGGCCTTGCTAGCTGATGTGGCGTCTGATAACCATGATATTTTCGTATCATCACGTAAAGCCAGTATCCTATCTATTTTCCCCAGATTTTCCTCTTCTTTCAAAGAATGTTAAAATAATCAGCTCAGTCTCAAAGCCCATATCTTCAAAAAAATATCACTTTAGCCAGTATTGACTCCTGCTTTGCAATGTGAATGAGAAAACCACCTGTGAAAGTGGAGTTTACTTTCTCAGGCCCCAGGCAGAGATGAGTGGGTGAGGAGGAGCATGGCCCTCCACAGGCCCAGCCTGGGGGAGGGTGTGAGTGGGAACTAAGGGGCAATGTGGCCCTTGAAGGGGTCCCATGGAAAGTTCAGGGTTAGCTGGGTCCATGCTCGCCCTGAATATGTGGGCTAACCCAGGCAGTCATGGAGCTGGAGGTGTGATCACTGAGGCAGCGGAACCATAGGAATCAAGAAGTTAACAAAAAATGTGCCTAGACTGAAATAGATTCTGCCTCCAGTCTCGTAGTGGCCGTAATCCAAGCTTTCATAAAAACTGTGCAATGCAAAACTAAAATTTAGCCCAATCTCAGCTGCCTGCGCTTTGCCATAAAGGTCCTAGATCCTAAATTTAGATTCCACTTTAATACTTGTGCTGAAAATAGAGAAGGAGATATTTTCCTGATATTTATTCTCTTCCTGATTACTACACAGCCCGAATTATTTATCTTGGGCCCCAGAGTCCTCTTGAGCAATTGCAAGGGCACATGGAACCGAACCATCCTGGTATTTGTAATGCTTCTTGCTACTTTGTGATTTTCGGAGTAGCTTGTGGGATTTGCGGGGTTGTTAATCAGTCTAAAGCCGTGGGGTCCATGGCTGAGCGCACGGCCGAAATGGAATCTGTTCGCACAAACTTACCGTGGAGGAAGCAGACAGCGTGGTGTAGGGCAAAGAGCCCTGAGACGTGGGCCCAGTCCCCCTGCTGCTGCGACAGTCCCGTTGATCAAAGCAGTTGCTTCTCTGCTCTGGGCTCAGTTCCTTTGTGCTTAAATGAGAACACTGAGCCAGACACTCTCGCACGCCTCTCCTGGGTCTGTCACATCATACAGTGTAAAATATTTTGAACAATATTACTCATGTCTATTAAGTTACCTTATATCCCTTTGTAGTACCTCTATATCTCATACTGACTTTTTTATTGTGGTGACACATGCAAAACCTATACTTTTTCCCTGTAACCATTTTTAAGGGTACAGTTCAGTACTATTTTTTTTTTTTTAAGATTTTATTTATTTATTTATTTATCTTAGAGGGAAAGGGAGGGAGGGAGAGAGGGAGAGAAACATCAGTGTGTGGTTGCCTCTCACGTGCCCCTTGCTGGGGACCTGGCCCGCAACCCAGGCATGTGCCCCGACTGGGAATCGAACCAGTGACCCTTTGGTTCACAGGCCGGCACTCAATCCACTGAGCTACACCAGCCAGGGCACAGCTCAGTTCTGTTAAGTGCACTCACATTGCTGTCCTGCCACCCCTCCCCCCCAACCTCCAGACCTTGCTCACCTTCCCAAACTGAAACTCCATTCCCGTTAGACGCTGACTCCCCATTCTGTCCTCGTCCAGGTCCTTGCAAACACCATTGCATCTGCTTTCTGTGTCTGTGAATATGACGACTCTAAGAACCTGTAAGCGGAGTCATACCAGGTCTGTCCTGTCGTGTCTGGCTCATTTCACACTTAGCATGTCTTCAGGGCTGATCCATGGTGTAGCATGTTTCAGAATTCTCTTCCTTTTTAAGGCTGACTAATATTCCATTCTGTGTATGTACCACATTTTGACCATACTGACTTTTAAATTCACGGAATTCAAAGCCATATGTAAAAAAAAAATATGTTTAAAGCAAATTTTAGATGTTTTTAAAAGCTCAAACACCAAGGAAAGGGAAAGAGAATCATGATGTGGACACACCGTTGACCTCTTCGTGGCGGGTGGAAAAATAAGACAGTGCAGTGGTTATTCTCAGGTGCAGTTCTTCTCGGTAAAGCTCGGAGTGGCAGTGCTTCGACGCTCTGACGCTCTCGTTTTAAAAACAAAACAAAACATGGACTGATAAAATTTAATTCCCATATATAACAGGTTTTTTAAAATCTTAGCAAACTTAGGGACACAAGAAAAATTGTTAAATCTGATAAACAGTCTATACAGAAATTTGCGAGAGGGTATGGATTACATAGGTAAATTTATCTGTTAAGATTGCAAAATTAAGAATTGTACATTTCAATGTATGTAAACTTGACCTCAAAAAAGTTAAGCGAGGGATAGGGAGTGATTAGAGCAGGGTTTCTCAAGCTTTGCATTATTGACTTTTTTAAAGTATATTTTAGTGATTATGCTATTACGACTATCCCACTTTTTTTCCTCCCCTTTACTCCCCTCCACCCTGCACTCCCCCTCCCGCCAGTACTCCCTCCACCCCCCTAGTCCATGTCCATGGAGCTCACATATAGGTTCTTTGGCTTCTCCATTTCCTATACTATTCTTAACCTCCCCCTGTCTATTCTGTACCTACCATTTATGCTTCTTATTCTCTACCTTTTCCCCCATTCTCCCCTTCTCCCACCCCACTGATAACCCTCCATGTGATCTCCAGTTCTGTGATTCTGTTTCAGTTCTAGTTGTTTGCTTAGTTTGTTTTTTATTTTTTAGATTCATTTGTTGATAGTTGTGAGTTTGTGGTCATTTTACTGTTCATATTTTTTATCTTCTTTTTCTTAGATAAGTCCCTTGAACATTTCATATAATAAGGGCTTGGTGATGATGAACTCCTTTAGCTTGACCTTATCTGGGAAGCACTTTATCTGTCCTTCCATTCTAAATGAAAGCTTTGCTGGATAGAGTCATCTTGGATGTAGGTCCTTGCCTTTCATGATTTCAAATACTTTTTTCTAACCTCTTCTTGCCTATAAGGTTTCTTTTGAGAAGTCAGCTGATAGTCTTATGGGAACTCCTTTGTAGGTAACTCTCCTTTCCTCTTGCTGCTTTTAAGATTCTCCTTTTCTTTAATCTTGTGTAATTTAATTATGATGTGTCTTGGTGTGTGCTTCCTTGGGTCCAACTTCTTTGGGACTCTCTGAGCTTCCTGGTCTTCTAGAAGTCTATTTCCTTTGCCAATTTGGGGAAGTTCTCCTTCATTATGTTTTCAAATAAGTTTTCCATTTCTTGCTTTTCCTGTTCTCCTCCTGGCACCCCCCATGATTCAGATGTTGGAACATTTAAAGTTGTCCCAGAGGTTCCTAAGCCTCTGCTCATTTTTTTTGAATTCTTGTTTCTTCATTGTGTTCTGGTTGAATGTTTATTTCTCCCTTCTGGTCCAAACTGTTGATTTGAGTCCCTGTTTCCTTCCCATCACTACTGGTTCCCTGTATATTTTCCTTTATTTGACTTTTCATAACTTTCACTTTTTCCTCTCTTTTGCGATTATACTCAACCATTTCTGTGAGCATCCTGATTACCAGTGTTTTGAACTCTGCATCTGATAGGTTGGCTTTCTCTTCATTGCTTAGTTGTATTTTTTTCTGAAGCTTTGATCTGTTCTTCCCTTTGGGCCATATTTTTTTCTCTCCATGTGCCTGTTATTTAGTAAGGGGTGGAGCCTTAGGTATTTGCCAGAGCGGGGCAACCCAGATCTCTGTGTTGTGTCATTGTATGTGGGGCGGGGTCCGAGAGGGAGCAATGCCACTTCATCAGCTCTCTGCTGGCTTTCAGTCACTTCCCCCGCTACCCACAAGCAAAGTGGGCTCTTCTGGTGCTGATTCCTGGGTGGGTGGTTTTGTGTTTGTTCTAGGACCCTATGGGTCTCCTACAAACTCTCCTGTGAGGCTGAAAGTTTCTCCCACCACAGCCCCCACAGAATTTTACAGCCAGAGGCTTTGAGTCTTTATTTCACTGCGTTGGAACTCTGGGTTGCACATTCTGTCTCGCTCCCCAGTTGTCCCTCCCGGTTTTTCTGCACACAAATGTGGAACTGCTGGGTCCGCCAGCCACTGCCTTGCCCGCCGGTCCTCCAGCTGCCCCTCTCTACCCCTCCTACCGGTCTGAATGAATGTTTCTTATTAAACTAACTCCTTGGTTGTCAGGCTTCCATACAGTTTGATTTTCTGTCAGTTCTGGTTGTTTTTTGTTTTTAAATTTGTTGTTGTCTTTCTTTTGGTTGTGGGAGTCGACAAAGCATATCTCCCTATGCCTCCATCTTGGCCAGAAGCATTATGGGCGTTTTGAACCAGAGATCTTTTGTTGTGGGGGTGGGGGCTGCCCTGTACATTATAGGATATTTAGCAGCGTCCCTTACCACTACTCACTAGTTACCAGCAACACCCTCCCAGTTCAGAGAACCAAAGACATCTCTCTAGACATTGCCAAATATCCTGTGGGGGTTTGGGGGATGAACAAAATCACCCCCAGTAGAGAGCCACAAGATTAGTCAGAGGTGAGGCAAGATAAGAATGACAGAATGCCTTTGGCTGTTACAGCTGAGTGATGGGGGCATAAGAATTCATTGTATTATTGTGTTTACTCAGTATGTGTTTGAAACTCCCCATAATAACAAGATTTAAAAAAAATAATGGCGGTCCACTTATGTATAATCCAAAATAAAGTTTTATTTTACGGTTGACACAAAACTTCCATACTTCTGCATTCACAGTAGCTTCCTCCTAGATCTTCCGATTGTAGAACTTATTTTCAGAAAAGGTGAACTCTGCTTTCCTGTTATGTGTGCCTGTGCTTCTGCCCAGACACTAGAGCTTTCTCCCTCTTGCACAGCCCTTTTCTCTTTCTAAAGAGGTTTTTGCATCTCTGATCTACCCAACCACTTACTTTTCTCTGTCTGATTAATGCTGGCCCATCTTGCTTTCCATGAGACCATCCTTCCCACTGAGAGCTTGAAGCCTCTTCTATCTCAGTCAAAAGAGTACTCCCTTTGTGCCACATGGAGCCAGAGGTCAGGCACAGCCATGCTCCAGGCGCCTTTACAGCCGTCAGCAGGGCCACCAAGGACCTGGAGATGGGAGGGCCGAACGAGCTAGTGAAATACTAAGTGAATCAGTTAATGAAAAAAAGTACAGTAAGTGTCATGGTTAATGGTCAATTTTAGAAAGACTTTTCTCTTAAAGATTTTTTAAAATTCTTATTTATTGATTTTAGTGAGAGGAAGGGGGAAAGAGAATGTGAAACATCAACTTTTTTTGTTGTTCTACTTATTGATGCATTCATTGGTTGATTTTTGTGCCCTGACTAGGAGTCGAACCCACAACCTTGGTGTATTGGGGCAATGCTCTAACCAACTGAGCTACCCAGCCAGGGCGGGAGATTTTTCCCTTGACATTAGGAATAAAACAAGATGTCTGCTGTCACCATTTCTGTCCCACATTGCCCTGAAGGGCCAGTCAGAACAATAAGGCAAAAAATAAAATGTATACAGATTAGAAAGGAAGAAACAGCACGGTCATTTTTAACAGAGAACATGTTCTCTTCTAGTCAGTGCTTTCCCTTCCTCCCACCAAAGGCGAGCACCCCTCTGCCCTCTGCTGCTGAGAGAGAAGGGAAAGAAACGGGGCACGGCTCCGCCGTGGGGCATCCTCTCATCATCCTGAACTGCCTGTTCCGCGCCGCCTTGCTGAAGAAATCTGCGGCACATACATGGTTCTTTACCTTCCAGCAGTGTACCTCTGTCTTACTACTCGAGGTTTTCATCACTACCGATAGTCACAGGAGCCCCCCAAGAACAGGAGGAGCATTAAGAAGTAAACCCCTCTGAGCTTTCCATTGCTGGATGATGCTCACCTTCCCCGAGCATGGCATGCCGGCCAGCCCTGTGCCCCAGCAGCCCTATAATATCAACATGAGCCACGCCACTCCAGAAGTCACTGAGGCTCAAACAAATTTGGCTGATGGCCCCCTCTTGCCCAATGCCTCCTGCCTAAGGAAGGGAACTGTTAGCTGTTTTCAAAGAGGGAGACCAGCAGATTTTCATGGTCAGTGGGGTCTTTCACCTTTACCTCCCACAAATAGCTGCTAAGTCTGTCAGACTAGCTCCTGCCTTTTGTGACTGCCTCGCTTTTTGTAACACCTGAGAGCGAGGTTTCCGTCTCTTCAGCTGTCCGGTGTGGACAGAATCTTATTGATTGGACAAGGATTGGAAATTGCATGTCGCAAGATTTGGTAGACCGTAGAAAATTACGTCTGGTTCGTTCAGAACCCTTTCTGTCGCTTAGACCTGTACAGTTATTTATGCATATACTATGTCTCTGAGGAGCAGAAAGTGTAGAAAAAATAGGAAGTGTCCCCATATGTTTGAAAATATAATCATCGATTTTCTCTCCTACCAACAACTAATAGTAAGGCATGACTTTGATTTTGACAAGATTCTGAAAATTTGCTACATGGAAGAAAAAGTTGAATCCTCACCAGGCCTCAAATAACATACTTAAAAAAAAGAAGAAGAAAGAAATATTTCCAGTTAATAAAGGTAGAGAAAATAATGTGAGGCATACCAGCTCACCACTCAGTCACATCTTAACATGCTCCCACATTTGCTTCAAATCTTTTTTCTGTAAAGTAAATCATGACAGTTATTGCTGAAGCCCCCCGGGGACCCTGTCCTGCCATTTCCCTCCCTCCCTGCCCAGAGGTAACTACTATTCTGATTTTGACTTTCATCATTCCCATATGTGTTTGGATGTGTTCAAATGATTTGTTTTGATATGTTATGAATGATTCACAAATGATACATAATTTTGTTTTACTTACTCTTGAACTTTATAAAAATGGTACTTACTATACATGTCATTTCCCCATATGCTTTCTGTTGCCCAACATAACGTTTTTTGAGATTTATGCATATCAGTATATGTCGTTTTAGTTCATTCATTTTAACTTCAGTATCATACTCCATTGCGTTTGTTTATCCATTCCACTGTTGGTGACCGTTCAGGTTGTTTCCGGTCTTTGGCTTTTACAAACAGTGAATACAGGAAGTATTTTTTAACATGGGCAAGAATTTCTCTAAAGGATATAAGTATGAGTGCTGTGTTGTGGGTTATGCACCTCTTCAGACATATGTGAATCTGATATGTGTATTTTATATATATATATATAAATTCATTTCTATATTGAATTTTCTCCCAAGGGCATTTAATTTATACTCTCACCATAAGTATGAATTTTATTATACCATATCCATGCCAACACTTGGTATTACCAACCTTTTTACTTTTGCCTATCTGATGAGTATGAAATGATACACGGTTGTGGTTTTAATTTGCATTGATTGGATTGCTAATAAGTGTAACCATATCTCACATGCCTGTGAGCACATGAGTCCTGTTTCTGTGAACGGCCTGTCGAGATCTTTGCCTCACTCTTTTTGTTACCATTGCTGTTCAGTTTGCTGGTCTTTTATGGGTTTGCCAAAATCTGTATGTGTTCTGAATATTGTTCCTTTGCCAGTATGGCAGATTGTCCCTCCCAGTTTGTGCCTTTTTACTTTGCTTTTGTGTCTTTTGATGCAGACTTATTTGAAAGTAGATTTTTCAATCTTTCCTGTGTTTCACATTCTTCTCTATCCATAAGTAATGAAAAAAAATCACTCTTCTTAAAGTTTTTCTTTTTATATCTAGAGTTTGATCTGCCTGGAATTCAGCATACTTACTCTTTAGAGGCCCGTGCAGGGTGACCTCTGAGGAAGAGTAGAGGTCATTTCCTGTGGGCTCTCGGAAGTGTTCTGACGCTGAGCTCTTTGTAGGGGCCTTGGGCAGTCTCCGCTCACCTCCTCTCTGCATGCTCGGGTACCTTTCTCTGTGAGCCGACGGCCTTTCCAAAAACAAATCCTAGGAAAGTAAGAATTTTTGTTTCTGGAAACCTAGAAAAATCCAAATGCCCTAGCACTTCCCTTGTCTACAAACGACCTACCGAGTTTAGGCCATTGGCCACATTACTGCGTGAAATTACTCTGTTCTTAGTGTAGCTTCCTCACCATTTTTTAAATTGAGGTTTTATTATTATTTTTATCTATAAAATGGAACCAATAAACACCTACAGGCCAGAGTTCTTTAAAGACTAAATGAAATGAAACATTCCCAGCCTCACTCCTGGCAGTTGGTGGGCCGTCAGAAAAGTTGATATCCTTCCAAATAATTTGCATTGAACAGAAAAACAAGAAAAGGCAGATTGTGCTAAGAGACTCATGTTTAAATTTGGTTTAATCCCCTACATCTTCACTAGCGTTCAGAGAAATTCAGAATACAGCAATACTGAGTACCATGTTTGCCTGCTGAACAAGCAAGATGTTTTGAGTTTTCAGTGCCAATGAGGCTGCAGTCTGCACCGCCAGCAGGTGTAGGCGGGCACACTCCGCTTGGAAAGCAGCTCAAGGTATGGGTCAAGGGCCTCGAAAGTGTCCTTATCCTCCGATGTGTCCCAAAGACGCTGCCTACGGAAATACCATTGGTAGACCTGGAGTTACATGTATAAAGCTGTTCAGCATTCATTATTTATAGTAACAGATGTAGAAACAAATCATAGGGGAATGGTGAGATACACTGAAGTTGTACATACACACACACACACACACAGAGTACTGTATAGCCTTTACAAATCATGATGATTTAAAAGACTGCCAACGTGGAAAACTAGAATTCAGAAATTTCATATATTAAGTGGAACAGGTCATAAAACTATGTACAGTATAATTCTAGCTTTTTTTCAGACACACACTGACTAGTAGGAATTATACCACATTTACTATGGCTTCTTGTTATTTTTTCCTGGGTAATGGGAATTATAACTGATGCTTACTTTCCAGATTTCCTCCAGTGAGAATGGCATACATTTAAAGTCAGGAAAATGTTACTATTAACAGCACGGGTATACGGGGTGTTGTGTCCATAGGAAGTGGCCAGTGATGCTCCGCTTTGCTCCCACAGCTGCTGCTGGACACCCATTCCCTGAAGATGGTCCTGCTCGATCTGCCCTCCATTGGCTCACAGGTGGTGAGAAAAGCCCCTGCCAGTTACACCAAGATTGTCGTGAAAGGCATGACCCGGGCGGAGATGATCCTCAAGGTGGGGCTCGGTCTTCGCTGGGGTTTCTGTGAAAGGGGGCTGGTTGCCTGGTTGCTTGTTCCAAGGAGTTCTCGTTTTGAAATGACAGATTAGGGCCTGTCCCCTCCAGTCCCACAAGGTTGGCCACATTCTTTGGGGGGCAGTAAGTCTTCCTGACAAATGAATTCTTCATTGTAATAGGGTTCTCTTGTAATGAGACTTGGCCAAAGTTGGAAGTTTGGTGGGGTTGTCTCCGAGACTCAGGGTCTCAGTCAGGGGTCTCTGCTGCTCAGTGGCTTTTCCAGCCCACCTGGCAGTTACTCCCACGTAAGCCCCTTGGGCTTTCCAAACCCTGCAACCTCACACGAACTCCAAACATGTTTCAGCAACTGATCCAAGCAGCGAATGGGTTTTCTAAAGCCCCATTTCACAAAATATTATTCGTGAGGTGATGTTGCAAATGTCTGAAGCGCTAAGCACCTGCATCTGATTTTCCCCTGCGCTTGCTGAGAAGCAAGGGGGCCTGTTTGGGAGAAAACAGCGGACAAACGGAGCTATCGTGAAAGTGCTGAACTCCTCCCAAACAGACTGACTCCAGTGGTAGCAGGAGGAAAAAGTAGGCGTGGGACCTGAGACAGGCGGGACCAGGTAAGGGTCCTACACAGACCGTGAGCTCGGGCCTGGGGAAACCGGAAGCAGCCTGGCCGTCAGCTTCCTCTGTGGCTGGTCTCCTCACCGGAGAGGAGGGCAGAGTTTGGGAGTTATCTGCACAGAATTTTTTTTTTTTAACTTTTCACAAATAACTTATATTTTCTCCATGTTTCCTGAGTGTAATAAAGTATTTCCCTTAGTGAATTTGTACCTTAGGTACAAATATTTATGAAATAATTAACACTAGTTTTCCCAGATTAGCGTGATAGCAAACACATGCTGAAACCATCTTGATTTTATTCCCAGACAGAAAAATAATCTTGAGCATATTTGAATTGCTCAGAAAGTCATTAAAGTTCCATGTTTTATTTGAAAATGGGATTTCATCTTTGTTTCGTGAATTTTGCACTTGGAAATGGGAGAATGGCATTTAGACGTTTCTGCAGAGAACCTCTGAGTGAACTACTCCTTGCCACTCTGAGTTACAAGCTCAGGAATCCAAAATAAAACCGGTCTGCTGGAGGAGGAAAATCAGACACTGCATTTCCAAAGCAAATGGAAATGAAAACGAGGAGTGTGACCTGCTCCTTTCCTTCTGCTTCTGTATTGCTTGGGTGTCGTAAAGGAAGTTCCAGGTTTTAAGTCTTGAACAGGGTGGGGCAGCTTTGAGGCTTTTGTTTTTGACAAAAATCTACTTAAATCAGTGCCTTTTGCTGCCCAGTCCTCAGGAATAATGATACGTGGAGACACAAGGAGCAGGTACCATAAAACCACGAAGTGTCTCTAACAGGGGTCCCTCTAACACAGTTTCAGATGGTCCTGATGTTTTAAAATCACCTTGGACCCCACCCTGGCCCTCAGAATTAGAATCTTCAGAGGAGGGACTTAGGAATCTGCATTTAAAAAGCAATCCAGGTGACATTTATGACTCAACAAATTTAGGAAACTTTGCTGTGAGTGAATGTCTAGATGAAATAGGCCATCGGGGCATTTCTGCCGCTCAAGGGCGTCCCACAGTCTGCTTGGTGGGCGGCCTGCCGGCGAGGCTGGCCCTCCAACCATGGGCTTTCCTTGAGAGCCTGCTCCCGTCCCCCCCTTGCAGGTGGTGATGGCCCCTCACGAACCCTCAGTGGTGTTTGTGGACAACTACATCAAACTCCTTTCAGACTGCAACACGGAAACCTTCCAGAAGATACTGGACATGAAGGTCAGTTCAGGGTCTCGTTTCGTCCCCAAGCACAGCCTTCTCACACTCAGTGCTTCCTCACTGGGGGGTGGGATATGGGCCCCGGGGAGCTTTCCCAAAGTGCGTGTGCCGGCCCAGTGCTGCAGCCTTTTGAGAAGGCTCCAGGGCAGGTGAACTCCCTGATTGCCTCCGCGCCCAGCGAAAACCAGCTCAGTGGAAGGAATGGAAGGAAGAGCGTTCCTTTCCCCACCCGTTTACCTGTCCTTCCTTCCCTCTCCAGCCCTTCTTTCTCTCCTGTCCTATTTCCTGTTTTTCTGCTGCTGCTGCTCTCCCAGGCTGCTGCCCAGGGCGTGTAACTCCCCCTGAAGCAAGTGTTAGTCCTCAGCCCAGAGTAACTGCACTGTTTGCAGGGGGCCTCAGCTGAGAGCACCCCAGACGCTGCCCTTGCCCTGTGGGCCTTCCTGGGGCCAGACTTCTCATAGTGCCCCTTTCTCTTTCCACCTCAGGGGCTGAAGAGGAGTGAGCAGAGCAGCATGCTGGAACTCTTCCGCCAGAGGCTCCCCACCCCGCCCTCGGGCCCCGAAGGCTCCAGCTCACTGTCCCTCTTGACTCCCACGCCAGAACAGGAATCATCCCGCATCCGCAAACTGGAGAAACTAATTAAAAAGAGACTGTAGGAGCACTGGCCAGCAGCCCTCAGCACCCAGCCTCCTGGAAGCCCCCACCTCTCCTGTGCTCACCCTGACTCTCAGATTATGGATCGTGAAACTTCCTGGGACACTGGATTGTTAGTGTGCCTCTCCCATGCCCTGTCTTAATCCCTGTGCTAATTGGAGAAGCCAAGTGAAGGGCCTGGTTACAAAAAGGCAGTTTCAATGGCCTCTCACTCCTGTAGCAGAGGCAGCACTGGGTGAGAGGTCCCTGCACGACACTGTTGCATTAGGCTGGTCCAGCTGTCACTGACTCTGTTGCCTCCCTCCTTCTGCTGTCACACCCCCTGGCATGCACCTGTCCAGGCAGCTTGGGTGACCAAGCCCAGATCTCACCCTTCCTCCATCTGCCACTGTTTGAGGTTGGCTCTCAGGGCCCGAGTCAGTGAAGTGGCAGATCCCAGGTGTAGGAAACCAGTCTCTCTTTATGAAGGAAATGGAAGCAGGAGCATTCTCCCCAGTGAATCCCAGGTTTGGCACATATTTTTGTTTCTGGTCCTTTTCGACTTGGCCAAGTTATCCCTGTGTTCTCCTTTCTCGTGAAACTCTAGTTCACCCTGTATGTACATCCACGGGAAGGTTCTCTCTGTGTCTCCCACGCAGGACTGGGTACTCGAGGCCTTGGCAGCAGGTGCCGTCTGTGCCGTGGGCTCCTGGCCAGGGCGTGGGTGCAGCCCCGCATCTGCCTGGGAGAGAGGGTTCTCAGCTTGGCACATTCACCGTGTGACGCAGGAAGGTTATTCCCTCCCATTCTGCTCCTGACTTCTAGGGGAGGGGTTGCCTTCTGTGAAGGGAAACCAGGAAGTTTTCCTAGAAAAGAGTTTCTAGGGTTTCTCAGACGAAGCTCTGGGGCGGCGCAGGAAGCCTCTACCCTCTGATGCCCTTCCTAGCCATCCATTTTCGAATCCAAAGCACTTTGCAGAATTATCTGAAAAAATAAAGGAGGCGCAGTGCCAGAGTGACATTACTGTATCACTGATGAAAAAGAAGCTAGCCCCATGGGTCCTCAGGAACAGTGCTAACCGCACAAACTCAGAGTGAGCACAGCTCTGAAGGCCCCATCCGTCCTGTCGGCCGCAGGCTCTGGCCAGTGCCGCCGTGCGGGAGATACTCGCCCCTCGGAGCTGTGTCAGTCCTTGTGCGGTCCTGCGTTGGGAGAACGGGTTACAGAGGTGCCCTGGTTCCCTGGAAAACAAGCCCCGGTAACTGAGCATGCCTCCGGGTGATTGGCAGCCTCAGCATTTGTTCAGGAATTCTGAACAATTCGTTGGCCAGGTAGGGCGAGGGCTAAGGAGGAGGGTGCAGTTTTTTCCAGGGAAGCCTCAGGATAAAATTGGGGCATCACATAGCACTCAGCATAGAGGAAGTTCCCTAAACATATGTGAAACTTGTGACAGCGATACAGTAGGAAACTTCAAGGTTAGGAAATCTGACCAGAAGCTGGCCATTTCTCCCCTTGTCCCACTATCCCGCTCTGCAGTGTCCGCGTCCCTCTCCATCAGCCTCTCCCCCGGACTCAGCCCACTGGCCCCAGCCACCCTCCTGGGCCTCGTTCTTCATCCGCCTCCAGCCTGTTCTTGCTGGGCCGTCTGACTCATGTGTTGAGCATCTCAGACTCGAGAACACCGAGAGGGAAATAAGTGGTGGGAGAAAGGTGTAGCCTTTAGCCAAGCTCCATGAGGAAAAGTGAGCAAGGGTGGGCGAGGGGTGCAGAGCCCTGGCAGCTCAGCAGGTGGGCTTCACTGCGCCCCCTCACTCCCGTGAAGTTACAACCGGGCACCAGTTCTTCCCGCTTGTGCAGGAAGGGGCAGTGGGCCTGTCTCCAAAGGGCACGGTCACCTCAGCCGTTGGTCACGCCCAGGGAAGCCGGTGGGCCACCGCACCTGGTTCTCATCCTCTCGGTGTCTGCAGACCCACCCTCCTTTTCTGGTTGGTGTGTAGGGAGTCATTTTCGGGATGTCTCTGTAATGGCATTGAGATGTCAAGCCCTGTTTTCTGCAGGTTGGTGGTCACAGCTCGAGAAGTTGGTCTCTTGATTTGTTACAGCATCAGTAATCTCCAAGGAGTCAGTGCGTGTCAGCAGGAGCTAGGTGTTAAGTGTCTCGCTGAGGGGGTCTGAGTGCTCGTTTACATCCTGTGAGAGCTGAGCACCTGCATCGGAATCACCTGGGGCTCTGGGCAAATGCAGGCGCCTGGAGATTCTGCGTTTCTGGAGGGGTCCTGGCGTGCAGGTTGAAAAGTTCCATCGGTGATTGTAACGTTTACTCCTTGTTAAGAACCATTGCGATAGAGAGAAAGTTGCTTTACTGAACGGTTCTTGTTGCACATTTCCGTAATTGTGTATTTTTTCTGGCGCACTAAGCACGTGACAGTACTGTGCCATGGAGCTGTTCCCCGGCACGGCAAGGATGGCTTGCTGATGGGAGCGGCTTTCATTTTAAACTTGTGCTGATAGTAGGGGTGATGCCAGAAAATGGGCTGTCCTGACACTCATTAGGGTGCTTCCTGTTTTGATGAGCCGCCCCCCAAAAGAAGTTTTATTTATTACAGTCACTTTGAAATAACATGTAAAGGAGCAGACATCGATAAAAACGGTAGCTAACAACTCTGTTATTAAGCTAAACTTAGATA
Source organism: Macrotus californicus (assembly GCA_007922815.1). Classification (NCBI taxonomy): domain Eukaryota; kingdom Metazoa; phylum Chordata; class Mammalia; order Chiroptera; family Phyllostomidae; genus Macrotus; species Macrotus californicus. The sequence continues at coordinate 254,627 of VMDR010000268.1, read as the reverse complement.
TCGTTCATTCCTCCCAGTGTCTGTAGCCCTTAACGAAAAGTTTGAAGTCACTTTATGTGGCACAAATAAATACTGGTAATTTACAATTGACACAAGTTCACTGCTGCTTTTATTATGAACAGACTTCCTGAGAGCTGGCTGAGGGGTGCTCAGGCTGGAGAAAGTTCTGTTTGGATCATCACAAGGAACCACAAAGAACAGGGTGTTTTGACCTCCTAATTCAGTTCTGGCATGGAGGCTAATTACCACCCCCCCTCCCTCTCTTGAAGTCCAAAAAACCAGTACCAAGGACCTGCCCACCATCCCGAAACGGGTGCCTCGGTGATGCCTCAGCACAGACGCACCAGGACGGAGCAGACTGCCAGAGACCAGTGAGACAGTGATGGGCAGACAGGGCAAGCGAGCAGGTCCGAAGCCGCCACCGGGGGCCCGCAAGGGCACACCAGTGAGGGGAAGTGCCGCAGTCCACAGCTGGAAGTGTCATCCCTCTCCCTAGGAAGAGAAATCTCCAAAATAACGAGCTTGCTTGAGGGTGAAAGCAAGCATTTCACACTTCTTGTCCAGTCCGAGTGAGATTGCTAAAAATAAATTGATGAGGACTGCATCAGGCCTCTTAAACCATGCCTCGGAAATGGGGGCACAGGACAGACTGGCACAGAGAGCGGGCTGGGTTTATATGGTAAGTAAACTCCCAGCCTCGTGCTAGTAGTTATCGGCATGGATAGCCTCTCGGACTCTCAAAGTTCTCTGCAGCTCTGTGCCTCCGGGAGGTATCCGTTTCCTTAAAGAGATTGCTTTTTTGTGTAAATAGCTTTCATTTTCCCCATCTGGAAGTAATTTCTTGGTGCATATTGGCGCATGAAATACTACAGTTAATTAAAGCATTACTGGGTGTCATTCACTTGGATGTACTTCCTTACCGTTGACAGAAAACAGAGTGGACCATAGAGGAAAGAATTAGCAAGCCCGTGAACCTCAGGCTCCCCTCTGGGCGTCTGCCCTTCTCCCCGGCGACACGACACCCCTTGCCTGCCGCCGGAGGAAGCAGCGCACAGCTCAGACCGGTGCTCCTCATGAGGGCCTGGCATGTCCGCTGCAGTGGAAACCCTCTCCGTGAATGTGTACGAAGTGCTCCGCTGCTGATTTGGAACTCTTGCACCCTGAATTTCTCTCCTGTCTGCTCTCCCCTCTCCACCTCGCCGTTCCAATTGCAGCCTGCTTTCCCATGTGACTACCTAAGGGACTTCTCTCCTGTACGCAGCAGGTTAATCCTGTTTCCTTCCTAGCTGGGTAGGCATTCCGCAGTGAACTTTTGGGGAAGTCTGATGGTCCTTCCAACAGTGGAAAATCTGTTGCGGCACTTCCATTAGGTTGGCTTCGAGATCAGTACCCAGTTTCCATCCTTCGTTTTCACCCGCTCCCCACTGGGAGGGTAGGCAGGGATCAGCCTGGGGGGAAAGAAACACTTCCCTGAAACCCACCGAGAAGAGCAGTGCCAGACAATTTACCGGCGAGGTTTTCTTCCTCACCTGCGTAACCCGGTGCAAGCAGCGGGATAAGAAGAATGTGTCCATTTGAAACAGAAGCAGCCCAGGATTGGAGACTTCTAAAGAAGCCCTGGTCTTGGGTCCGGTGGCGGCACTTGGATGTCGGGTGAGCCGTTGGCCCTTGGAGGCTTAGTTTTCAGTCTGTGAAAGGGGATCATAATCAACAGGCGTGAAGGGCCCACAAGACCAGGTGGCGTGCGCATGCTCTGTGAGCCGTGCAGCAGTGTAAGGTGTGGTAAGTTCATGGTCATTCGCCAATCCTGACCCACATGTGGCTGGCCGGACTGCATGGCTGGTACACAACACCAGGCAGCCGGAGGGCTTTTCCTTCCCTGGGGAGGCTTGAACAAAATGCCCAGGTAACGACATACCGGCTGCGGTATGCAGGCTGCATCCACAGCAAGCATCGCGATGACCAGTCTTCGCCTTCTTAGAACATGACTGTGATGTCAACTTATCCAAGAGTTTTAAAAGACTCTCCATCCTCTATTCCTCTTGCCCCACAAGCTGCTATTTCTGTAACATTTAGGGATAAACTCGTGGGCTCTGAAAGGAGAGCTTCCTCCCTCCTGGGGGTGTTGGTTGGCCTCCCCATTGTGGAGAATGGGGCACGTTTCCTCTGAATGCAAATCAGGAGGGTTGCTGAAGCCTCCTTCCAAAAAAAACTTTCTAATATGATCCACAGACCAAGTGGCCATTCCTGGCAGGGACGAAATTCTTGAGTGCACTCTTTTTTTTTTTAATCTACAATGCCCAAAAACTTCTAAGCAAGATATTCTTGGGACAGGCTGCGAAGCCTGAGATTCACCAGCCATTTGGATAACTTTGCAGTTTGACATTCAGAGAAGTTTCGAGCTTTCCCAAGGCCAGCAGACTCCCTGTAATCAGCTGGAAAGGACTCACCTGGCTCTTCCAATCCCCTTTGGGTTGGTGATGCGGAGCAAGCTGGGCGATGGAGTGACATTAAAGTGAAAACTGCTAGTGCCTTGTCCCCCAGGAATGCCTGTCACTTAATCCGAGGGCTGTGATAGCTTCTGCTTAACAAGCAAATGGAATTTGCACAATTGCCAGCCTCCTCCTGTTTGGGTTAATAATTTTGCAACAAGTGAGACATTAAGATCAGCCTCTCAACAAACCTTCCTCGATTTCTGGAGCCAAGAAAAGTATTTGCAAAGCGGACTGCAACTTTCACGGGGCACCGGGTGCAATGGCAAGAAACGCCAGCCTCTTCCGCTTGCCGGCTTCATGCTGGTGGAAAAGGAGGCACTTCGCGGCAAGGGGACGCGCACTGGAGAGAACACGTTCCAAGAATTCGTTACAAACGAGCGACTCTGATTGGGCTGCTGGGGCAGCCACTGAAGAGCTTTAGCAGGCAAATGGGAAAAATACCCAATGTTGCCTAAAGAAAAAGTGAGTTCACACACAGAGACACTCCCATAACCTCCTACACCCGCCTGGCACGTCACTTGCTCTGCTCTTAGAGGATCCCAAGTGTCGTCTGGCTCTTGTCAGAGGAGGGCCCTGATGGCAGTCAAGGTCAAGTTGGTTTAGCCCTGGGCCGCACTTGCTGCCTAGCGACTGTCTGGCATGCAGACAATATCTTTGATCAAGAGGGGGACTGAGAGGTCTGAGTCAGTCAGGGCTACCTGTGCCCCTTGGGGGTCCAGGAGGGGGAGGGAGAGGGCACTAGTTCTGATATTTATTGCCTCCTATATACACTGTGATGTCTCAGCAGATAAAAACCCCTGTTGAGCAGGTCTGAGCAGCTTCATTTGGTAGACAGGGACCTGGAGGCCTGGAGGGCAATGACACACCCAGAGCTCCGTGGCTCCCAGGAGGCTGGGCCAGGGTTTGGCTCAGGTCTCAGGCCATTGTCCAGCCGGTGGTTTTCAAATGTATGAGACACCGCGTCGCAGAGACTGATAGAAATATTTTATTTGTTTTATGAGTTCAAATATCTTTCAAAGCAAATCAGTAAGTACACTGAAACTACTTCAGTAAGTAGAAAGCATTTTATTTTTTAATATTTATTTTAGAGAGAGGGGAAGGGAGGGATAAAGAGAGAAACATGGATCGGTTGCCTCCCTTACACACCCTGACTGGTGGCCGGGCGACCCCTTGCTTCCTGGGGTGACAACCAACTGAGCCACACAGGTCAGGGCACTAGAAAGCATTTTAAATCTAAGTTTGTGGATGAGAATTTATCCATATCAATGCCCAGCATCCAGTTTATTTCTGTGTCGTACTTTGGTTGCATAGAATAGAGAAGTCATGATTTAATTCAGCTGAGAATTTGTAAATAGCTTTTGTTTTGTTTTGTTCTGTTTTTAAACAGCCTTTCTTTCAAGTCCAGATACTCTTCAGTCACACAGACGTGACAAGGACCCTTTGTTGTGAGGCTGCTGTGCACCCAAACAGCCCTGGCAGCACACGTTAACACAAAGAGGGTCTTTCGAATCTTAAACATTTGATGTCTATTGTTATTACAGATTTGAATGTTCAGTTTTCAGAATAGGTTTAAAATGTGTATTCTTAAAGGAAAGCTAGAATCAAGCTTTTGTGGAGCTCCTTCGCTCACCAAAACACCTCCAAAGAATTCGTTTCCCGAGAAGTCGGTGTGGAAGGCACTGCCCTCGGGAACCACTTATGCGCATGGTTTTCTGAAGGAGAGGTTTGGCGGTGTCCCTTGTGGACAGGAAGGAGCGTCATTTCATTGAAATTCCCCACGCATTCAGCAACACACCTGAACTGTTGGCCAACCCCTGCTCCAGCAGCCCTGAGGGCCACCTCCTGGGTTGGTCCTGGGTGCCTTTCCCAAGAACAGAAAGCGAAGAGCCCGCCCCCACCCCGTGCAGGGCAGCTGTGTTCTAAGGACAAAACAGTGCAACTGGAACGGGTGGAGGGGGCTTGGGCAACATTCGAAAGGAAGCCCCTCCTGCTTTCAAAACCCCTACAAGCCCCAAGTCTTAAACCCGTGGGCTTGCGCGTCTGTGTGCAGTGCCTCCCAGCCTTTCATCCCCGGAACTCCCATGGCCTCCCACTTGGGCAAATCAGCTGTAGAGGCTGCTCGGGCCAGAGGCCATGGGCTTGGGGACTGTGGTCACTCCAGGGCACCCTGTACCTCCCACAGCCCCAGGGCTAAGGGGTCAATGCGGGCATTCGCTGGGCACAATGGCAGCGGCCCAGCTCTCTAGGTAGGAAGCTCTTGTGTTGCAGCATCCACGTTTGGAGGTATGCTGGTTTATTTGTTTTTAGAACTTAAGTCAGATTCCCTTGTTTCAGCGACAGGAAAATGAGGCCCTGAGAGTTCCCATCACTTGCTGACTGGTCACTATGAAAAATGGCACCCTGGCTGGTGTGGCTCAGTGGACTGAGCACCGGCCTACGAACCAAAGGGTCTCCAGTTCAATTCCCCGTCAGGGCACATGCCTGGGTTGCAGGCCAGGTCCCCAGTGGAGGGGGCGTGAGAGACAGCCACACATTGATGCTTCTCTCCCTCTTTCTTCCTCCCCCTCTCTCTAAAAATAAATAAATAAAATTTAAAAAAGAGAAAGAAAGACAACCGGGAGGCTCACACGTCCCCCTTGAACTCAGCATGCCCCTCTGCGTGTCTCTCCTTCCCGGAGTCCTCCCTCCTCTGCCTCAGAGCCCGCCCCCCTTTCCTCTGCTCTGTCTGCAGACCTGCCTGGGATCTTCACTCTTTCCTCAGGCTCCCAGTCCCCATGGGGCTTCCCTCCGCGGCCTTTGTTCCCATGGCAGAGTAGGTCTGCAGCCACCACCGTCCCCCCATTCATGCTTTCCTTCTTATTTAGCATCCATATCAACAGAAATTTCTCTTGAAAGCCACTGACGGCCGACCTTCTTCCTGAACTTTGCACTCCCCCTTTACTCAATGAGTCTCCCCTCCCCCTAGGAAGTCCCTCTTGACTCCTTGGACGCCTTGCTTTCTTGGCTCCAATACTTCTTGGTCTCCACAGACTCTCCTGTCCTTCTGAACCTTGACCGTGGTCAAGCCCCCAGGTCCTAGGCCCCCTGTGGCTTCCGCTCCAGCTGCCTTCAGAGAATAGTAAACACCAGCTGAGCCTCCTGAGGTTTCTCAGGGGTTTGGTTCTCTCCCTTCCCCCCCATCTGACTCCAGCCCCCTTCCTGTCCGGCATGAGATCGTATGTAACATCTTCCGCTACACTCAACTCTGTCCCCCGAATTCCCTGTCTGTACATGGCACCGACTTCCTTGCAAGTTCCTCAGTCTCAGTTCTCTTTGTCACTTAATATGGGTAGTTCATCAGAAAAAATTGTCTCAATTATGAATGATGACACAAACAACAGTCATGGAAATCAAATAAAAAACCCATCTTGCCCCAGCAAATCAAGAGTCTCCATCCTAGGAAGGCCTGAGACGTGGGGTTCTGCCTGCAGAAGCCCTTCTGCCCGGTTTCCCAGTGGGGCCACCGCGCTCCCCGGGGCTCCGAGAGTTTCTCAGAGCTGGTGTGACCCTCCCTCTCCGGGCCGCCTCCTCACTCGGAACCGAACACCGATGGTTCTGCGTATTTCTGCGCTGCTGTTTCTCCTTGTCTTTGCCTTATAAAATATTGTCATAGTAACACTGATTTTTAAAGTACAATATAAGTATTCGTGCTAAGAAGTTAAACCAGTAGGGAAATATATTAAAGGTCCTACTCTCCTTCCAGACTTTCTCTGTGTCTCTGCTGTGGGGAGGGGCACTTTGCAAACAGAATTAATATTAAGCATATTTGCATACTTTTCTGCAGCTAAACAACATACCTTGGACATCTTTTTCCTCAGCATACATAGATCTCATTTTTTGCTGATTGATTGATTTATTGATTGATTTTTTAGAGAGGGGGGGGAACATCGATTTGTTATTGGTTGATTCCTGTATGTGCCCTGACCAAGGATCGAACCTGCAACCTTAGCGTATTGGGACGACACTCTAACCAACTGTCTACTCATTCTTTTTAATGACTGCCTGGTGTTTCATAGTTCAGATATGCTATCGTTTGTTTAGCAGATCTCCTCTCAATGTATAAATAAGTGCTTTTCATTTTTTTGGCTATTAAAGACATCACAACTGAAAATCTTTCTGTAGGCATCCTGGCTTACTTGTGCTCGCCTTTGTGCAGGACACCCCCGCCCCAGAACTGTCCTGTTTGAAAAGATGAAAGGGCATACACGGTGGAAGCGTTCCTGGCTCTTGCCAAGACGCCCTCTGTGGAGATCACCTTGCTTGCTCCCACCCATAGCCTGCGTGTCCCCACTTCCCACATCCTCACTCGCCCTAGATGTTTCTTCCTGCTTCTTGACCTCTAGAGGATGTAGTTGCAGCTCTATCTGTGGAAACCCAGTAAGCGGAAGTTCCCCTTTCATGTTCATTGCACAAAGCCAAGTGTGACCCAACCGGGGCTGCGTCTGCCTGCAAGAAAGCCTTCTTGTTGAGCAAAAGCCCTGTGGCTTCCCTCAAGGTCAGGGCTCCTGGAGGACATGCTTTGTGGATTTGCTCATGAAAGCAACGGTCATCCTTTGCGCATGTAGAGAGATAATAGCTTGATGTTAAACTGAGTATCTTTCCTCATCTTTTTTTCCTCTGTCCCTTCCCCATCGCTCCAGCAGAAGGTGAGGTGTCTTATATGCCCGGGCCTCCGGTGGTGATGGCATAAAGATTAAATGCTTAGCTTCTGAACTCCTGTGTAGACTTCTTTGATTCTAGAGGAAAGAAGACAGGCTGGAAAGCCATGGCTGTCAATGCAAGAGGATTGGGATGTTTTGTTTTGGTTTTGTTCCTTAGTCTGAAAGTGTATCTTTGCCCTGGCCGGTGTGGCTCGGTTGGCTGGAGCATCGTCCCTTGACCGAAGGCTTGTGGGTCTGATTCCCGGTCAGAGCACATACCTAGGTTGTGGGTTTGATCCCCTGACTGGGAGCGCACGAGAGGCAACCAATCAATGCTTCTCTCTCTCCCTTCCTGTTTCTAAAAGCAATGAAAAAATGTCCTCAGCTGAGGACAAAAAAGTAAAAGTGTACCTTAACTTTGAAGAGCCAGAATTCGGGAGGACTTTGCAAACAATCCACACTGTCGGCACAAGCACAATGCATCTCGACTTCGACATTTTTTTTCCATTAAAAACAAAAGGCCAGCAGATAGGAAAAACCACAGGGTGTGTATGACATGGTTTAAAAGTTGGTAGGCCCCTGAGAAAAGTATCCAGAACCCCACCTCTTTGGGCTGAGCCCCTAGATAAGAGACCTCCCCCTTAAATATGAGGGAAATCCTGGTCTAGAAGCCTTTGCCTGGCTTCTAGCAATTACTGCAGGAAACTGCAGGCCCCACGGAGAAGCCCTGTGTGCAACAAGGTGCCCCAGTGTCTGAGAAGGCTGTCCAGCCAGACAGGCCTCAGTAGGCAAGAGTGCACTCTCACGCCCTGTCGTGGGCCAATGGTGGCTCCCAAGCTCCCTGAGCCCCCAGAAGCAGTACAAGGGCCAGTTCACTGTAGCTTGTTCTTGTAGGCTGGGACAACCAGGATGTAGCGCACCTGGCATATGGGCATCTGCAGCAGGGGACGGCCTTCCGTGGCCACACAGAACGAGCTACACCTCCTAGAAGCCCGACTAGTGGGAAGGTGCCCACAGACCCGGGCGCCACCAGCCACCCATCCTGCTGCTGCCATGGTACATAAGCCTCCCCAGATGCCACTGGGCAAACAGGAGGGACAAGAGTAGTCATTGCCCCAAACCATTATTTCCCAGAAGATAAGAAACAACACTGGATTTGCAAGGCAGTTTTCCCACTTTGAGACAAACCGGAGGCCTGTGAACTCAACTGAGTTAGTTAAAAAGTGAACAGGGCATTCACCTTAGTGCACCAGGGATCACCGTCACGAAGCCACACCCACTGCGAGTTCCAAAGGAGAGGAACAGCCTGTTGCCCTGTGTACCAAGAGAAGGGTCCAGAAGGACCGGCCTGGCTAAGGGGACAGGGATTCGGAATTCAAAGAGGATTTTGTTTGTTTTACTATTTATCTCTTGGCCTTTCCCTGCAGGGTTCAACTTTGAATCCTAGGGTAGGAGTCAGGCCTAAAGGAAGCCACCCTGCTGCGGGGCCACCCTATGAACATGGCCAGAAGGGGCGAGAGGCACTCAGCTGCAGATGGCAGCCCAGCTCGGGCTCCTGTGCCCCCTCCAGTGCCATCAACAGTGCCCAGGGGCTGTGGGCAGTACCTGGCATGGGACACAGCCGCAGCCTCTCCTCGGTGCCTGGTGGAGCTGCTGGTGGTCTCAGCCATGGTGGGATATTGCCATACAACAGCAGAACCAGAAGCTGGAGCACTGGGTGGGGAATGAAAAGAAAATTAATAGTAGGCGTTCCCATGTGTGCAACCAGATTTATTTATGAATATATGAGAGACCCCTTCAGAGATTTCCAGAAATACTTGTCAGTGGTTGGGAGCAAGAGGCAATACAATTCCAGTTAACCATGCCCCACCCCCACCCCCGCACCCCCCGGCCAATATCGCCTGGGAAAGCATGAGACACAGTTTTTCTTTGTACCTCTCTGCTCACCCCAAGTTCTTTTCCTACCCCTGGCTCATGTTCAGGAAAGACTCAAAACTGAAAAACATCTTTGAAAGGCATGTAAATGCCTCAGCAAGTATCGGGAGCCCCCAGAGCACAGAGCTGCAAGCCATAGCCTCCTCTTCCCCATGTGTGCCCTGCCTTGAACTTGGGGCAGGAGAAGAGTGCACTTCGGGGTTATGGCCGTCAGACTGTGATTGCGGCACAGCCGGCCACCCCCGTGGGCTCCCCTTCTCCATCCCTTCCCTACAGACCTGAATCCCAGGTGGTCCATGGAGTCTCGAGGCTGCCTTTGGACTGTGGCTGTGCAGACCAACCACTTGTTCCCCAGGGAAAATGACAGCACACCCTTCTATCACGCCTGTCAGCCAAGGAGCCAAGGGTCTTAACTTCGATTGCCCAACTGAAGGCTGCTCCTCTAGGCTGCAAGTCTTTGTCCAGCGTGAATATGCAGAATGGAGCCAGGAGTGCAAGTGCACGGATGCAGTTCCAAGGAGGCCATGTGCCCACGCTCTTCGCAAAATCCCATCTGGATTTTATTTTGCAGAGGCCACGGCCCTGTTCTGTGTAACTAGGGAGCATTTGGGAAAATAGCTCTCAGCTTACAAATAGGAGGCCTTGAGGGTGGAGCTTGTATTTGACTGGGGTCACACACGGGGTGCCCCACACAGGGACATCAGCCTGACTTCACCCTGAGCTGCATCCTGAGCTGCATTTGGGATCTGGGTTACTGTCCCCATCTGGGCTGGGCTAGAGCCCATCTCTCCACCTGAGAGGTCAGAAAAGGACCTGGCCTGCTCACTCAGGGGCCCACTGCACCCCAGAATCGCTGAGCCAAACACTGGTGTCCCTTAGCTCCGTCTGATCCGCGCCACCTCTGTGAGAGCAGGGGCTCGGTGTGCACACGTTCCTGGGGGCTGCGTGGTGCCGCTTTCTATGTTTTTAGAGAAGTGGGGAAAGGAAGGAGAGGGAGAAATATCTAGCCTGCAATGTGGGCATGTGCCCTGATTGAAATCAAACTGGCGACCCTTTGGTTCTCGGGCCGGTGATCCATCCACTGAGCCACACCAGCCAGGGCTAATTCAGTTCCTTTCTTTATTGAATGTAGTAGTTCCCTTTCAATGTTCTTTGGAAACTACAACCTTAATCTTTGTTTTTTTTAATTTATTGATTTTAGGGGTGGGGGAGAGAGAGAGAAACATCGATTTGTTGTTCCACTTATTTGTGTGTTTATTGGTTGATTCATGTGTGAGTTCTGACCGGGGATGGAACCTGCAACCTTGGCGTATCGGGTTGATGAGCTAACCAAGTGAGCACCTGGCCAGGGCTATACCCTTAATCTTAAAATACTTAAGGAAACAAAGTGAAGTTCTATTTCTTCAAAGTATTTTGGTCGACGTGGGTGCCCTGGAAGGAATGGAGGGACTTGATTGAGTGCTGAGGCTAATCCCTGCATTATGACTCCCAGCACACCGGACCCGGGGGCGCTGGGACCGCAGGGTGCCACAGGCACAGGCTGAGAGCCAGGACGCTGGAGCCGGCAGGGTTTTTAATCCGCCGTCTGGCAGAGCTGACTAAAGACAAGCTGTTCCGGAACAGTACCCAGCAGCCCTGTGGGGGTCCTGCCCTGTTCTTGTCTGACTCAGTCCCGTTCAGGCACCAACTTAATCTGGTGCAGAAAACGGGCAAATGCAGGATGGCCACCCATTGGTAGGCGTCTTTTGCTCCTCAGACCCTCCTGAGAGAGGCCTCAAGCCAGAAGCCAAGTCCTAGGAAAACACTAATCCAGGTAAGGGGACGATGGCCCGCTCTGAAAGCACAGCTTTGAGAAGAGGCCACTTGTTGTCCAGGCTGCATGGCCTTACTTGGTGTAGCTCAGCCCTGACTTCTAGGTGCGCCCCCGCTGCTCCTCGGAAGAAGGCCCGGAGGAAGGGGTAAAGGTGGAATCTGTTGTCTTTCCCAAGCTTCAGCTAGAGTTTTTAGTTTCAGTTAGAGTTAGCTACTTCCAGTGGAAAAATGATCTGGAATAAGAAGGGGGAGTATGATGGAGCTCTTGCAGAGAGAGCGGTGGATGAGAACTCTGCTCAGGGCTGAGAAACACACCCACGTAGTTACCAAAGAAGTGCCCAGCTCTCCTCCGGAGAAGAACATGTGGGCAGGTGAAAGTTGCAGGGCTCCCACCCCCGCCAGGAGTGCCAGGGCTTGTCAGAGGTGCCGGCGCAGGCAGGCAGGCAGGATCCCCGGCCAGGCCACGTGCCCTCCACCTTCCCGTTGCTCTCCGTGCAGCTACCAGGCAGCTCAGGCTTATTTTTTAGCTCTTCGAGGACCATCTGAGCACACCTGGGGTTTCTCCTCATTGTCTTTTTTATTTTTAATAAAGATTTTATTTATTTATTTTTAGGGAGAGGGGCAGGGAGGGAGAAAGACAGGAGAGAAACATTGATGTGAGAGAGGAACATCGATCAGTTGCCTCTCATACACGCCCCTTCTGGGGACCCAACCCGCAACCCAGGCATGCACCCTGGCCTTCGCTCTGCCGGACGGTGCCCAGCCCATGGAGCCACACCCTTCAGGGCTCTCCTCCTCATTTTTTTGACTGGCTCTGCAGAATTCTGGGAGCCAGGGAGGGTGAGACGTGGGAGCAGGTTGTTGGGGGAGGGCGCTGAGTGGGTTCATGAGGGTGTGTACGGAGCCACGGTCCCCACCTCTGCTCTCTGTGTCAGGCCCCAGGGCCAGGGCCCTCTTCAAGCACCCCCAGTTTCTAGCGCATGAGTCTCTTCTGAGCTCCTCTGTAAGGAGGGAGGCCGTGGTGAGAAATCAGTTTGTGCTTCTGAAGCTCTTTGGCAGTTGTCCTGCAGCCTGATGAGCCTCTGCAGTTGGGGAGAGGTCATTCTTGGGGATCAGACAGAACTTTTACAGGATGGAGGTTGGTGTGTGAATGTCCTAGGTCCAGTTTGAGGGCCAAGATACCCATATGACTCCCAGGCCAGCTGCATGATGTTCCCAGTGCCAGGAGAAAGGGGTGCCTCAAAGGCATCCCTTTGATTTGCCCGGACCCTCCAAAGCCCGCAGCCTCACCTCTCCTTGCGCACTTTGGCAGCTGTGTAGTCTCTGGACCTTCCGTCAGAACAGGGGAGCCCTTCAGAATTCTCCTGAGAAGGCGGAATGCCAGGCTCCACCCCCACCCCGCTCCAGCTCCGGGTTCAGCGGGTTCAGGTAGGGAGATGCTCCCTGAGCTCTGCACCACAACCCACACTGCAAAGAGGGGCTAAAACTGGCCTTGCACGGTGACCTTCCCCAGTCTTGTCGTCTACCTCTTTCAGGCTGATGACGAACACCGCCACCCCTTTGGAGCAATTGCCATCTTCCTGGATACCTTTCCCAACCTGGCCAGGTTTAGGGAAGAGCTCCCAGGGTCTACATGGGAACGCCAGTGGGCAGGTTCTCTCCAGGGCACCAGGTCCTCCACGGTCGGCAGACCACAGTCTCCATAACCCCAGAAGCACTTTGACCGCCCCCACCCCCGTGGTGCGCAGGTTGGGGCTGGCCTGGGGTGTCCAGCTGGTGGGATCAACGTGGGGAGGGAAGCACAGCTGTGTAGTTAGCCCAGCCTCTAAGACCCATTGCCTAGAGGGCGTCCTTGCACTACCTGTTTTCCTGCAGTCATTCCGTGCTCTGTTCCCACGGGCCCTAAATGAATGGGCGACCTGTCGGCTCACAGGCACACACCAGGTTCTAGCTCTGTGGAGGGGATCGACTGAGGCAAGCCGCCTTGTACCAACTGCATGATTTGGAGCAAGTCAAATCCCTTTTCTGTTTTCTTCCCTGAAAATGATGAGTGAGGTGGAGAGGAGGGCCCAACTTTGCCAACAGATCTCTAACATCTACCCGCTGGAAGTTCCGACTTCAACAGGTTGCAGGCAGGACAAGTATCCTTTGTTTTTGCCAGTACAGACGGGGCTGCATCGTGGGGCACGCACAGAGTCTGCCTCTTTCCTGCTGCTCCTCCTCCTTCCAAATCCTCGCCCAAGGATACCCGAGGAGACATTTATTGGTTTTAGGAAGCGAGAAAGAGAAACATTGATGTGAGAAACAAACATCGATTACTCCCTCTGACATGCCCAGACCCATCCAACCTGCAACCCAGGTACTTGCCCTGACTGGGAATTGAACCCACGACCTTTTGGTTTACCGGCTGACTCTCCAGCCAACTGAGCCCTGGAGCCGGGCCACAGCCTGCCTCTTAGTAGTCAGCGGAGTCCCCTGACCCTGGGCACACTCCGCTTCAGAGCTGGCGCCTGCAGACTAGGTCTGGGCACAGCTCCAGCTTGAGGCTCTTAGCTGAACACACACCAAAACCCTCAGGTTAGGGTGGCGGTGGGGTTGAGGGTGGGGACTTACTAAATATTTACTGCTGATTCTGGAGGTCTCTGTGAGAAAAAGCACTCGGTTTGAGAACAGCCAGGTCTACGCTGGCAGCTACTGAACAGAGTTCCCACTCAGATAGGTCTTTCTGTCGAACTGAAAACGAGGGGAGAAGCCCCTAGTCTGGGTTTCACACAGGGGCGCCTGTGAGTGAAAAGCTGTGGCCCTCACCCGCGAGCCCATGGTCCCTCAGACAGCAGCGGGCAGCCTGCTGAGCTTGATCCCCATCGAGGCCCCAGTCCGCCGGCCCACCGCAGACTGTCCCTGCCTGGTGTGGCCACAGCCGGTGCAGCTGGGCACTCAGGCCGGGGATCCCTGAGGATCAGCGGAGTAGGCCCTCTTTTCCTGCGGGGCAGAAATGAGAGACAGACAGACTGAGAGCCCGCCCTGCTGAGCCAAGAGGCGGCTAGAGCCATACGAAGCGCATTAACTATTAATAATTTCCAGTTGTTTGCTCGCTGAGTTAGGCCGGCTCCCCAAGCCTCTGCAGGCCGGGGCTCTGCTCTGGCTTCCCCAGACCGCCAGGGCTCGAGGTATTGGCGCCTGCTGGGCCCTGCTGGGACCGGGCGACGGGGCCGGCGCCGTCAGGGGCCCGGGGAGAGTGGCGTCCGTGTCCACCTGCAGCGGAGAGGGGGCCCGGACGTGGGACCGGACGGGGTGCTCGGGGAGGCCAGCCCGGCGCCCCTGGCGCGCTGAGATCGGTCGCTCCGGGCGGGCTGGGCGGGCTGGGCGGCCGGGGGGGACGCAGCGAGGGCGGCGCACGGCGGGAGCGCAGCGGCCCCTGGCGCCGGGCCTCGCGGCTGGGCCTGTGCGGGGCGGCCCGGCGGGCGGGGCGGGGCGGAGGGCGGAGGGCGGGCCCGGGGCGCGGCAGCCCTCCAGACTTGGACCGCGCGCGGGCGGCGGGTAGGCAGGGCGGCCGGGCGGGCAGCGGCCCCGGCCCGCATCTGCGCCCCTCGCTCGTCCGCGGCCCCAGCCCGGGCCCCGCCGCGCGCACAGCCATGGTGGGCCGGCTGAACCTGCAGGATGTGCCCGAGCTCGTGGACACGAAGAAGAAGGGCGACGGCGTCCTGGATAGCCCGGATTCGGGGCTGCCCCCCAGCCCCAGCCCCAGCCACTGGGGGCTCGCGGCGGCGGGGGGCGGGGGCGGCAGCGGGGAGCGCGCGCCGGCACCCGGAACGCTGGAGTCCGACGTGGCGGCGACCCCCGCGGTCCTGGTGAGTGGCTCCCCTCTGGCCCTTCCTCTCCCCATCCCAACCTCAGCCGGGCCCCGAGAGACTACCAGCCGGTCTTGCGGCCCCTTTCGGGGTGCACTGTCGGCGCCGCCACCCTCCCGTCGGGACGGCGTGGCCATAGCTGGGAGCCCGGGGCGGGAGCGCTGCGAGTGCCTGGCCAGCTGGAGCCGGTGGCTGGAAAATTGTCATCGCCTGGGAGGCGCGGGAGCCCCGGGGAGAGGCGAGCCGCCGCCTCCTCCCTTCAGGCTGCCAGGCTGCGGCTCGACCACTTTCCTGCCCCGGCCGCCCTGGAAGGGACCTGGGGACACCAAGAGGGAACCCCAGCCTTCCCCGGACTGCAGGCCCGGCACTGCCTACGGGCTTTGCCCCTGCCGACGGCTGCTCCCAGGGGCCTTACACCTTCCCGCTGGTCTTGGGGAGAGCAGTGCGCGCTGGCTCCCCAGCCCCCGGATTCGGACAGCGAACGGGCCAGCCTTTGGGGACTGTGTTTGTGGCCTTGGAGGGACCTTTTGAGAAAGGTCATCCCACGAGCCTCCCCCCTCCCTGTGTCCCCCGTTGTCCTGCCACCTAACCCGTGCCTGGCACGTGACGGGTGGGAGGCCTTTAGGTGGGTGGAAACTTTCAAAAATGAATACTTTTATTTTCTTTTGAAATTCTTTTTTAAAGAAAAACACCAAGTCTCTTTTGCCTTAGCTGTCTCTCAGGTGGTGGTGTTTATTGCCTTTACCTAGAGCTCAAGGGAGCCCACATCCTGCCTTCAGTCAAAGCTGGGAGAGGGGCCCCCACCCCAGCCTGCCCCCTCGGGAGGGAGCGGGTATTTGCAGCCCTCCCCCCTGGGTAGTCAGTGGCTGCTGCTGCTCCTGAAGAACCCGTGCACTTTGATGGTGTATGGAATTTTTGACCCACTGACCCTGCCTCTCTGTGGACGTCGCTGTGTTCTCTCATCTCCATGGGAAGGCAGCACCAGCTTCAGCTTGGCCTTCAGAGCCCCCCAGGATCTGGCCCTTTCTAGTCTCATCTTCCGCATCTCCAGACCACAGGCCGATACCTCTGAGGCTGTTGCCTCCACTTGGCATGCCTTTTCTCTCCAGGCCCATCCCTTTCTACTTCTCTCAGCACCTGGTCAGCTTTTCCACCTGGCAAAGCCCTACTGGCTTTTCAAGTGCCCAGCTTGTCACCTCCTCTGGGAAGTCTTCCTTGATGCTTCCCAGAGCCATGCTAGAGTCTGCGGCTTCATCTCCATTCCCTGGTGGCACCTTGTCCGTGTGTCTGTTATGAGCCCTGCTGCCCTGCCCCACTCCCAGCCTGCACCTGCAGCAAGGTGTGTGCTCAGTGTGTATCTGGTGGGTGGGCAGGGATGAGGGAGCAGGGAAGGCCGAGGTGAGGGAACCGAGGGAGCACTTGTGTGGATTCCTGAGAGAAGGCTGTAATGTGAGTGTTGGAGGGTTGCCTGTCTACTCCTGTGGCTGTGTCATCCTGCAGCCCAGGACTGTCTGGAAGGTGCCCCCTAGGTTGGGAGATGTCTGGCAGCCAGAGAGCTGGGGGCAGAGCAGGGTCCACTGTCACGACTTGGGGGCTGTTTCCAAAAGTCCTGCAGCAGCCAGCATGCCCTCCCTCATCCACTGGCCTTGGTCCTCACCCACAGCCCCACCCCAGACGAGGCTTGTTGAACTCTCCACCCAAATCAGGTGCTGGACCCTTTCCCTGGTCCCCTTTGGCTTTTGTATTTCCAACCTACACCTCCAGGGACACCTTGTCTCAGCAACACGATCAATGTCTTAGAGCCAATCTTTGACCTTCCCTGTCCTGGAAGATGTGAGGGCGGGGCTGCCACCTCCACACCCTGGCCCAAGTTTGGGTCCTTCTCTCAAATCCGGCAAAGAAAACGACAGATTCTCCCATAAACCTGGGAACCCAAAGGACACTGCACGGAAATCCGGGGAGAGCAGGCACCTGTGTCTAGGATGGAACTGTCTCTCAGGCTGCTTGATAAAGCCGAAAGTCCAAAGCCTTGACCCGACGGGAAGCCCGTTAACATCTAGGCACGCTGTGCCCCGGCTCTTCGAGTTTTCTGGAGAGTGGGAAGGGGCACGGAGAACTTCTTGGTGCTCATCTTAGCAGGGAGGCCGCGGACCCTCCGTCTTGGCTGGGTGTTGCTCTCCCAGAGGCAGAGGAGGTGGGGGAAGTTGTCTGGAATCCACAGTGTAAAAACATCCCTGGCAGGATGGTTTGGTTTGGCCTTTTTGAAAGTGTTGCTGAGACAATGACAGGGTTAGGGGCACATAATTGAGGCTTCTGGTTCGTGGAGCCCCAGCTGGTGAGGGTTTCCTGCCCTCCCCCTGCGTGGTGGTGCAGCAGCCCTGGGTCGGGCTTGGGCAATGCTGCTGAGCTCACATGCGTTTCCTCCTTTCAGGCTGTCACAGAACCTCGGTGTGGAAGGGGGCCCCCCTTGGGGTACAAGGCAAGGTCTCCGAGGGCCTGTGTGACATGGCTCTTGTGGGGCCGCATAACATGTTCGTGATAGATCTGGGATTCGAACCCAGACCCCTGGGCTCCCTGTCCACTACTCTTTCCACACTGTGGGTCAGCCCTTCTCCACCGTCATTCCCAGGAAGGGGGACATGAGCCACAGTTGGGTGCTCAGCCAGGACCTGCCGTGGGGGATAGATCAGCCTGGCCCGTGGTCTAACTGCGTTCTCCGTCCTCACAGAATCCGGCCTCGCTCCCCACGCCCCCAGCTTCCGCCTGCACGCCCAAGCTATGCCCCCTGTCCTTTGGTGAAGGAGTGGAGTTTGACCCCTTACCACCAACGGAAGTAAGGTAAATATAGCAGGCTCTGATTTTATTTTTAAAATTTTCACTTTTTAACTCCAGAAATGAATCCTGTTCTATTTTTTTAAATTAGTTTATCGCAAAAGTGTGCCAGTGACTATTCATAGCTCGGTGGGCACGCTTTCAGAATTTCTAACGCGTTCTAACCAGTTACGTACCTAGACACGCTTTTTAAAGTAGAAACAAGATCATGTTACATATAAACTCCTACAACTTGCTTTTTGTACCTCATATGTCACGGCCATCAGATGTTTAAACTTTCCTAATAAATTCCTCTTTCCAGAGGCTGGTCCCCGCTTCCCTGCCCCCCAGCCAGCCTCCCAACCCTGCTTCAAGGTGCTGTAGCCTTGTTTTTATAATTTCACTGGGAAAGTGCCATTCTTCTTTGGGAATGTATCTCTTCCAGGATTATCTGGGGGCAGGGATTCACTGAGAGGCTCTGTTCAAGATGCGCCTTTTTAGAGAAAGGAATTTTACTTTTGGGAGCTGGTGGTTTTATAGCTGGAGTTTCAGTTGCCTCGACACAAAGGGCCCTTTGAGGTGGAACAAAGGAGGCTCACCAGTTTGGAGGTGAGCAGTGCAGCCCTTTATTCCTGCAGAGCTTGTGTTTTGAACAAAATGAGGACATGACTTCATGACATTAGCTTCACCAGCTTCCTACCTGCTTGCCCACGGAGAATAGGCGTTTCTCTCCGGCCCGTTGAAAACAAGGCTGATTCTCACTCCCGGACGGTGGGTCGGGGCTGGTGGGGGCGGTGGTTAGATGTGCCTACAGGTGATGCTCGTATGTTTTAGCACTTAGGGAGCTGTGATAGTTATATAGGAAAATGAACTATGCTTTGCTTAAGTATGAAGAAGAGTAACTCCCACATTAGCAAAGAAGGACTTTAAAAATAACAAAGTAGCTGCTTGAGGAACATTGATGTTTGGGGTGTTTATGGAAATCAAGATTGTGACTGACTTGGATGGAGAAGGTCAGGTCTCAGAGTCCCCGGGTTCCAGGGGCTCTCCAACTAAAGGCCAAGGTGAACCGAGTGCTAGAACTTGGTGTTGCCAAGCATTGAAGCAGCATCCGGGATTTCTGGGCTCCTTCATCCTCTCTTTAAAGAGTTAATTGATCACTTGAGAGGACAGCAAAACTGTTCACCCCTGGTGTGGCAGTAGAGTTCACATCGCGATGTGATAATCACCGCCGACAGCGCTCGCTGTGTGAGTGTTCTGCCCAGTCCTTCCTGGGCGCCTTTCACAGGGAAAAGGTAGCTGAGGCCTTGAGAAGTTCAGAAGTTAGGTCGTAACCTGACCAGGCTCTCACAGCTCACGTGCATGGGCGTAGACCCCAGGGCTGCTGCCCGCAGAGAAACAGTGAGCGCACCGTAAACTCTGGAATCTTGCACACCTGAGTTTAAATCCCAGCCCCCAGTACTGAGGCCCACTGTGACCTTAACCCTCTACACCTTGATGACCTCTCCCAGGGCTGCTGGGACAACTAAATTAGATCCTGGAAGTAAAGCGCTTCGAGTAGTACCCCACAGGGAAGGCTGCAGTAACCCTGCGATGCTTCTAACTAGAGTCGCCACATCTGAAGGTTTGCACCCCACAAGAGGCTGAGGGTCACGGTAGGGACCCCAGGGCCCCTAGCTCAGAGGAACACCATCATGCTGCCTTGCATCTCCTGCCCAGGTACACTTCCTCAGTCAAGTACGACTCAGAGCGACACTTCATTGACAACGTCCACCTGCCCCTGGGCCTGGCTGTGGCCTCCTGCAGCCAGACGGTCACCTGCATCCCCAACTGCACGTGGCGCAACTACAAGGCCGAGCTGCACTTCGAGCCCCGCCACAAGCCCGCCCGCTTCCTCAGCACCACCATTGTCTACCCCAAGTACCCCAAGACCGTCTACACCACCACCCTGGATTACAACTGCCGCAAGACGCTGAGGAGGTTCCTGTCCAGCGTGGAGCTCGAAGCCACGGAGTTCCTGGGCAGCGACTGCCTCTCGGATGAGAGCTGACTCCAGCAAGCTGGGGGGCCTGGACTGGCTGCCCCACTGCCCCACCCACATGGGGCCATGCCACCCTCGAGTGTCATTCACGCCCCCGGGAATCTAACCTAGAGACACTGCTAAGCCCAGCCTGGGGAAGAAAAAAAAATGTCATGCTATCTTATCGTAACTGAGAGAATTTGGTTTTTAAAAAGTGGTCAAATTGTTTTTAAAAGGAGTGTATTTGAGTGTATTTCTAGCTTGCTGCTGCATAGTTCCGCGCCCTCCCCCAGGCTCAAGTTGATGAGAAAATAAAGAGACTGCAGCAAAAGGAAAAGGGCCACAATTCGAAATAGGGAGGGAGGGGAGAGCTCCCCTTCCATTGGCCAAGACTTGTCTGAGAAGGAGCGTGGAAAAAGTCTCTGGAATGGAAAAAGTGAGTTTTAAGAAATTCAGCCCGGGGTGTCCTCACTGCTTCGACAGTGGTGCTGATTCGGTAAGCTGCGGCACCCATGTGGGCTCCATCTGCGGGGAGTGTGGTGCTCCATTCCATTTTTTATTTCCATGTCCACGTCCATTTCCTGTTAACCGAAACGCTTCGCATTCTCTGAATCTTTTTCATGACATCAAAAAAAAAAAAAAAAAAAA
>VMDR010000268.1:123503-234276 GCA_007922815.1 Macrotus californicus | reverse complement strand
TTCCACATACTTTCCTGTGTTTTCATACGCCAAACATTGCAGAGAGAGACAACGTTTTAAAAGAGCGGTTAGGAACACTGCTTTCTGGGGTTCCGCCAGAGGCTGTCACTCACAGTGGGAACCAGCGGGCACCCCTGGGACCTGATGCTGCCCGGGAGCAGGCAAGTATAGCTGTTCCTGGTGATCTGGTTCATCAGGATGGGTGTCCTCTCCAGAGACCCTGGGTCAGTGGCTCTTAGGGCTTTGATTGTGTCAACGCGGCAGAGGAATTCCGCCAGCGCCTTAGGTCCCAGCCTCGAGTGAGGAGGCGGCTCCCCCAGGTGAAGTCAAAGCAGGGACGGATGCCCCAAGTCCCACTCCAGAGCCTGGGTGCTGTTGTGATGGTACACACTTCCTCCAAGTGTCCGTTTTAGTGTAAGTGACACTCGTGGCGTTGGGTGTGAACTGAAGGAACTTTGTGAATTCGGCGCAGCCGGGTGGCGGCGGGACGAGGGTGCCAGGCCACCGCTGGCCTCCCCTGCCCGCCCTGCCCCACCCGACACGTCTCCTTCCCGAGGCATTTGAGTGAAGAAAGCGGCAGGTGGCTTTTTCTCTTCCAGTGCCGGGAAGAACAAACCGTGACTATTCCCTCTGAAGGCATCCCGGTTACGTCCAGTGTTCGAGGGTTAGAGAGGGCTGTGAGCTCGGACGCCCGCGGTGTGTCCGGGTTTCTGTTGGTGCTTCCGTCTTCCCTGAAAGCAGAACTCACGGCTCCAGGCTTCCCCGGAGCCCCAGCAGGGCTTTCGTTCTGAGGAGAGCAGGTGTGATGACCCTCACCTTCATTTAAAGTCGTGGGAGGCCTGTAGAGACAAACTGCCTGGTGTCCCCCTCAGACTTAGCAGTATTTAGTCTGTCGCGCTCCTCACTGATGGGAGGCATCCCCTGGCGGAGCCTGCAGTGGGCTGGGCTGTCCTGAGTGTGTGCAGTGGGGCTCCGTGGGTGCGCACGGGGGGGCTCTCTGGGGCCCTACAGTCTCCTTAGTCATGCAGAGCCACAAACGCTTCCTGTGTTTGGAAAAGCAAATTCCATGGCATTTATGATAAAAATGGATTTTTCCTTCCGATTCTGTAATCTTGTCATGTAAGGCAAGTGATAAATGTAATTCTTAAATTACGTTGAGAGAATTCCCAAGGCTTTGCCTCGGCCTGGTGGGGACCCTCGCGTCGGGTCAGCCGCTGTTGTGGGCAGCACGTCAGGAGGGACGAGGGTTGGAGAACGTGGCCTTCGACCACAGCCGTGGTCTGAGATGTCCACACCAGATTTCGGTTTAGGGGGATTGGGTTAAGTTCACGCAAGTCATTCTAGGTGGGGAGAGAATCGGAATTATATCAGTAAAGTAAGTAGAAATGAGCGATTGTGAATGTGTAATGTGAATGAAAAAGCAGGTTTTATCTGGTTAAGTTATTCACTGGGGATGAACTTTAGTTCTAACCCTTTGTCTTCGAACCTGCTTGACTGAGCGTTGCAGGAAGGGAAGCGGGTGAAGACACAGCGGGGCCACTTCCGGGCAGGGAGGGACCACCCATCGGAGCTGGGCTCCCGTCGGTCTGCACGGCGGAAGCCGTGACTTTCAAAGCTCACTCAGTGAACCAGACGTTCCTAGGTGTGTCTGGGAGACACCGTTTACTTATGAATTAAAGTCTTTTTTCCTCAGGCTCTTAAATTATGGCTTTCATGTAATGAGGATGATTTGTATTTTCTGAAAAAAATGTTGTTTTCAAATCCAGACCTTTTAAAAAAGAGTGATTGCCTTTTCATTGGACACTTTTCCTGTTTCTAACCTTAGGAAGCCCAGAAGAGTATTTGACAAAAACTCCTTCTTAAATTTATCTTTGACATCTCGTTCCCACCCCGTTTTGCTTTGTGACTCCTTCATGTAACAATAAATTATCTTTAAAAAAAACTTACAGATGCTTCCCTTTTTTTTTTTTTAAGTAAAATTACAATGTTTTGGTTAGGAAAAATGAGAAGAACAGCTCTTTGTCTTATAAATCTTTCATGTGTGCTTGGATTTTAATGGAATTAATACTTCTGTCTGGAGTTTGCCTTTTCTCCGGGATCAAGAGTGCCCGGGGGCCCCTGGGCACAGAGAGGTTTACGGAGTCCGTTCCCAGATTGGATGTGTTCTCTTTCCTAAATCCATCTCCCCTGAAAATGGGGCCGCAATGAGGTCAGACCAGTCCTGCCTGCCTTCCTCCCCTTTGGATTGCATTTCCCCGCTTTGCAGAAGAAAAGCGTGTCTTAGTCTAGCCATCTTAGATTTACTGGGGGACGTTGCTCTGGTCTGGAAAAGCCTGTAGGTACCAGGCCAAAGAACAGTTAGAAACCTCGGTATCCAGGCACCAGGACCCCGCTCTAGGGTTTCCTGTCTACCAACACCCCACACCTAATGTCACGGGGGAGGTCTGCCGGCGTGGGCAAGGGTGGCCTCTGTGGGGACATCCTCACTTCCAGTGTGTCCCGAAGAGGGGCAGCTGGAGTGACAATGCTTCTCCCGGAATACCCACATCCCTTCGAGGTCAGGCCGATGTCTTCCCAGAGGGCACGTCCCTTTGGGCCAAGCAGAGAGATCGCTGAGAAATATCGAAAGTGACGGCATCATATTTCATTCAAGCGTCACATTCATGGCAAGGCCTTATCTGTTGGTCTTTGAGTGACATCTCAAATCAATGTGTCCCAGAAGTGCATATTATGATTCCTGTAATTTTTTTTTTTAAAGCCAGCCTCTTTTTAAGAGAAATTAAGTTTACCTTGGCCCATTGGGAGGACAGTGAGGCCTCATGTTGCTATTAGGTTATTTGGTGTAAATTTTCCGTGAAATAAATGGGCTAATCAGCAGTTCCAAGGTTGTGCTGGAAAAATATTTTAAGTGTGTAAGATTTAAGCTATGATTACATGGGGGAGGGTGTCTATAGAAAGGCAAAAGTGTGTTGAAACAAATAATGATTTTCCCTTGAAAAATACCTTTCTAAGTATATCAGCTGAAGCTGGCGCCCTCGAGGAAGTAGCACACATAATTAATAATAATATAAAATTTAGGAAGGCTGTTAGGTACTTCCCAGAAATTTAAGAAGTGAATGACTATTGATTAGGCAACGAATCCTGTTGTAAGAAATGCCTCTTTTCAACATTAAACACTAATACTTATATTTTAGAGCATAATCACCATTGAGTGGTTTGTTCACACTACTGTTTCCCAATGGGATTTCTGTGGAGTAAAATAGGGGTCTATGATCAAATAACTTGGGGGAAGTTAAACATTGAACAATACTGATTACACTTATTGCAGGGCTTCTAGGAACCTTCCTGTTGATCAGCTTGTGTGCCGTACCAGCCACCACAAACCACAGCGACGCGTAAGCTTGTCAAGGTGGAAGCCCTGCTTCTTGCTCACAGGCTCACAGGCCCGTAGAGCCGCCCGCCCAAGGCGAGGTGTTGAGTTCAGGTTCACGCCTGCTGTCTCTGAAGCAGGCCAGGAAGGTTGACCGGGGCACACTGTTCTCATGGAGGAGTTCACACGGTACCGGAGAAACAAGCAGAAACACACAGCACCTCTTAAATACTGCACTGGCGCCCTGTGCTCCCACCCACGTTCTGTCGGCCGAAGCAGGCTGCATGACCAGACCTGACGTGACTGGGACAGGGGGCCATGCTTCCCCCTTGGGCGGGAGAGAAAACGTATTTGCTGTGCCTTTAACACGTTCATGTGCATTAAGAATCTTCAAACGGGAAAATCTAGCGTATTTCTAACCTGCTTGACCTGAGAACTCATGAGCGTTTCACGGACAGATTGAAGACAAAAGACGTGAGCAGGAGCAAAGGCAAATGAATTTTATGGACATTGATATTTTTATGTGCATGAGGGCTTCACAGAAAAGAAGTACAAACCTAAAGAAGAGGTTAGATTCGGGAACGGAAATGCCATTTGAACGAAGGACGATAAACTGAGGGGAGGTGACCAGCAAAGGAAAGGGAATTGGGCTTCTAGGACCAGTAAACGGTGGGACAGTGACTGGGAACCCACCGGGGAAACTAACGGTCTGTGTATGCGGACTCTCCAGGGTGCTGGCCCTCCGGCCTGTCCGGGGATAAGAGCTGCTGTCCTCATTCTGGCCCAGGAGAGGGGAGGGAGTCTCTGCCACCTCCACAAAGCGAAATTTCTGCCCTGCTTTCACATAGACCAGGGGAGAGCAAATAACTTTTCCTACACCAGTTGATCCTCGATTGCCTTCATCTCAAAATAACCCCGATGCCGAAGTGGCACATTTTGGAGTGGCACGTTCTGGACGCCTTCACCGGACCACCTGGGTCCAAACTAGCTCCATCGTTTCTCAGCTGTGTGACCTTGAGCAAGTCCCTAAACTCCGTAAAACGGCGGTCACAACAGTTAGTCCTCTGCAGAGATGTGGTGAGGACCGAATGAGCTGACGCACACAAAGCGCTTAGCACCATATGAGTTAAAAGCTATGTAAGTGTTTATTGTTTTAATTATCTTTGGGCTTGTATTTTCACTTCCAGGAATGCACCCAAAGCACTGGGAAATTGCACCAAAATGTGCATATAAGGATGTTCCTTGCAAAGTTATTTAGAGTAGCCAGAAATAGGCAACCAAGTAGACGTCCACAAACAGGGATTGAAACAATTGTGCGTTGAAACACCAGGCACGGATTACAGAGCATGGTGCGGATGACAGTTCAGTGATGTGGGAGGGTGTCCACGCTGCAGTTTTAACAGAACCATTAAAAGACAACATATGTATTATTGCTCCGTTAATTTTGGCTTCCTCTGTGTAGCTACATGAATAGGAAAAGACTAGAGCCTGGATACCAAAGAGATGAGGCTCTCTCTGAATGGAGGGACTGTTAGGTGCTTTAAAATACTGTTTTGCTTTGTGTGTGTTTTCTAATCTGTCTGTGATACATGTGCTTTTCCTGTGTAGTTTGAAAAGCAGAACCCGAGTGCAGAACTTTGTACGGCTTCCTGGTGATTTAAGTGTAGAAAAACCGAAGTTAGAAGGTCAGTCTGTCTGTCCCTTAGACCGGGCTGGAGGACTGTAAGGAGTCAGACTTTATATTATCAATATTTACAGGCTAACCAAGTAGCCTGCCACATTGTCATGGATGTTGGCTAAAGGCATGAGACTCTCAGTCCAGAGACAAAGGACAGGCTATTCGTCACGGCAATAGCTAGAGTGTCAGCCTTTGAGCGCATTTTGAGCCTCAGTTCCCAAAGAGGGATGTGAAGAAGGTCAGGTGGCTCCAGAACAGAAGGGCTGGTAATACAGCAGCAGAGCTCTGAGCTTAGACCTGGAATCTTCTAGTACAAGCAGTAAGCAACTCTGCCCTGTGCTCTGCAGGGAGACACCCTGTCTTCCAAGGCTGTTCGTCATACCACTGTCCTTTAAAAGACCGTCTGGAACAGAGGTGACTCTCCTCACAAGATGTGCAGACACAGGAGAGACCTGGGGGGAATCACCCCCCAGCACCCGGTGCTGCTCAGATGTTAATGGGTATGTGAGTCACCCAGGGATCTCGCTAAACTGCAGGGTCTGGTTCAGGAAGTCTGGGGCGGGGCCTGAGACCTGGCTAACTAGTGAGTCTCTAACGAGCTCCAGGCCACGCTGGAGTCGCTGCTGTCGCAGGCCCTCCCTCCCAGCAGAGGCCTTAGGCAGCGCCCACAGACCAAGGCACAGAGTGGCCTCGGGCCAGAGTGCTGGCCTGGGCTGCGACTGAGTGGGGGTGGTGCAGGGGGGTAGACCTTCCTAAATCTTCCCAGCGACATCAGAGGGGCCGTGTCAGTAGTTCAGAAGGGTGGATTTGACCATGAGCAAGTACACAGCGTGGCCAGAAGGCCTGAGAGAGCGTCTTCCCATGGCCCAGGGGCCCTTTGGAGCCGACTAAGAGAGGTTTCTACCGCCCCTGGCCCCCTCTCCCCAGGAAGCTTTTCTGCCAGCCAGAGTTCCCAGGAACAACCCCTTCATCCCAACACCACCCTCCCCCACCCCCCTTAGCCCCTGGCCCAATTAACAAGCCCCCTTGCTGTCTTATCTGTCTTTCTGGGTGGCTGAACTCTAGGATGTGTGCTGTTTGGCTCCCACCTACTCCGGAGCCTGCTGGAGGCACTACCTGTAGCTTCTGTGTGACCCTGGGCAGGTCACCCACGCTGGGCCCATTTCCTCATGTGTGAATGAGGTCATAACACCCTCCCTCCACAAAGACCTTGTGGAGACGGAAGGAAAGCACTTCTGTTAAATGGACTAACAGTGTTTGGACAGGGGAGGGGCCTGATCAGTGAACACTGTTACTGTCTTTAGCAGGTGCTTGATAAACATTTCCTGAAAAGACAATTAGGCCCTGGCCGGGTAGCTCAGCTGGTTGGAGTGTCGTCCCAATAGGCCCAATAGGTTGTAGGTTCGATCCCCAGTCGGGGCACATACAAGAATCAACCAGTGAATGCATCAGTAAGTGGAACAAGAAAAATCAACGTTACTCTCTCTCGCCCCCTCCCCCTAAAAATCAATAAGAATAAAGAAGACTATTGGGGACCTTGAAGCAAGCCTCTTACAAGCTGTGTCACTTGAGCCATCACCTCTGCTCTCTAAGCCTATGTTGTAAAGCAGAGATGTTCTCACCGCCCTGAGAACTCGACGAGGGACACGCGAGATGGAAGGACTTGTGAACTAGACTCGACCTGAAGCATGACGACCATGAGGGGGATGGAGGGCACAAGGCACAGACTCTGGAAACACAGCACAGATGGCTCTCTACGGCGGCCGGAGGCATCCCAACTAGAAGTCATGGCGGTCTTGTCCAGCACTTACCCCCGCAGCCTCCCCACCCTGCAGGACGCGGCGTCACTTCTGGAAATAAGTTCAGACCTCCTGTGAGCCCTGTCCATGGGTGTCTCTGGGGCCTGGGTGACACATGGCTTCTGGTGAGAAGGTTGGGCTTAGGGTTTCCCACTCCCCGGGTCAAGGGCGAGGCTGCTCTCCGAGAGTCACGGCTGGCGGCGGCGAGGGTAGAGGCCGAGTGTATGTTAGCCGTTGCTGAGTTACAAAATCACCCCAACATTTAGTGGCTTAAAACAACTTTCTCAGCCCTTTTGTGCAGCTCAGTGGATTGAGCACAGACCTGTGAACCAAAGTGTCATCGGTCCAATTCCCAGTCAGGGCACATGCCTGGGTTGTGGGCCAGGTCCCCAGGTGGGGCTCTTGAGAGGCAACCACACATTGATGTTTTTCTCTCCCTCTCTTTCTCCTTCCCTTCCCTCTCTAACAATAAATAAATAAATTCTTAAAAAAACACACAACAACAACAACTTCCTCATAATCTCACAGGTATTGTGGGTCAGGAATCGGGGTGCAGCTCAGCTGGATGCCTCTGGTTCAGTCTCTCTCACAGGCTGTAGCCAAGCGTCACCCGGGGCTGTGGCCGTCTGAAGGCTCCATGGGGTGCACCTGCTCCCAAGCCCACCCCCAGAGCTGCTGCAGGCTGCGGATCCTCACTGGCTGTTGGCGGGAGACATCAATTCCTTGCCATGTGGGCCTTCCTTTAGGTGGCCCCCCAGAGCAAGAGCCCTGCCAGGGGGAGAGAGAAAAAGTGTGCATGCCAAATGGAAGCCTCTCCATTTAATTAATGCCTCGCTCTCTAATTAATAAACATTGAGGGCAGTTTTAGGACAGAAAAACTGAGCAGAAACTACCAACGTTTCCCATGTACCTCCTCAACACTCTCCCATTTCCCCTATTGTCCACATCTTGCACTGATGGGATGCCTTTCTTACAACTGGGGGGCACTAGTGCTGACACATCATTATTAACTAAAGTCCATGGTTTAGGGGTCACTCCTAGCGTCCACTCTGTGGGTTTGGACAGATGTGTAATTGCACTTACCCTCCATGACAGCACCACACAGAATGCTTTCATCCGTCCCTCCTCCTGTGTCCCACAGATTCATTCTTCCCTCCCTCCCCAAACACAGTCTCTTTTCGTGATCTCATCTCGGAAGTGGCATTCCATCGTGTTTGCCATATTGTATTTATCCATCAGTAGGTTCAGTCCCTGCTCGAGGGGAGGGTGTGAACACCAAGTGGCAGAGGTCATAGGGACCCAGACCGCACCAATCTCCACAGAAGCCGTTCCACCCCTGGAATTTGTCCTCCTGCAGTGTCCATGGGGACATTCACGAGGCTCACACAGGAGCACACTGTCCCCGAGTCTGCCACCACTGCTGGTTGGAAGCCCAAAGTCTACTCATGGTGGGAGTCTCTTGCAGTGAGCTGATCACGTGGGCGCGTTCCAGCTGTGTGACCAGCCCTAAAGGCTGAAACCCACCGCAAGGCTCCATCAAAACCAGGTGCCAAACAAAAACCCAATTATCATCACCAAACAGCGCTTGGTGGCCGATGCAGTCAGCGCCAAAGCAGGTCATGAGTCCATGGCTACAGAACTTTGTTCGTCTTTGATTAACAGGCTCCCGAGGGCTGCTTGGCATGTGGTCACCCCGGCTGAGAGGAACTCATGCTATGCCGTCCACCCCATGAACCTGATCAGAGTCCTTTAAGAACGAGTAATTCTTCATCTGGAGGGGAATGGACAACTCTGTCTACTTGGCATCGATTTCAGGAATTGCTTTGCATTCTCTGTAGGTTCTACATAGATTCCATGACAGTCAGTTGGGTACCTGTGTCTGAGAGGGTGGCCCCATCTCCCCCACTTCCCCTCCGTATCCAGGTCTGTGCAAGAAATATGCCATGTCCTTGGCCACTGTGATCAGCCCAGTGATGGCTGTATGACCTGTGCCAGGACAGAGACCTTCTCTAGGGTTGGGATGGGGACTAGATAGGGACACTGGAGTGACTGTCTTCTCTTCGAACAACGACAGGGGTGTCACTGCCATCTTCGCAATCCTGTTACCAGAACCTGCGTGAACATGAAGTTAACCCAGGGGAGGCAAGGGTAAGAAATGGAGAAAGGAACAAATGTTGGTGACCCAGTGTGACCTCCTGGATCCAGCCATACCTGAAGCCACAGCCACCCTGGACTGTGGACTTTATGAGTCTGTCACTCCCTTTGTCAGCAAGCTAGTACTCGATGGGTTTTCTCTTCCCTGCCATTGGAAGGGCCCTCGCCAATACAGCCTACATACGTGAGGTAGATACTGAAAACTTCTAACCCAGTGGTGGTTTGACTTGGAGCCACTTCCGGGCTTGAGGAAGCATTAACCGGCATGTGCTTCCTCTGTTTACGTCTTCAGCCTGGTCTCCCATTTGGCTGTAGGCTGTAAGCAGGCACTTTCTTACCTTTGCTCCATTCCTCCTACGTTCTCTCCTGCCCCAGACCCGTGATTTGTTTTGTGGTTTACCAGCCACTGAAGGCACGTTTTTTTTGTGAAGCTCACCCTTCAATAAGGTAAGCTCTGCACCATCACCCAGGACAGTCTCTCCAGTGGCGGGTAGCTACCCCAACCTAAAATACACTGCTCCACTCTCTTACAGCAGAGTGCTTGCTCCTAGGGGCCAGCAGTATCTGCTATACGACTTATGTAATTACTGCCTTTGGTTCTCACAACAAGATAGATACTTGCATCCTGGTTTCCAGATGTGGTAACTAAAGCTCAGAGAAGTTAAGCAATTTGCCTGAGGTCACACAGCTAGCATATGGTGGGAAAGAGATAAATTCAGCTCTGGTGTCAAAGCTCATAAATTTAACCCGTCCCAGGAATCTCACGGCAGCAAGGTGAGCACAGGCCAGCCCCCACCCCGTCTCCAATGGAAGACAACGCAGAGTGACTGAGGAAGGCAGCTGAAGCCAATGTGCCCTCAGACCCCTCCATGCGCTGCACCTCAGCCACTAAGGCCGATCAGAACACAGGGGAGTTGCCTGCTCAGCTGCCCCACCTTCCGCTGTCTTTACCTTGAGCCCTGGGCACTGGGCGAGGTCCTGTGGCACGTTTCCCATCCCCGCCTCCCCGGGGAGCCACACCAAAGTCCCTGTTCCTTGACCCTTGATTCCACGGGCACTCCTCCACTAGGCCAGCAGGAAGGGCCACTCCTGTCTGCTTCAGGGACACTGCCATGTGGCTGCTAACCTTTCTAGGGGGCTGGGGGACAGGGCTCTTCCAAAAGTCCTTTCACTATTACTTTGCAGGGGTGCAGTGGCCAAAATGTGAATACTCTGTATAACTGGCCTTTCAAGGAAGCAGGAGAAGAGGGCTGCCCCGTTAGCTGGGGGCCAGCAGGGACCAAGATAACCACTTTTGCTTAACTTTCAAGTACTCTGTCTGTGGTGCTTTGTATTGACATGTCACTGCTCCTAGCATCCTGCGTGTCTTCAACTCCTTGGAAGGCAGGGGCCTCGTCTTAGACCTCCACTCTGTCACTCTCAGGCCCTACACTGGTTGCGCACAGGTGACCGACCGGTGCTACCACAGAAAACACCCCATCTCTTGGACCTTTCAGTCTGCCTCTTTGTACCTGAGGGTGAGTTCTCCTACAATGGAGGGGACCTGTAGGCCCACAGGTATGGCAGGCTGGCAACACCAGGAAATGAATGGCCCCTGCCCCTCCCCCCCCCCCAAAAGCCCTGAAAGCAGGCAGGAGAATCCCACAGGGTTTCCCTGGGGGACTAAGCTCCAGCTGCTCTGCAGGACCCCATTTAATAGTGTCCCCCGATTGGCAGTCCCCCCCTTGCCGCTTTTCGGCTGGTCTTTCCTCCACCTCCCAAAGAGTCTACTTGCCTGCCAGTCCTTGCCTCAGGGTCTGCTTCTGGGGGAACGCAAACTAAGATAACAGGGGCCCTCACTCCGTAAATATTTGTGGAAGGGAAGAAAATACGTTAACTTGAGACAAGTAGTATAGTAAGGCCTCTTTAATGCTCCAAAACTTTGCTTGAAATGCCATTTTGGGGGGCTAGGGGAGGGTGGTGTTTCTAGGAGAAGCAATATTCCTTTTGAGACTTCTTGTAACAGCCTCCCAGGACTGAGGTTCTGGAGCGCACTTATTCTGAGGACCACGTGAGGGCAGGGAGTGTATTTAATTGAAAGAAAATGTCTCCAGGATATCTGCAGTGTTTTCTTTGAGCCCACAGAAGCGTGCTGCATGTGGGGTTTTACCTGCGAAATCCATTGAAGATTCAGAATTGATACAATCGACACACTTTTCTTTTGGGTGGGAGCAGGTTATGGACGTCTAACTGTGATGACAAATCAAGTGACAGAGATGCCAGCTTATCTGAGAAAAAGGGATTCTGAAGAGACCTCTGTTCACTGAGTTGCTTGTGTTAAGGAGCTGTCGCAGTCCCAGGCCGGGAAGGGCGGCTTGGTGAAGGGAGAGGTGGACCCCCCTCCACGCAGCAGACATCGGCTTCCTTCAGGTGCACGTCCGATTTCCTTTTCTTCTTCAACACATAAACTAGTGGTGAGGGTAAGTGACAAGCTTGTCAGTGTCAGGGGTGGATGTTCACTCTGGCAGACTAGTGGCTAAATCACAGTGCAGGTGCTTTGGAGTAAGGTTTTCTTCAAAGCAGGGGCTGGGGCAGCTGGCTTTTCCCGAGGGCTGCCTGCTCCTGGTGCCGCCATCTTGATCTGAGAGCCAAGCCAGGTTCTCGGGTGTCTCCTCGGCACAGGGGTCTGAGTGGAAGCTCTTGAGGGCCCAAATCCGGTACCGCTTCCTCCGGTTCTGTTTGTATACGCGAATCCTTTCTTTTTCTGCCTCTGGGTCAGCAAGAATTCCATCCCAACGCAGACTCTCATTGATCTGGTTCGAAAGGGTATCTCCTATTTCTGCCAAGTCGGGGAGACTTACAGAAGGGAAGAAAGAAGGGGCGAGCTTGTTTTGCTCTTTGTCCCGTCTGTGCTCTTGCCTCGGGCAGTGATTTTTGCTGGGGCTTAAGGCGTCATGCAGAGATGGAGACTGCAGCTGATTCTTCAGGCTTCGACTCTGATGTTTACCTGCTGAGCAGGTGCACAGTGTTAGCATTTGTGGTGGTGCCTGCCCTCATCCTGCTCAGGAATGATGGCAAATCCACCAAAGATTAAAGGGGGTGGGGGGTGGGGGCTCCTCCTTCTCTGGGGCTCAGGTGGCCAAGCCCACCAGCCTCGTACACACCCACTGGCTATCTGCTCGGGTCAAGTCATTTTGGGGAGGGAGGAACCTATTTGCTGAGCATGCACTATGAGCCAGGTCCTCTGAATAAAGACTATCAGCTCTATTTTTTCCAGGTGAGGAAACTGAGGCTCCAAAAGTCAAAGTAACTTCCCAGTGTCACACAGCCGGGGACAGGGCCAGGATCTGAATGCAGGCCTGACTCCTGGTTCCTTCCACTCTGCCACGCTGCTCCCCCCGCCCCACTTCACCTCTCCACATGCTCACCGAGACACCTTCCAGTTCTAGGAGCCTATGACGCTACCCCCAGGCCAGACTCCTTATGATGAAAGAAATGAAGAGCAACAGAAAAACCTCCTGCGTCTGACTGCGGAAAGCAACATTATGCCAAGCCAGGAAATACTTCTGCTGTGTGGCTTGTACTGATTTTTTTTTTTTTTTTACATCAATAGCATTCCTGAATTATATAACACACACACACAACACTGCATGTTGTTCTTTCATCAGGTTATTCTTCTTTGGGGGGGAGGGGAGAGAGAGAGCCCCCAACAAAAAGAGAAAAAAATCCTCTTTTGACATTCCTGTATCTTTCTACTCCCCGAAAAATACTTGGTGTCTCCTGCTGACAGTGTGAGGCACATATCACTGTAATTTCTAGAGTCAGAAGAAGCTCAGCCAAAAAGACAGTACATTTCCTCATTTGGTTTTGCAGACACACACAGGGTTTTTTTGACCTGAACGCCAGAATTGATTTCTTGCCTTTTTATTACGATCCCGCCTGAAGAAGTAATTATAATCTGCCTATTGACCCTTCCCCAAAATTCAAGGCTGGCATGGGAAAGGCTGCCACTCCTGCCTCCAGCTTGCCAGGGGTACCAGTTCTGCACACCGGGATCAGGGCCCAGGAACTTGAACCCAGGACTGGCCACACTGGAGGTCAGGGCTGCTGTGCCAGGGTCAGTCAGTGACAGCCACAGCCCTGGAGGGGGAACCACACAGGTGACAGTGGAGACTTAGCACTCATGGGCAGGTGTACTCTGCATCACTGTTATTCTGTCTCCATAAAGTGGGTGCTTGGTGCCTTTGACAAGAAATGCAGAGGTTCTATGACAGGAGATCAGTGAGATGTAGGGACTCTGTGGGTTTGTGGCAGCTGTTGGTATGTGTAGATCTGATGTGTCCGTGGGACTGGAGTGAGAAGCTGCATGGAGACAGTTGTATGTGTACAGGAACTGTTGGGGGGGGGTGGGGGTCTGTGCATGTGAGTGTGAAACAGGAAGAGAGAGAGAGAAACATTGATTTGTTGTTCCACTTATTTATGCATTCATTGGCTGATTCTTGTATGTGCCCTGACCCGGGATAAAACTCACAACCTTGGTGTATCAGAACAGAGCTCTAACCAACTGAGCTACCTGGCCAGGGCTGTACCTCAATCTTATTTTGTGGTTATATTGACATCAGGGGGCATTGCTGAGGATGTTTGGGATTGTAAAGGTATGTAGCAGTGATTGCTGGGGTCGTGCCTGTGCAGCTGAAGGCTGGCCTGGGTGGACGGGGGTTGGGGGTTGACAGTCTATGCAGGGAGGACACCACTTCATACGCATTAACTGGGCACCTACCTAACCCCCAGAAGCCAGGTACTCCTGAAAAATAAGGGCCGAGGAGGATCTCTAGGCAGAAGCTTATGTGTCTGTGTGAGGAGTGTCTGCCTCTGGTGCCCTGGTTTCTCGGGCTTGGGGAAAGTCCGTGTGACAACGAGGGGGTCTGTGAGGGAGGGCTGGAGACTTCTGGGGGGAAGGTATGGATGTTCAGGGTCGTGATTCGGCTGCAGATTAGGAAGCTGAGAGGGCGTCTGTAAAGCTGTGTTGCGTGGGGCTGGCAGGCTCTGTGGAAACACCCCTGGGTATCTGGGGGTTGTCTCCAGGATCAAAGGCCTCCATGGATATTGAGAATTTTCAATTTGGGGTCTCTGTGGACACCAATGGTCTGTATGAGAAGGGGTGGGGGCCATACCTGTGCAGCGATAAGCAGTGTGTGAGGGGAGCGGTGGATCTCTGTTTGGGACTGATGACTTTCTCTTTCTAGTCCTCACTGGTCCCCAGGTCGATGGGGGTCTCTGTGAGGGACAGGGGTGAGTGACCTCAGGAAAAAGACTCAGGACAGGAGCTGAGGCTTCTGTGCTAACTGTTCCTCTTACCGTCACCCTTGCCCGACCCTTCAGTCATTTTCTTCTTCTTTTTCTTCTTCACCTTCTGTTTGCTGGGCTCTGGAGCGCTGCAGATGGGAGGCAGTTTGGCTCCCTTTGTGCCTGCCGTGCAGCCCTCTAGCTCCACCTCCGCGTCCTCCGCGTCCTCGCGGTACCTGGACGCCACGGCCCCGCGGAGGTGGTCCATCCCTCCAGGGGGCCGCAACCTGCGCGTGGGGCAGCCCACGACCCGCTGCCGGCTAGCTAGGGGCTCCAGGAGCGGAGTACCTGCCCAGGGCCGCGCGTCTCCGTGGCGACCGCCACGCAGCGCCGGCGCGCGTGCGCAGTCAGGAGGCTTCCGCCCGGGTGCCGCCGGAGGACTAAGTGTGCGCATGCGTGCTTCAGCCTGCGACCTTGGCACGGTGGGCGAAGTGTAGGGGAAGAGCCAATAGATTGTCGATGCTTGATCTGACACGTATCTGGTATACTCCTGTGCCTTTTAAGATGCTGTTTGTTCTCTCCTAAACTTGTATGTGCTGAGTTCCAGTCTCGTACATCTACCCTGGCCTCTCAAACTCAACATGAGCAAAACAAACTTACTTCTCCATTGTTCTCCATCTCAGTGAACAGAACAGCGGGACCGGCCAGAACCGTGGCGGCCTTCCTGCCCCCACTCTCTCTGCGCCCTCACCTAGGCTACGATTCACCACTGCATCTGGCCTTTGAACTTCTGGACTCGCCTCTTAACTGGTCTCTACTTCCAAACCCTCTCCACCAGTTCTTTATCTACACAGCTGGTAAAATTAATTTTTAAAGACAACTGGATAATTTCACTCTCTTGATTAAAATCTTCTGATGGGTCCCCATCACAATTCATATTAAAATTGAACTTCAGCATGGCTTACAAAGTCTGGTATACTCTGTCACCTGCTTTTCTTTCCCGGTTTATTCATCCCAGATTATATTTTCCAAAAATGGCTGCAATGACATCTCTCATCCCACTCTCTTCTAGAATTCTGCCACTTCCACATCATGAGACAGAGCCTAATTCCTCACCCCTTCCATCTGAGTGGGTTGCTTGACTCGCCTGTAACAAACAGTATGTGGTAAAAATGACACTGTGACTTACTGGGCCAGGTCATAAAAGGTAACGCAGCATCTGCTCTGTTAGCCTTGCTCCTAGAGACCTGAGCCTCCTGCTAAGAAGTCTGGGTGCCCTGAGGCCATTATGCTGTAAGGAAGCCCAAACTAGACCACATGGAGAGACCCTAAGACTTTGTGAAGGAAGAGAGAGATGCCTCCAGCTGCTCCAGCCCCCACTTTTCAACATCTAGCCATAGTCTTGTTACTGGACAGAGACCAACCTAGACCGGGTCTGCCTCAGGCCAAGCCTGTACTGTGTGGGTTCTTGACTTCGTGTAGGAAAGATTTCATAATGCAAGTCCAGGTGATTTTGAGAGGACGTTTATTAGAGCTGGGGATGGTGAAACAAAGGAAAGGCGTATGGTGGAAGAAGCAATGGGAGAGAGTCTAGGTGGGGCTCTGCTTTGGCTCCCTAGAAACGTTACAGGAAAGGAGTGAGCCCAGGTGGGGCTACTGTCAGCTCCCTAGGAGGTCAGAGGAAAGGGGGCCTTGGAGACAGGGTCAGGGGTTTAGCTGGGGATGAGCTGCTGCTGCCTGCTGCTCCCCTGGTTGCTAGTCTCGTGGGGACCCACAGAGTTTAGAAAGAAGTTAAATGTTCATGCCTGGGAAGGGGCATGGGTGTGTTCTAGGGCGAGCCTGCACTGAGTCTTTGTCCTGAGGTTTTTTATCTTTCTTCTGTGGGTGAGAATCTTAGGGGAGGGTTTGGGCTTATTCTCTGCTCTGCTATACTGTTACTTTTATCTTGGGTCTGTTTGGCTTAATGGAGTTTTTGTTATTTATTTCCCTGAGTTTATCTGTCCTTGGGTTTAGTTGGCATAAATGACAATAATTGGGTCTCTGTTCTCTATTTCCCAGACCAGGGAGATTTACACTATGTATTCTCTGGTTAGGGAGGAGGGGTATGAACCATTTGCTCTCAAGTGTCCTTGGCGGTGGGGGTGGGGGGCGGTGATAGGTCTTGCGATCCACCAGCTGGATGTAAGTTGCTCCAACAGGTTGGCCCTGTTTAATTTTCTTGTCTCAGTTTCCCTATCCCACTTGCCCAAGGAAATCTTTCCCTGCTCCTGCATCACAAAGATAGTCTTCTGTCATCTTCAAGAAGTCTTATGGTTCTGAGGTTTTAGGTTAGATATATGGTCCATCTCAAATTAATTTTGTGAATAAAGTCAGAGAGGGGTCAAGATTCATATTTTTTCCAAAAGGATTTCTAGTTGTTCTAGCAATTTGTTCATTGAGAAAGTGGCCCTTTCTCTCTTATCTTACTTGTCACTCTTGTAGAAAATTTGTGAACTGTGTATGTGTGACTCTGTTTCTGGACTTGTTTCTGTCCCCTTGGTCTATCTGTCTCTCCTCATACCGACACCGCGCTGACCTGGTCATTGTAGCTTTGTAGTAGGTCTCGTTCTGTGGTAGCATCAGGTCACCAACTTTGCTCATTTTGACAACTGATTGGACTATTCTAGAGCCCTTGCTTTTCCATATACATTTTCAAAAAACCTTGTCTATTCCTTCCAAATAGCCTGCTGCAATTTTGATGTGGGTTCCATCAAATCTATAAAGTTTGGCGCTCTGATGCTCAGCAATAGCGGTCACTAGAGCCGAACCCCGCACACGCGTGTGCACACACACTACTCTGCAAAGGCCCCTTCTGTTCTGTGTGTCCTCGGTCCTCTCATCCAGTAACATGTCCAGCACAGCCTATATGTAGTGAGTGCTTGGAACCTGTCCCTTGCCTGTCTGCTTCTGTCCCTAGGAGCTAAGTGAAATGTAGATGACAGAAGTCCTCTGTGCAAATGACCACCTACTAGTGGGGATGGCGAGGGTTTGCTTTCCGGATGTCGTGCCCTACTCACTCTGTGCTTACAGACAGGTGCTGGCTGCCTCACCCTTGCCCCTCCTTTCCAAGAGAGGCTGGCCTGTCTTCTCTGCCAGCCTGTCCCCCTTGTCTGGACGCTCATCTGACAGGAGGCAGTTTGACCATTTCTCTTCCCAATTTCAGCGAAGGTTGCATCGAGGTTATGTAGTTAACCAGTCAGCTTTGAAAGAGAAACTTCGTATCCAGCAAAGGAATAAAATCTCTGGCCAGTAGAAGGAGATTGGACAAGAATATCCCCATTTGATAGACAAAGAAACAGAGAGATTCAGAGTGACTTGCTCAGCCTCTCCATTCTCCTTGGCCGCCAAGCTGGGCCTGGAATCCGCATCCCCAGCTCTACCAGTCTTGCCAGGACAGCAACCAATTTCAGTCATGTTCCTTGACCAGCAGAAGAGATCATAGTGTCTTCATTATTTGTTGTACCTTCCTTGTTTAAACTTTCTCCTCGTGGTCTAATTGGATGTCATTGTTCTGAGCAGGTGAGAGCTGAGGTTTCCTTCTCTAAGGGTCAAGCTCTCCCTTTAGTCCAGCCCTGATATGGGCACCTCTTGGGCAGAGATTACAGCTTGCTTCTTCCTGCCACCTGCTCAGCCTGGGGCTGTCCGGCTGGCTGGGCCGCTGGGCCCAGCTCTCTGCTCGCCGCCCCCCCCCCCCTCTGTGCTGTCAGTTTCTTCCCCAAGGCAGACAGTCTGTCTACTCTTCAGCAGCACCAGCCTTAGACTTGGGCAAGTGGGGACCCTGCTGTGGGCCTTGGGCTCCACAGAACCCTGCTCTGACTCCCCAGAGTCAGCTGTACTTCTCCCTAAGGGACAGGAAGTCTGCGGAATCAGGGGTCCTGCCCACCCAGCACCTATCTCCCACCCCCCCACATCTAGCCCACGATCTGAGTACCTGGTACCTTGCAATTTCTTGCTCAAAGGTCCCCAGCCTGCTAGTTGGGCCCATCTGGGCCTCTCCCTGAGTCCATCTTCCTGAGTAGCCCCAGGCCAATGGCAGCATAGATAGAAACTCAACATGCTGGCTGAAGTGTCCAGAACTGTGTCTTCAAAGGTCTTCTCTGTGTGGAACGGAGCTAGGAGTGGGAAGAGCGGGGCAGGCCACGGGCTGGGCACAGAACTCCAGAGCACCTTGCTTGGGGAGAGCCCCAAAAGTCCAAATTCAGGATGGATTCTGAAGACCTGTCCCATGGCCTTATTCCAATTCATAAGAGCCTTAATACGAGAAACTTATACACACAAGCAAAGCAGCTGCTTCCAGTGGTGACTGACTGGGAAGAATCCACACCCCTCCCCCCACAGGTTCCCCTTTTTAAAGGCAGTAAATAGCAGGGGTTAATAGCAAAACCAGATGGCAGGTAGTTGTGTGGACCCCCCAGGAGAACAATGTATCATTAAGTTGAAAGAAAAGTTAAAAGATAACATCAGGCAGCTACTCCACTCTATACCTCATTAACCTCCTTCCTGGGGGCATGATATTCATCTTTGGGCGGCATTTGGGGTAGTCAGCCAAGAGTGGGGTTACAGAGAGTCAAACAGTCAGAAAAAGTTCAACAGTCACAGAGAGTTCGACGTCTCCTAGACGCCTTTGCTGCTGGAGCCATATTGCGACTTTAAAGTGAGCTCCCCTACAAGCGTGAAATTCAAAATTCCAGTCTGGCCTTCCAGATTGTTAGGAAGGTCTATTTGTCAAGGTAGGATGATAGTGTATGTTTTATTTAACAGTATGTCAATTTAATTTATGACTTTTACTATTTAGACAGCTGGTACGGGGGCGTTCATTTCTGTTCTTGCCCTGGGCTTTGCAACTGTTAAGAACAGGGCTGCTCTTCATTTTTCCTCCTTTTAAACCCACTCCCACCACTTCCTGATTTTCACATCATACCTCATGGTACTTTAGAAGAAAAAGGGAAAAAAGCCCTGACTGGTGTGGCTCAGTGGATTGAGTGCCAGCCTGTGAATCAAAGGTTCGATTCCTAGTCAGGGCACATGCCTGGGTTGCTGGGCCCGGTCCCCAGTAGGGGGCACATGAGAGGCAACCACACACTGATGTTTCTCTCCCTCTCTTTCTCCATCCCTTCCCCTCTCTAAAAAATAAATAAATAAAATCTTTTTTAAAAAGGAAAAGAAAGACCCTATAATCAGTTCAATAAATCGCACACACCATGTCCATACAGTGGGCTACCCAAGAGCGTCTAAAACAGAATGAGGTAGCTTGATTGAGGCTGATGGGAACAAAGGCCAGAGTGTTAGTGATGGAGCAGGAGCGTGCAGAGCAGCGTAAATGGTTTGCTAACACCTCCTACCCCTCCCTCTCTTCCCCCCAGCCCCACCGAACTCCTTCCTGGCTGTTGCCCCACAGCTCAGGGCATCTTAGCACCTGCTGCTCTGTCCCCCAGGAAACCCTCTTGTTCAAGACAGCCTGCCTTCATCCTGAAGGGTACCAGCATAGGCCACCCCAAAATATGCCTCTTTGGTTATTTTGTGCAGGAAAAGCTCTAAAAACAGGGCACATGTTTTCCTCTTGTAAATGACATTTACATTCATAAAGGAAATTCCCACTGGTACAGATGTCCTCTCTCTCATACTGGGAAGAGCAGAGCTCTGAGTTCGGTGAGGGCCCTGCCTTCACTCTGCGTAGCAAGCCTCATTCAACAGCCCTCCTTCACCGTGCTTCGCCTGGTCACCTTCCTGAACTGGTCTCCCCGCCCGGAAGCCCTAAGCCCCCTTTCCTGGGTCTAGCCTAAGATGGTATGTGCGCCTCATCATCTGGCCTCCTCATTTTTTTCTAACTTAAAAAGATTAAATCTATTGCGGTAACATTGGTTAATAACGTTACATAATTTTCAGGTGTTCAAGACTACAATTCAATATCTGTGTATTCTATTGCATGCTCTCCACCTGAAGTCTAGTCTGCTGTTCCCACATATTGGACCCCCTTCGCTTTCTCCCCCCACCCCGTAACTGCCATTCCATCGTCGGCATCTGTGCATTTATTTGTCGTTTTGTTTGTTCCTTTTGTTTGCCATCCCACACGTAGGCGAAGTCATACCGTTCTTATCCTTTTCATTGGACTTACTTCACTTGCATAACCCTCAAGCCCCATCTGTGTTTTCGCGAATGGCGGGATTTCATCGTCTCCATGGATGGGCAGTATTCAGATGTGTGTGCGTGCATACCACGTCTTCTGTATCCTGTTGACACTCCAGTCGTTTCCACGGACCCCTCCCTGAGCCACATTTTTCTGTGTGTGTGAGCTCTGGTGTAATGTAATTAAAACGTCTTTTCTCTCGTTCATCTGTCTTCTATCAGTTTGGTTCATGGGCCCCTAGCCACTGAGCCCGAGAGGGCAGAAGGAAAATGGCGTTTCCTCCCCTGCAGTTCAGATGCCATCTTTCCAGAGAAGCGTCCCCTGACTGTCCCTCCCACGGCCCTTATGTCCTGTGGTGTCCTCCGCTGCATTCACCTCCACTGGCCATGCGCGTCTAGTTGTCAGTGTGTTATCCGGGGACTGTTTCGCTCCCTGCTGTTCCTCCAACACTGACAGCAGTGCCTGGCACACAACGAGCACTCGGTAAACACTTAGTAAATAACGTGTGTGTGTAAAGGAAGCACACGCATACACATGTATGTGCCTGGCATAGTGCTAAAAGCATGCAGAAGAAATAGGTAAAGTGGTTGTTTGGAGGGAGGAAAAGACACTTGTTTTCAATCTATCCTCTTTTCTGATGGTTAATTTTGTTGCGACATGCGTATAGTACTGATTTTGAAAATGAATATTTAGAAGTTTCATGTCATCAACTGAAGTAAGAATTTTAAAAATTTTGTAATTGAGCCCTGGCTGGTGTGGCTCAGTGGATTGAGTGCTGGCCTGTGAACCAAAAGGTCGCCGGTTCAATTCCCAGTCAGGGCACAAGCCTGGGTTGCAGGCCAGGTCCCCAGTTGGGGACGTGTGAGAGGCAACCAATCCATGTATCTCTTGCACATCGATGTTTCTCTCCCTCCCTTTCTCCCACCCTTCCCCTCTCTCTAAAAATAAATAAATAAAATCTTTTAAAAAACTTTGTCATTGAGTCTCATGATGGAATATTATATGGGAATAAAAAAAAAAACTAAGGTCAAATGTGACCACATGGGTGGCTCTCTCAAAGGCTGAGTAAAAAAGTAAGTTGCGGAGAAACACAGATATGCAAACGCACAGACACAGAGCAGAGCTGGGGCTGCCAGGGAGCGGAGGGGACCATGGAGAGGAATTACTTAGTGGATAACAGACTTTCTTATGGAGTGGGGAAAATATTCTGAAACTAAAAAGAGACGGTGGTTGCACCACGTTGTGAACACACTAAATGCCACTGAATCACACTCTCTAAAACGGTTAACTGTGTGTTATGTGGACTTCTCAATAAAAATGCACAGAGAATGTCCCCATTCACACAGAGTTTAAAACACTCTCTCGCACACAGGCTGCGCTGTGCATATTCGAGGAGGCACGGGCACGCAGCGCAGGGTGAAGAACTGTGGGGCATGGAGAAGCGCTGGACCGTGGCTAAGGTCAGCTCTGGAGGTTGGGAGGGGAACGTGCGACGAGGGCTGCGCGAAGGGCGTCCGCTGGGTCGGAAGCGTGCGTTTCTTGGGCTGAGCAGTGGGGAAGTGTGTGCACCCTATGTTTGATATTATTCTTCATACCTTTTGGTACATCTG
Organism: Macrotus californicus; assembly: GCA_007922815.1. Taxonomy (NCBI): domain Eukaryota; kingdom Metazoa; phylum Chordata; class Mammalia; order Chiroptera; family Phyllostomidae; genus Macrotus; species Macrotus californicus. The sequence goes on along the minus strand of VMDR010000268.1, from coordinate 212,234 downwards.
AAATATCTTCTCCTAGCAATTTGAAACCTCTCCTAACTCCAGCCTGCACATTTCCTTAGGATCCTGTTACTGACTGAATTGTGTCCCTCTCAAACTCATACGTTGATGTCCTAGCCCCCAGCACCTGTATTTAGAGGTGGGTCTGTAAAGAGGTAGTAAGTTAAAATGAGGACATTAGTGTGGGCTCTAATCCAATGTGTCCTTATAAGAAGAGACAAGGCACAGAGGGACACCCATGTGTGGACACAGCAAGGAGGTGGCTGCCTACAAGCCAAGGAGCCAAGCCTCCGAAGAAACCAACTGCTGGCACCTTGACCTGAGACTTCTGGTCTTCAGAACGATGATAAGTACATGTCTGTTGTTTAAGCTGTCAGTCCATGGCACTTGTCATGGCAGACTTGAGCAAACGCATAGGGACTCTTTGTCTTCTCTCTGCCTGCCCAGGTCCCCACGGGCCACAGCTTCACATCTGTGGTTCCCATTCCCCATCTAATGGTGGGCTCCTCAAGGGACTTCCTAGTGCGCTTGGCCACCAGAGCAGACAGAGCACAGAAAAAGGTGGAAGGGCCCACTGACCCGCCATTGGCTGAAGGATTCATCCTTTTACTCCTATTTTCAGCATTAAAAAAAAAAAATCTTTCAGCTCTGACCTGTGTGGCTCGGTTGGTGGGCATAGATCCACGAAGCAAAAGGTCACTGGTTTGATTCCTGGTCAGGGCACATGCCTGGGTTGCAGGTTCGATCCCTGGTCAGAGCACATTCGAGAGGCAACTGATTGATGTTTCTCTTCCTCTCTTTATCCCTCCCTTCCCCTCTCTCTAAAAACAAGTAAATAAAATCTTTTTAAAAAGCTTTCAGACTTGGGCCTGAATCATGCAGAAGCTGGGGTCCCAGAGGGAGAAATTGACAATGAAGATACCAGGAGCAGCCCTGGCTGGTGTGGCTCAGTGAATTGAGTGCCAGCCTATGAACCAAGGGGTCGACAGTTCGATTCCCAGTCAGGGCACGTGTCTAGGCCTGGAGCCAGGTCCCCAGTAGGGGGGCGTGTAAGAGGCAACCACACATTGATGATTTTCTTCCTCTTTCCCTCCCTTCCCCTCTCTCTAAAAAATAAATAAATAAAATCTTAAAAAAAAGATACCAAGGGCTTGTAGAATTCCTTCAGGTGACCAAAGGCCTATAGGTGAGGGAGCCCAGCGGGGACTCTGATGGGCAGCCACCCAGCTGCCCACTGCCACACCCTGGCAGGCTGTGTTGTGTCCTGGTTACTTGTGTGGGGGTTCACTTCCGTGGGTAGGTCCCCCCTGAAAGAGCCTGGAGGGCAGAGGCAAGTTTCTTCCTTCCCCACACTTGCCTGGGTTTGGAACCAAAATGCTTGGGTTTGACTCCTAGTTCTGCTACTTCCTTGCTGTGTGACCTTGGGCAATTACTTAACTTTGTTCTGTGCCTCAGCTTTCTCCTCTTTTAAGTAGCCATGCTAATGAGCCTTACACTGTAGGGTTGTTGAGAGGATTAAATGAGCTATAGTTTGAAGAGAATTCAGCGTAGCTTCCAGGGCACATACAGTGTCAGCCTTGGCTTGGTTCTGTTTTGCATTGAATCTCAGGCCAACAGGCAACAGGCCTGGGCGCAGCATCAGTGACGAGACACTCCCAACTGCTGGCGGGGCTCACACCCCAAGGTGTGCCTCTGTGCTATGTGGACTGTTTAAACCAAAGGCAACTCTGGACAAGGGCTCTGGAGAAGCTTCTGCCCCTCCCTAACCACATAGAAGAATTCGAATTAGGGTCCTTGACCTGTAATAACAGATTATCAGAGTTAACCTCTTTTGACTTAACTACAGGGCAGGGCAAACTTCTCTTTACTAAACATCTGCTTTTGTTGTCACTCTGCAGTGACCCTTTGATGCCTCCAAGGCGCCTTACCTCATCCCTGGCCCGGGATGGCTTACATGCCCACTTTCCCTTTCTGTCTCTGAACTTCTCCTGCATGTGGGTCTCTGATAGTCTTGTAGGCAGGGTTCCCATACACATGTATGTATTAAATTTGGTCATTTTGCCTTGACTTGTCTGGCTCAGTTGGTTGGGTGTCATTCCACAAATTGGAAGGTCGCTGGTAGGATTCCTGGTCAGGGCACATGCCTGGGTTGTTGTTTGGTCCCCAGTCGGGGCACACATGAGGGGCAACCAATGGATGTTCCTCTCTCACGTTGATGTTTCTCTCCCTCCCTTCCCCTCTCTCTAAAAATAAATAAAATCTTTAAATTTGGTCATTTGCTCTTGTTAATCTGTCTCACGTCTCTTTGATCATTAGCCAAAAGGACCTGCAGGGCAGAGGAAAGTTTCTCCTTCCCCACACGTGCGTGGGCTCTGGAGCCAGACTGACTGCGTGGTTTGACTCCTAGACCTGCTACTTATTTGCTGTGTGACCTTGGGGGCAGGATCAGTGACGAGACATTCTCAACTGCTGGCTAATCCTGAGGGATGACATCTGTCCCTTGAACACAGATTTCAGAACACATTATGCAATTTGCAAACGCCGAGAGTGGCACCTTGTCAGGGTCGTTCTCCAGCTCCAACACAGAGGCTGGTTTCCTCAGGACCCTGCCTTGACAACAGAGTGATCCAGTGACTATTTCAGCCTGGCCCAGTGGCAGATGCCTGGGCATTCCTGAAGTATTTTCTTCCCTGTGACTCTGGGAGCATTGGCATGACACCTGTCATTCTCTGAGTAGCCCTGGAGAAACAGCCCACACCAGGCCCTTGGTCTCCTTCAGGCCCCCCACAGCCTAGGTGAGTAAGCTTAACTGTTCTTTTTTTTTTTTTTTTAAAGATTTTATTGATTTATTTTTAGGCAGAGGGGAAGGGAGGGAGAGAAACATCAATGTGTGGTTGCCTCTTGCACACCCCCTGCTGGGGACTTGGCCTGCAACTCAGGCATGTGCCCTGACTGGGAATCGAACCGGTGACCCTTTGGTTCACAGGCTGGTGCTCAATCCACTGAGCCACACCAATCAGGGCAGCTTAGCTGTTCTGAGCCCTGGTTCCCTCAGCCACAAAATAGGGACAATAATGATGCCTATGAGATAACACACAGAAAAGTGACTACATGGGGTCCATGAGCTCTTTGAGTGTACTGATCTATTAGTCATGTCTGCACCATCTCTGCTGGTCTCTGCACACTGTGAGTCCAGGAAGTTGGGACCTACCCACTTAAGATTCGGTTTGCATAGCCCTTTCCCCACACCACCTGTAATTAAGTGCTGTGCAGACGAAGCAGCTTCTCTTTGGTTGTTTTTTAAAATCTTCACCCAAGGATATTCTTATTGATTTTGAGAGAGGGAGAGGGAGAGACATCAATGTGAGAGAAAAACATCTATCGGTTGCTTCCCATAAATGCCCTGACCGAGGATCGAACCTGCACACTTTTGATGTGTGGAACAATGCTCCAAGCAACTGAGCAAACACGTCCAGGGCTCTCTTTGGACTCTAGTTTCCTTTAGAATGCTAATTGATTGTGTCTATACCTCCAGGCTATTTCCAGAACTCAAAGATCTAAGTTTCTACCTGTATTAGTTTTTGTTGATTTACATGCTGCCTCCCTGTCTGAGTAAGGAAAAAACCCTACCTCCGCCTTGCCAGAGGCCAGCTGAACAATTGGGCTCCTGCTGGCCTCTGCGGGATGCTATTCAACTTTGAGTGCAGAGGCCTGTTGGTTCTGAGATGGGGCTCCAACGTTCCCTCTCACCGGGAACATTCCTGGAAAGTGTTAAAGAAAAACAAAGATGGACATTAGTTAATGCTGGTAAAGACACATTTTACTCAGTACTACTGCGGTAGCGGAAAGAGACTTCTTTAATATAGAACTGAGCTTGATTCTGATCTGTGTAGAAGTGACTTGCCCTTTCAAAGGGAGAATGAGCCCTGGCTGGTGGAGCTCAGTGGACTGAGCATGGGCTGCGAACCAAAGGGCTGCCAGTTTGATTCCCAGTCAGGGTGTTACAGAACAGACCCAGGGGCGGGGGGTGTGTGGAAAGACATGTCTCAATGCCAGAGATTGGTGAAAAGGAAAGGAATTATTTATTTAAAGAGTTATACAGACTTAGAGTAATGACTTAATGTCTTCATTAAAAATACTAAAGTCCTTTAGAATACCCACAAACTCACAGTCCTTCCTTCCCCCCTCTGCCCAGTCCGGGTACCATATCTCAGGAAAAGAAGTAGAGGTCCGTGGTTCAGGCAGCCCCTCGGTTCCGGCACCATCCGCTGTGTCGCTGCCGTGATCTCCAGTTAGTCCAAACCCATTTGGCACCTTCTCCTGGCCCACCAGCAAGAGTCCTTTCGCCCCTTTCCTTCCAGGCAAAGTCTCTCCTGCTTCCTAAGCCACGTGGCAAAAAGGGAGCACCCTAAAGCCGTGTGGTTCTTCTCTGCCCAAGCCACATGGTCCCAAAAACACCCTGCACGGCTGCCGCACCCGGGTTTAAATCTCAGCACCAATCTTCCTCTGTGGCACCATTTCTGACTCCTCCCACAATTGGCCACAGCCGCCAGCATTCCCGTATTTTTCCAGCTTTACTGGGCTGCCATAGCAAGTCTGGGCAGGTGTGGCCCTGTGGTGTGGAGCCAATCATCTCCAAGCTCTTACACAGGCTCTGTAACCAGGGGGAGTTGCCTCCCAGTTACATCCTGGGTTGAAGTCACTCCCATCCCCCTGGCTCAAAGCATGGCCACAGCTATTTAACATAGCCATGAAACCAGTTCAAGGTTATAGATATGTTAAATGACCATTCTAGAGGTTATCTGCAAAACTGTTGCTACTCAAAACAACTCTCAATGGCCCTGCTCCATGAGTCCCATCCCCCAGCTCAGACTTGTGGGGGTGAGGACATCCTGTATATATTTTTACTAATATTTCCTGGGCACCCTGAGTTCTGGACCTCATTACAAATCCCTATTTGGGTCCCCCTCTTGGCTGCACCCTGTTACAAGGGCACATGCCTGGGTTGTGGGCCAGGTCCCCAGTGGGGGCCACCTGAGAGGCAACCACACACTAATGTTTTCTCTTCCTCTCTTTCTCCCTCCCTTCCCCTCTTTCTAAAAAAATTTAAAAAAAAATTTTTTTTTTTAAAGGGAGAATGAGCCCTGGCCTGGTAGGTCAGTTGCTTGGAGCATGGTCCTGATGAGCCAGGGTTGTGGGTTCAATCCCCAGTCAGGGCACCATACAGCAGTCAGGGGCCTATTGGCAAGGGTTGGATGGAACAAATGGTGAATTCCTTTGAAAGCTTTGAGTTGTTTTCAGATAGGAACTCAAGGGGGAGCTGGGTCATCCCAGGGACACTGCGGCCTTAGGCTGCTAGAACAGCGTTGGATCGTTTGCTTCAAGCCTCTGTGTGTTGAGAGGTGGACAAAGTCATTTGTGTTGATAGTTGCAGTTATAGCAGGCCGAGGTTGGAGCCTCGTCAAGAAGAGGGCTCAGAGAAACCGACTAAAATTTGGCCGAGGAGAGAGTCCGCATCAGAAGGAAGGTAGAAGTCAATGGCTGTTCCTGCTGGGGTTGTTAGAGGCTAAGCAATGAGCGGTCTGTTTGTTCCCCTGTGCTTACAGGGCCAAAAAGAACCAAAGGCAACACGGGATCAGGTTGGCACCTGTAGAGAGAGAACAGATACAGATTCTCCCCTAGTGGCATTCCAGTCCTTCTGAAAGGTCGACCTTGGAGCGCATCCGAATCCTTGGGAGAACATGTTGAAGGTGACTCCAGGCTCCACCTCCAGATTCAATGCTTGAACCTGTGTCTCTGCATATTTAACCAGCCCTCAGGTGACTACAGAACCTAGACCTTTCCTCGGCGTGCTGTAGGTTATTGGTGGTAAAATGCAATGGGTCCAGGAGCAAAAAGAATACTTAGCCCCCAGATCTTGGTTTTTAATACTAGTCCCCAATAAAAGGAAGCAGGGCTCCTCAGAGAAATGGCCGATTTTAGGACTAGTGCAGGAAATACACAAATGAGCCTTGAGGATCTTATAGTGCCGGAGAGTAAGGACTTGAAGCTGCTTAGGGAAAAGACAGTGATGTTTGTTATCCAGTTATAAGCCGGGGCCGTCGCGACCTGTTCCGAGCCCAGGATATCCACTCGGAGGGGCCCCGCCTACCAGGTGACCTGAGGCCGGGATTCTCCGGCCCGGCCGCAACAGGTTCCAGGTGGGAGAAGGGCGGTGCGGGGCGGGGCGGGGCGGGGCGGGCGCCTGGGTCCCTGCGGCTGCCGCCAGAGGGCAGCCAGGGAGCGCGCCGGGCGGCTGGGCCGAACCTGCAGGTAAGTCTGGCTAAAGTGGGGCCAGCCCCCCCCCCTTTCGGGGCCCAGTCTCCGAGGGCTGGGGAGTGCGTTTGGACCCGTGGCGGGGGCCGAAGGGGCGCACAGGGCAGCCCTGGCGCGGCGGACGGGAACTAGGAGCTCTTTGAGCCCGGGGAGGGGGCGAGCCCCGGGGCCGGCGGGGCGCGGATAGCGCCTGGGCCCGGCCCCCGGGACGGTCGGCGCTTTGCGTCTGGCCTGCAGCCCAGCCAGGGGCCCTCTGGGGAGCGTGCGCTCCGAGGTGGAGACCGCGGGGGTAGCCGAGTGGGGGAGGGGAGTGGGCGGTGACAGGCCGGCAAAGGCAGCGGCGGACACCAGGCGGCGCTGGGGTGAGCCTGCGGGCCAGCGAGTCAACAAGTGCGATGTTTACCCAGTGCCTGCTGGGGCTCGCACGTGTGGCGGGAGCGTCCTGGGAGTCGCCGTGGCCGCCCGTGCCCGTGCCGGGGCGGCGCGCCACTGCCCCTCGCTTGGGCTTTGGTGAGGATCCCGCAGTCGAACTGATTGACGTGGGGCGCTGTGGCGGGCCTGGGCGCTGCGTATTTGAACTTCCTCCCATGATTAGGTGTCCAGGAGTGTGTGAGTGCGAGGTGGAGGGGTTTCTCACTGGCCGGACAGTGTTCCTCCGTTCGCCCTGCCCACCTCTTTTGGCCTGAGAATCATGCCCCGGGTTTGTTTTCCAGTCTTCCTGAAAACCACTCCCAGCACTCAGGCACAGGCAGAAGGTTTGGGGGTGCTGGAAATCCATCCTGTGCGTTTGACATGAAGGCTCTGGGCTCACAATGGTGCCCAAGGTACCCGAGCTGTTAAGGTCGAAGCCTCCTTTCTTGGGCGGCAGGGAGCGTTCTGCTGGGAAGTCTGGGAATTTGGTGTGTCGTCGTCCCCCGCCCACCCTCCCGCGCCTGGCTGCTCAGAGGCTGAGGACCAGATCTTTCCATCTGGGTGGCCTGTTAGGCCCCCACCCCAGAGGCTGAGTAGGAAGTTGAGGTGCCGGGTGGGGAAGCCCATTGTCAGTGAGGTTCAAGGCCAGGAGGATTTATGTGAATGATCAGGTTACCTGTGAGGCCCAGTGAGAACCTTTGGGCTTCCCAGCTGTCTGAGGGCTGGAGGAGTCAGGGGGTGTCCTTGGTCACCCTGGTGAGAGCCAGAGTCACCCAGGGCTGCAGTCCAGCCTCTGCCCCGCCCTACCCCCACACCTTGAGAGACTGTGCCCTCAACCAGGTCTTCGGGTCACTCCATCCTCCTCTGAAGTCCACTGGCCTCCCATCTCCTGGGGGGAGATGGACATGCCCAGAGCGGTAGCTCTTCCTTTCCTCTTTCCTCTTTCCTCTCACTGCCGCAGATCCCCAACAAGTGCCCTGCACCTGCTGCCTGCCGCTGGGCCCCACGCCTCTCCTCCTCCTCCACAGCCTGGCTGCCGGCCCCGCCACTTCGCGGAAACTGCTTCCCTGGAAGTCACCTTGTTTCCAAACGCTGCTCTTTTGTCCACTTGTCTGTCCGCCCAGGAAGCAGGCCCCTGTGTGCGTGCGGCCTCTGTGTTGCCTTCTCTGCTGTGATTTCCGGGGTATTCCTCCCTCCTGGCTTTGTTCTTATTTCTCCATTTTCCTGCCCCTCTTCCGACCCCTCTTCCCTCTTTTCTGGTGCATTTTGTGAGGCTCCGTGGTTAGCTTCTCAGGAAGCTCCCCCTCTGGGGTCCAGCTAAAGTTCTGACTCCGTGGGTGCCCAGTGACACCCACACTCAGCACGTTCAAGGCTGGCCTGCTCCTTCTGGCCAGCTGCCCTGAGTTACTCAGCCCTCAGTTTCCTCCTCTGTCACACTCACTTTTCCCTGAAGTGTCTCTGCCTCTCCCTGACCTTGAACATCTCAGGCCAGAGTTCAGAGACCCCCTTAGCTGGTTTTGTTGATGCCAGAATCCCCTCCAGCCCCCACAGTCCATTTGGCATATCGCCTCTGGCCTCACCGCCCCAACTATGTTTACCCTGCTGTTGAACCCTCTCCACTAAGAAATCTTTAGAAGCTCACACTTTCTTCCCACACAAGGCCAGCTCATTTATCTGCTTACATGGCTCCTCTGTCACATGGCCTCACTCTTCAGACCCAATTTCCTGTCCAGCGTCTACTTCCTTCGCTTCCATAGCCAGCCCTCTTGCCCCTACCCTTTGGGACCCAGCTCAGAAGCCGCTTTGCCTGGGAAAGCTTTGCCTCCCAGCTGTGCTGGGGGCCCCTTTCTTGGCCTCATTCCACTGTGCACATGACAGCTGTCTGTCTGCTGGTCGCAGGTCCCTTTGTGTCCCTGTAGCCTCTTGCCTTTCTTCTTGTTCCCCAGGATAAGTGCCCTGTAGATGTCCAATTTAGGAATTCCCTCCCCGAAACCTTCAAGAACCTCTCCCGTCATCCTTCAGAGTCTGGTTCAAACTCCAGCTCCCTGCTGGACCGTTCCAGCCTTCCAGGTTCCCACTGGTCTGCACTCCTACCGGGCTTACTGATGGCTTCATTGCAGTTTGTGCCCCCCGAGTTAATAGTTTGTTCTCTGCTGTTCGCTTCCAATCAGATCAGGGCACGAGAGTTACTTTCCTAGCTCTTAATCGTAGCAGCTGTTTATGGAGTGGTTGTTAACGTGTAGGGTGTGTGCTGATATTCCAGGCATTCCCTCATGCGTGTTATCTTCCCAGTGCCTGGAGGGTCAGCACTCTGACTGTTGTCTTCCTTCTGCCCACGAGGACACAGACACGGAGAGATCCACGCACCTGCCTAAACCACACAGTCTGTAATTGGGCAGAGCAGACAGGGAGGGTGTTACAGGTCCTCTCGGCACCTGGCCCAGATGTGCAGCGTTCTGCTGGCTTGGTCAATGGGTTGCTTAGGACTCCACTGGACTCCAGGAAGGGACTTTGTCACTGAACAGATGGTTAGCGCTGAGACCAGTGACTCAGGGACGCTGTGACAGCCACAGATGGTTAATGGTGGGACCAGTGACATCTACCCCAGAGGCCTTCAAAACAGGCCAAGCCTCAAATGTGTGTGTGTGTGTGTGTCTGTCTTAAGTAAGAGTTATGCAACAGAGAATCCCTAGGACAGGGGTGTCAGACTCATTTTCACTGGGAGCCACATCGGCCTCGCAGTTGCCTTCAAAGGGCCAAATGTAATGTTAGGACTGCATAAATGTAACTACTCCTTAACTAGGGGCAAGGAGCTCAGCCCTGCCTCCGGGTAGAAACAAGCTGCTGGGCTGGATAAAACAAGGTGGAGGCCGGATGCGGCCTGCGGGCCTTGTGTTTGCCACCTGTGCGCTAGGAGGTCCTCAGGTCATATCTGTCCTGTAAGGCACTTTTTAAAAAGAAAAAGATTTTACTGATTTATTTTTAGAGAGAGGGGAAGGAAGGAAGGAAGGAAGGAAGGAAGGAAGGAAGGAAGGAAGGAAGAAAGGAAGAAAGAAAGAAAGAAAGAAAGAAAGAAAGAAAGAAAGAAAGAAAGAAAGAAAGAAAGAAAGAGAGAAACATTAATTGCCCCCACTGGAGACCTGGCCTGCATGCCCTGACTGGAAATCAAACCAGTGACCTTCAGTTCGCAGGCCGGCACTCAGTCCACTGAGCCACACCAGCCGCGGCCGTTAGGCCCTCGCAGATGCATCTTCTGGTAAACAAAACCAGCCCTGCCACCCCAACAGGCTGTTCTACTAAGTTTCTTCAGGAGCCGTCCTTCTCTTTCCTCCACAGGTCACTGTCGTATGAAAATGAGTTCCTGCTGTGAAATACAGTTGCCATGGCAACCAGTAGTGCGAGGCCCCAGTCTCTCACTCTTAGGTCCCCGCACTTTATGCTTCGAGGGGCTTTTTCCGTCTTTGTCACCTAAAAAAAGAGAAAGGAATAATCCACTTCACTCTCCTTTTGCATGGACATTTAAAACATTTATTTTTTTTCCAGGCAGCAATTTCTGGGCACTGTTGGTGTCCCTGCAGCTTGTCACTGGGCTGCTGGCACACCATTAATAATGACCGCGGAAGGGTGCCCCTGGTTTAGGTCACGTTTTGAGTGAAATCCGGTGCCCTGTGGGTAAAAAGACAGCAGCCACGCTGCCGGGCATCCTGGATGCCTGCAGGGCAGAGGGAGAGGGAGTAGGCGGGGGTGGCGGCCCCTTTCTGGTGCAGCTCTGCTCCAGTTGGAGGTGGTGAAATTGTTTGTCTTCAGTTTCTGTCTCCTGGGGGAGGGCCTTGCTCAGCTATTTTGTCAGGGGCCCCCAAAGGAGGGTGCCTCAGGTGCTGAGAACGACAGGGCGCCTTTGGGAGTCGATGAGTGCCTACTCTGTGCAAGCACTGTTGCCATGTTTAATCCTCAGCCAAGTGAACTTAAAAGTACTATTTTTATTCCCATGTTACTGGTAAGGAAACATGCACAGAGAGGTTAAATGCTTGCCCGAAGACACACAGCAATGAGATGGTAGAATAGGGCTTTTTTCTTAGGAAGTCTGACTTCTGTGGCCATTAATACTCTTTACATTATTGGAAGGATTGTGTTTAAAGAAAGAAAGGGTAGCTCTGGCTGGTGTGGCTCAGTAGATTGAGCACCGGCCTGCAAACCCAAAGGTCACAAGTTTGATTCCCAGTCAGGGCACATGCCTGGGTTGCAGGCCAGGTCCCTGTTGGGGCATGCTAGAGGCAACTGATCAATGTATATCTCACACATTGATGTTTCTCTCCCTCTCTTTCTCCCTCCCCTCCCCTTTCTCTAAAAATAAATAAAACCTTTTAAAAAGGAAAGAACGAAGGGAGGGAGGAAAAATTGGAGAACTGAGGCAGATTGGCTTTCTCAAGATTTGAAGCTTAAAGCGATAATTTTCAACTTTTTACATCTGATGATGGGCAAGAGGCTGCAGTGAAATGGAGTTCTAGAATGTTCTTAGCAGCACTGTGTATAACAGACAAAAACTGGAAATCGCCCAGCTTCCACTGGCAATAGAATGAACAAATAAATTGGGGTGAAGACACACAATAGAACTCTCTAGCCAGTGAGAAGGAAGATCGACAGCCACACGGAACAACGTGGACAGACCACACGAGCCCTGTTGAGCACGGGAGCCGGGTGACAAAGAGCCTGTGCCGTATGTTTCCATTTCGGTGAAGGGCACAAAAGGCAAAGTGAATGCAAGGTGTTGGAAGTCAGAGCGGTGAGTCCCGCAGGCACCAGGAGGGCTTTGGGAGGCTGGCAATGGTTGGCTTCTTCATCTGGGTGTTGGTCATGTAGGTGTGTCCGTATTCTCAAAATTCGTCAGTTTGAATCCGTGTACTTTTCTGTGTGTGTGTCAGTCATCCTGCAGTGAAATTTACTGCACAGGGGAAAAGGCAGCAGTGACGCTACACTGGGAACATGAGGACAGACACCCCATTCCCGCACTGGGGCCCCATTCAGTGTACTTGGAGTCTCAGATTTCTTGAGAGAGGTGGGAGGTGACATGAGGGTGGGCACCTTGGTTCTGGCGGGACACAGCTCTGGGGATGCGGAAGCGGGGCCAGCGTCGGTTCTGGCTTCCTCTTGTCCCCTCCACTCCTGTGGGTTGAGGGACAGCTTGCTGAGCTAGGAGGTGGCTAGTTGGGTTTTGCCGAGTCCGTGAAGTCGCCCTTTTCTCACTGTTGTGAGGCCTGGGGGTAAGGGAGGTGAAGTGTCTAGTCTTCTGCTTGTTGTGGGAAGTCCAGCTGGCCTGGAGAAAGTGCAGAGGATGGATAGAATGCAGATCCACACAGGTCTGCTCAGCCCTACAACAGCAGCCCGCTGCCTGCCAAACAGCGCATTTCAAGGACCACGCGCCAACCTGGGAAGTAAGCAGCGTTCAGGGGAGAGCAGCCCCTCCTTCCCCATGGCAAGGGCATGCTGCTGAAAGTACCTTACGTAAGATCGCAGTTAATGGAGTTAGCTCCTGGTGTAAAAGCACTTAGGAAATCATGGGCAGTTAATCAGCTGGGTGTGGCAGTGGCCGTTGTGGGATCGATAGGAAGTTGGTGGTGGATTCAGCTGGCGAACGACCGTTAATACCCAGCCCTGCCTGACTCCTCCCCACCCCCACTCGTGCCTAATTTCCGTGTTGGTGCATTTTCACCTTTGGGTCTGGCCCATCCAAGCAGTTAGGTTCATGACAGGGTTTGTATGTGAAGTTTCCTCTTGTTCAGCCCCCACCCCCTCCTCATTCCCCATCTTCTGCCAAAGAGATGCAGCATCTTTGGGTTAAAGGGGCCTGCACCCCATTCAAGGGTCCCCTCAGTGAGTAGCCAGGGTGGGTGGCCACTTGGCCCGTGCTTGGATGCTGCCAGGGAGCAGGACAGCCTGTCTCATTGTTGGGATAGTAAGGAAGAGTGATGGATGGGACATCAGCAAAGCTCAGAAGATGCCAGGTAAGCCAAAATGCTGGGCTGTGATTGACAAGAAGAAATTTCACAGGGATCCGATTTTATAAAGCCATGGGATCTAAGGCTTGGAAAGGAACATCCCTGTGGACATCAATTTGGCAGGACTCATTAAAATAAAAAATGATGTGACCCTGGCTGGTGTGGCTCAGTGGATTGAGTGCTGGCCTGCGAACCAAAGGATCACAGGTTTGATTCCCAGTCAGGGCACATGCCTGGGTTGTGGGCTGGGTCTCCAGTAGGGGGTGAGGGGTGCGCGAGAGGCATCCTCACATTGATGTTTTTCTCCCTTTTTCTCCCTCCCTTCCCCTCTGTCTAAAAATGAATAAATACAATAAAAATAAATGCATCTGTCCTGTGACATAGGGACTCTGCCTCTCAGGCAGGGTCTGCCCGTAAGAAACCCTGGCGCACACCCGCAGGTGGAAGTCCTGGACAGCCCTCGTGGGGGTTTGCAGTGGTGGGACGCGGCCCAGGTGGGGTGTTCGCTGTGGGCAGAAAGTTACATAAACTCACATTTTCATACCTGGGCATACCATGCAACTTGAAGAAGGATTCGTTAGCTCTTTATATAATAACGTAGATGAATCTCTAAGATTGTAAGATGAAGAAAGCAAGTTTCAAAGTGATAAATACGTGATGTACGTACTTTATGTGAATACAGGTATATGTAACATACACCTGCATATGAAAGCACATAGAAAGGTCTAGAAAAATGTGTTCCACACATAAAACAGCTGTTGTCTCTAGGGAAGGGGGCAGGGACTAGGGCTACGTGTGGGTGTGTGGAGGGGTGATCAAAGGGAAATTTAGCCTTCTCTATGCTGTTTTATTTAAAAAAAATAATTTTATGGATGTGTAATTTATATACCTCAAATCATTTTAAGTATATAGTCTTTTAAATTCTTAAGGGGAAAAGCACTTACATAATTAAAAATTAATGTCTAACCCTGGCTGGCCAGTGTGGCTCAGTTGGTTGGGTGTCATCACATACGCCGAAAGGTCTCTGGCTCGATTCCCAGTCAGGGCTCACGCTTGGGTTGCGGGTTTGGTCGCGGGTCAGGGTACATATAGGAGGCAACCAATTGATGTCCCCCCACCCCTTTCTCCCTTCTCCTTTCTCTCAAATCAATAAGCATGTCTTTGGATAAGGACTTAAAGAATTTAATGTCTAGTTTAACCCTCTTCCTGATAACAAGATACCTCCCGCGGTGCATGTCCGAGTCGTGGGTGGGCTGGGACGGGACACTCACTGTATGCACAGTGTTTTGCATTTAGGGACAGCTCACATAGGCAGAAATTCTTCCCTCTTTTGAGCTGTTCTCTGCTTCTTTGGCTCTGCCTCTGAGTCTGTCCTGTGCCTTTGGAGCCATCTCAAATAAGTCTTCCCTGTCCCACGGGCCAGGGTTTTTCACAGGTGCAAGATCCCCCTCATGCCTGCCTGCTCTGGGGAGAAGTGCCCACCTTTTTGAGGGGTTCCTTCCTAGGGTGATGTGGATCATGCCTTCCAGACTCTGGGCTGGGCCGGGCACCTGGCTGGTCAACCATCCTTAACGTTTGGCGGAATTGGACTCTACCCCAACTTTGCTTAACTGTGACATAACACCTCTTAAAAATAATGGTCATTTTTCTGCCCAGGCTGGTGTGGATCAGTGGACTGAGCACTGGCCTGTGAACCAGAGGGTCGCCAGTTCGATTCCCAGTCAGGACACATGCCTGGGTTGCAGGCCAGGTTCCTAGTAGGGTGTGTGCGACAGGCAACCACACATTGATGTCTCTCTCGCCCTCTTTCTCCCTCCCTTCCCCTCTCTAAAAATAAATAAATAAAATCTTTAAAAATAGTGGTCATTTGAAAAAAATTATAAAAGTAATTCATGTTCATTGTAAAACTTTAGAAAATGCACACACAAAAAGAAGAAAATTAAAATCTGTGATTCCCAACTTCTTCAGGTAACCACTGTTTAATGTTTACAAATTGAGGTCATTCTATATAAATGATTTTATAACCTACATTTTATTTAATGTTTTTACTTACCCATAAGATTAATTGGTTGACTTATATGTGACACATTTTTCTCAATTCAGTGTTTGGTTTTCTATTATTACTTTTTAAACATTGAGAAGTTTCTAATCCATATGTGGTGCTGTGAACTGAATGTTTGTGTTCTCTGAAAATTCATATGTTGAAGCTAGAACCCAAATGTGATGCTATTTGGACACGGGGCATTCTTAGGTAGTTAGGGTTAGGTAAGGCCATGAGGGTAAGGCCCTCCTGGTGGGGTTAGTGCCCTGAGTAAGGAGAGACACCAGAGGGCTGGCTCCCTCGCTCTCTCTTCTGCATGCACCAAGCCAAGGCCGTGCCAGCACACAGCAGAAAGGCCACTTGTCTGCAAGCTGGGAGGAGTCCACACCAAGAACCGAATCCACTGGCACCTTGATCTTGAATTTGCAGCCTGCAGAACTGTGAGAAGTAAATGTCTGTTTAAATAAGCCACCCGGTCTCTACAGCGTTTGTGATGGCCGCCTGAGCATCGAGTGAGTCCGTAAGTCCTTCCATCTTATGATTTCTTCCTTTGCTTTTGGGTTTAAAAGATCTTCCCCAGCAAGGCCAGATAAATATTCACCTGTATTTCCTGCTGGTTCTTTATTTGGTTTCAGCCTTTTTCATTCGCTGCTCTCTTTCATGTCCAGTTCTAATTCAGCTGAAATTTATTTTGGTTTATGATGTGAGATAAGACCCTGATTTTCTCTCTTTCCAATTTGTTGACCAGTTCTTTCCGTTTAGTTTCTTTCCCCACCAACTAGATTTTAAATTTAAATTTATTTTTGAATATCCGTTATAATCATGTTGTTTGAAAATCAAAAGATACAAAAGGCAAATAATGCCTCCCTCCTCCCTGACCCCTTAGCCTCCCAGGTTCAGGTACCGGGTGTTACTAGGCTGTAGGCGTTGATCTTAGACACTGCCTATCCTTCCCCCAACTGACTTTAAATGTTAGTTTTGTTATACGTGCGAACACACTAGCTGTCAGGCTTTCTGTTTTATTTATTGATTTTGAGAGAGACAGACAGACAGGCAGACAGACATTGATTTGTTGTTCCACTTATTGATGCGTTCATTGGTTGATTCTTGTGTGTGCCGTGACTGGGGATGGAACCCGCAACCTTGGCGTGTCAGGATGATGCGGTCCAGCCAGGGCCTGTGTTTCTGTTTTTGTGTTTTGTTTGTTTTTCTATCTGTTTTCCTCCACTATCACTTTTTTGTTGTTGTTGTGACTTTATATATTTTAATAACCTGAGTGCAAATTCTTTCTAAAAAAACCTTGGTTATGCTTGCCTATTTATTCATTCTTCTATATGATATTTATAATTATTTCATTGTTTTCCTACAAATATTATTAGAATCAAATTTGGACTTGCACTGAATTTATAAAATAGTAACTATATTGAGTTTTCCTATCTAGAAATCTGGTCTGTCCATATTTCTATAAACAAATATTTCTCCTTTTCTGTTATCTTTGTTTTTATAGAAACCAGTAAAGTTTCATAGATTTTTTTAAGATGTTATTTATTTATTTTTATTTATTTTATTTTTTTAAAGTTTTTTTTCTATTTTTTATTTTTTAGAGAGAGGGGAAGGGAGGGAGAAAGAAATGGAGAGAAACATCAATGTGTGGTTGCCTCTTGTATGCTCCCTACTGGGGCCCTGGCCTGCAACCCAGGCATGTGCCCTAACTGGGAATCGAACTGGTGTCCTTTTGGTTTGCAGATTGGTGCTCAATCCACTGAGCCACACCTGCCAGGGCAGGTTTCATAGATTTCTTCATGGCAGTTGTGAACATTTCTTGTTAGGTTTGTTCCTAGGTGTTTTATGCTTTTGTTGCTAGGGAATATTTTTTATTTTTAACTGAACATTGTTGGAAGATAAGAATGTTACTGACTTTTTGGAAATTATTGTGAACTGTGTATACAAAAGAGCAAATGAAACGTGTGTACAGTTTCATAATAAAGCAGTCATACGCTCGGCTAACTTAAGAAATAGAGCACCAGCAACCCTTTAGAAATTGCTTTTACTTCTCCTTAAATGGGTCTTCCTCTCTCCTCATCCCCAGGGGAACACTAACCTGAATTTTATCATAATCGTTAACCTACTGTTCTTCATTGCTTTACCATATAAATTTATATCCTTAAACAACACATTGTATGCTTTTGAACTTGTATAAGTGGAATCACCCTGTATTCCAAGTTTGTACTTGATGCGTTTGTGTGTGCTGCTGAGCCCCACCTGTTGTTACATGGGGCTGCGGTTCCTTTTTCACTGCCGTGTGTGAGGATGTCGTGTACTTATCCCTTTTACCTGTTGACAGGCATGGGGATCATTTCCACTCTTTACTAGTACCAGCCTCCTTCCTGTGTGCAAGTTTCTCCGGGATGGAGAGTTGGGAGCAGAATGATAGGGTCCTAGGCTGTTTTTGCCTCTTGTTCTCCAGACTCCGAGGCAGAGTGCATTCCCTCCTGCCCTGCGTTGGAGCGTTGCCGCTCCGCATCCTCTCCGGAACTTCGCATCATCCACACTTTTAGTTCCTGCCGAGCCAGGGAGTTGGAACTGGTCGTTCATCGTGGTTAAAATCAGCATTTCAGTGATTAACTGCTAAGGTTGAACATGTGTTGTTTTTTTTCCAGTTGCAGTTGACATTCAATATTATTTTATATTAGTTCCTGGTGTATAGCATAGTGATTAGACAATTATATAACTTACAAAGTGATCATCCCGATAATTCTAGGACCCACCTGGCACCGGACGTAGTAACTACAATATTGCTGACCGTGTTCCCTGTGCTGGACTTTCCACCCCTGTGACTGTTCTGTAGCTGCCAGTCTGCACTTCTCTGTCCCTTCTTCACCTTGCCTGGTGACTGTGTTTATGACAGTTTGTGTTTTCTCATGGGCACACCTCTACTTTTCTTTCCCCATTTTTCCCTGTTAGGTTATTACTGCCTCATGGAGATCTCCCCACGTTCACACTCTGGTGCTAACCTTCTGTGCATTCTGTGTTGCCGATGCTTCTCTCAGTTTGTGGCTCCCTTTTTCACCGTCTCAATAGCATCTTTTGATGAACAAAACAGCCAAAGCTTACGTCAGCAAGCTTATCACTAACTAAAGCCCAACATTTTTATGTTTCTTTTGTGGCGAAATGTGTATACAGTGAAATGCACAAATCTTCTGTTTTCCATTCAAGGAACTCAGTTAAATAAATGTGTATACCTGAGCAACCCACACCCCTATCAAGATAGAGAACATGGTCCTCACTCCACAATGTTCCTTCACGCCTTTTCCCAGGCAATCCCTGCCCTGCTCCTTCTGAGTGGACCACTGTTCTGATTTTCCTGCCGCATATCCGTCTTACCTGTGCTAGAACTCCATAGAATGGGACGGTGCAGTCTGTACTCTTTCATAAAAGGCTTCTTGTCCTTCTGCTTGACATGCGTTTGAAATTCTTCCTTGCTGAATGTGTATCGGTAGCTGCATCCTTTTCATTGCTGAGTAGTATTCCATTGTGCGAATATGCAGAATTTGTGTATCCACCCACCTGTTCGTTGACCCCTGAACTGCTTTTAGTTTTGGGATGTTGTAAGTGGAGTGGCTATAAGGCTTTTTGTTGACAGAGGTTTTTGTTTCTCTTATCTATATTATTTCTTGTACGTGTTTTACTTCTTTTAGGAGTGGAATTGCTGGATCATAGGTTAGGCATAACTTTTAGTGAAACATGAAATTCATTTAGAAAACTGCACGGATCCTAAGGGTACTGCTTGAATAATTTTTGCAAAGTGAACCAGCCATGTAGCCATCTCCCAGGCCAAGGGATGGGGCCTTGCCCCGAGCTGGGCTGCTCACCTGGGCTGTCTGTTCTGGGATCTGGACCTGGAGCAGGGCAAAGTGGGAAGGGAAGGCTGTTGGAGCCACTGTCCCCACAATGGCAGTTGATGGGACTTGGAGACCCTTGCAGCTGCCAGGGTTTCTGCTTTCTTCTGCATCAGGGTCTTCAGCCTTCTCATCCATTCTGAGCTACCATCTATCCTTCCAGTGACTTCCTTTCTGCTTCTGTCAGCCAGACCTGGTTTACATTGCTTGCAACCAAAAATCCTGATGGATACAGTGTTCCCAACCACTGGCAGCACGAATTAAGTGGAATGTGCTTCCTCGTAGTGCTAAAACTCAGGGCAGAAGCTGTCTTTTTAACCAGTTCCCTGAGTTTTTACACGGCCCCATTAGCACACTTGGATTCCTGGGCTGGCAAGGTGAACCCTCAACCAGGCAGTCTCCTTGGAATTGAATTTTAAGTTTGTGGCAAAGCTACTTCAGACATTTAGGCTTGGGGCGAGTCCCCCCTCCCCCCGCCCCACCAACTTTAAATTTAGTTCCCAGTTTTGGAACAGTTTTCTCTCAGTGCCTAGTAGAAAGTGAATGGAGAACACTGGCTGAATTTAGAAAGTGAGCTGTAGGAGTGTATGTTATTTTCTGGACTTCATTTTTGGAAACAAGGTTCCTTTTTCTTGCTTCTTACTGTGGAGCACAGGGGTTAGATGGGGGGCGTTCGGTGCAGTTATCAGAAAGCGACAGCTAGACCCAAAGTGCTTTCACGCCATCCATCAGGGACCATCTGCCTAAGAAGTCTCAACTCTGAACTTGTTCCGCTCTAAGTGGGACCTGATTGAAAAGTAAAAAAAGAAATGAATTCTCTCCTTGTTTCTTTTTTTTTACATATTTTTTAATGCTCACCCGAGGACATTTTTTGTTGCTTTTAAGGAGAGAGAGTAACATCAATGCAGGAGAGAATCCTCGATCGGTTGCCTCCCACACGCGCCCCCACCGGGGATCAAACCCACAACCCTCAGGTACGGGACGATGCTCCAACCGACAGCCACACGAGCCGGGGCTCCTGGTTTCTTTTTTAATGTCACTGAACCGCACAGATTAGTGAAAGGAAACGACCCATCTCCACTGGCCTCTGAGTTGTCACAGTGCTGGTCCTCATTCATGTCAGGGCCTGGGAAAGTGTTTGATCAAGGGGAAGCTGCCATGGGTGAAGTTCACCAAGAAAAGGTCAGAGTTGAATGTGAAATTCTTTCTAACCCCAAATGGTCAAAATCAGTTGTCTGTGTCTTGGAGCAGCCACCAGGTTGTCTTTCCGCGCCCCCCCCCCCCAACCCCTGCTGTCATTCCTTGGCCTTTCTCCAGAGCCGGTTCCTGACCTTGACCTTCTCTACCCACCAGCTCTAATCCTGCTGCCCGTTTTCCCCACTTGCAGAGCCACAGCTTGGGGTCTGATGACCCTAGCCTAGACTTGAAGACCTTTCACCCAGTCTCTGGGCTTCTTACACTTGACTTGAGCTTAGCAGAAACAGGACATTACCCTGAAGTCTCCCCGTCTCAAGGGTACCCTGGAGCAGGCGCCTAACCTCTTTGGGTATCTTGCTTGGCCAGAGACGCAGGTCACCGTGGGCATGCTGGGTCTGCCAAAGTCATGTTTGCAGGTTGAGTGGCATACACGGGCACCATATGGACGAGGGCTTCAGCCTGTGTGGCTTGCGATGGGATTTTCTAACGAATGAGTGCAGCGCGTCTTGTAGCATTATCTGTTTCGTGTGATGATTTCCAAACAGGAGGGACAGGAGCTCCCCCCTAAAGGGGGCAGGTGCCTCTTCTCGTTTCACACAAAAGTATCTTGTGGCCTGGGATGGCCTCAGACTCCCCATAAACCCATCTTCCGGTCCGGGTGTCATGTGGTGGTGAATTGGGTCGCCTTGGGCAGGGTGATTGAGATCATTTGTTCAGCATAGCAGGAAACTTGGAAGGGAGAAGTCCCTATGTGGAGTCTAAATTGATTTTAAAGAATTGAAACTTTGCATCCAGGTCATTCTCTGAGGTCAGGGCAGAGAGGACAGGTCAGAGGGGCAGCCAGGACTCAACTGTAGGCTGACCTTGCCTTGCGTGGACCTCATGTTCAGAGCGTGGGCTTCCGTAGCAGCTAGGTAGGGGTTGAAAGTTTGTACTTCAGGGGTCGTTGCCTTAGAGGACATTCACTGTAGGTCACTCTCAGTGGTGGGCTGTGCTGACTGATGTAGAATGTGGAGTCTGAGGGTGTTAGTGTTGGAATCGGGGACATGCATGGGGGACGGACAGCGCACTGAGGCTGACCAGGGGGAGCTGGAGTTAGAGGGCTGAGTGGCAAGCAGCATGTGCTGGGAGCACAGGCTTCGTGGGCGCAGGAAGGTAAGATGCCTCTCCAGAACTTGGCAGGGGAAATCCAGGCAGGCTGTCTGCAGCGGGCTCACCAGGAGGTGGTGGTTCCTGACAAACAGGCTAAGCCAGGGACCCCCGACATCTCTGTGTGGGAACTCTTCCGTGGTGTGGGGGCTGAGACCTCAGCGGGGAAGAGGGCCGGCCTGCAGCAGGCCCAGAACCAGAGACTCGGTGCTCAGGGTCTGCAAGGGCTGGGTGCTCCCGGCATGAATACAGCAGCAGATGGATTGCTTAGTCGTTCAGGGGCTGCGAGCTCTGGGTTCAGACTTGCAGATTTTCATCCTGGCTCCACCGGGTCCTCACTCGGTGGCCTTGAGAAGTTGCTTTGCCCCTGTGGGCCTCAGTCTCCTGATCTGTAAAATGGAAGGAATGACGGATTCTGTTTCATTGTCATGCAATTCAATGAGAGGCCTTGGGCAAGGCATTTAGAACAGTGCCTGCCACGTGCATGGTGGTTACCGCCAGTGCTGCTGTCTTCCTAGTCCGGCCTGACCCCTGTCCTTCCAGCCTGGAGTCACCTGTGCACGGGGCTCGTGTTCGGACCGCACGGCTGCTTTGATTTTGTATTGAGCGCCGTGTCCCACGTGGTTGCCTCGTTTCCGCGGCTGCTAGAGCACCGAGAGTCAGATGCCCTGCTCAGTTCAATTGTCAGGTTTCTGGTGGCATCTCTTTCTTCTTTCTGCCCAGCCTCTGTTCTCTTTGATCCTTAAGTTGTTTATTTTTTATTACATTTAGCACCTAAGCTGCCTCAAGCTCTGTTTGAAATAGACAGTTAACAAATTTTGAATGAATAAATGTAATTGTAGATCACACATTGAATCATAGTTACAATGTAAGGAGGTATGCTCTGCCTGCCTGCGTTCCTGTCCCCTCCTCTCTACCTGAGTTTGGGGGATCGGTTGAGGCAGTAAGAAGGGTGAGCCCCTGGGGCAGGTTAGGGTGCACTGCCCCACCCCTATCCCGGCCCCATAACAGAGAAAAAAACTGCAGATTTTTCTGCCTGTGAAGATGTGCTCTCAGGCCTAGTGATGGAATTGGTGAGAATGTGGACGGAGGAAGACAAACTTATCAAGTACCTACTGTGCGCCTGGCACTGTGCAGGTGCTTAATACACTTTGGGCTGCTCCAGGAGACTGATACTAGTGGTGAGTATCCCGGTTGTGGGACTGTAGAATCCTGGGAAGTTTATCCTGTAAGTCTGGAGGAGGCGTGCTGGCCTGCACATGAATCAGTCTGGACCCAACTGTGGGCCATATGGGGGGCAAGATGTAAGACCCACCCTAGGGCTTCTCCCATCTTCAAAGTTGTCAGGGCATATGTCTCAGTCACCTATTGCCACAATGTTGCTGCGTAACAAAGCCTCCCAAACCCACTGGCATATGACTATAAGTATTCCACCCACACGTGCCTGTGGGTTCCGTGACGTTTGGCTGACCTAGGCTGCTCTCAGTGGGCCCTGGTTGGCTTCGAGCTGGAGCTGGGTTTAGATTTGTTCCATGTATCTGTTATCCCACTTGGACCGGTGGCCACTAAGTCACATTTGTGTCATGGTGACAGGTAGTAATGCAAGAGAGCAAACTCAGTTGCACAAGCACATTTCAAGCCTTTGCTCACATCATATCCACTAACATCCCACTGACCAAAGCAAGCCACGTGACCAAGCCCAGGCCAAGGGGCAGGGAAGTACACCGCCCACCACGAGGCCTTGGCAGAATGTGGCTGTCTCATAATGTTACAAAGGGTGAAGACTGATACCAGTGATTCAGCCTACTTTAAGATGAGCGTGATTCATTCACCCAGTAAATGTTTTTTGAAAGGTTATTGTGTGCAGGCATGTGCTGCCTCTGGGGACGCAGTGCTGAGCAAGGCAGACCTGGTTCTTGCCTTACGGAACTTACATTCTGGTGATAGGAGGAAACACTAAAGAGTCACTTCGTCATTAGTTATGTACTTGCCCTTGCGGTCACTACAAAGGACAAGTACGGAGCACCTGGGGGCATGTGAGAAAGGGCCTGACCTCGTCTAGGGAGAAAGAGACTGACTTCTGTCAAAGTTGAAGGATAAGACTTAATTAGGCAAATGAACCTTACTGAGATTAACAGCTGACTTCTGATCTGAAACCATGGAAGCCAAAAGGCAGTGGGATGACTGTCCAAATGCTGAACGAAAGTCAGCCAAACATTCTATATCCAGAAAAACTATCCTTCAAAAATTCCAGACAAGCCCTGGCTGGGTAGCTCAGTTGATTAGAGCACCATCCTGATGCGCCAAGGTTGCGGGTTTGATCTCCAGTCAGGACACACACAAGAAGCAACCAGTGAGTACACAAACGAGTGGGACAACAAATCGATCTTTCTCTCTCTCTCCCCCTCCCTGCCTCCCCCCCTCTCTAAAATCAATGAAAAAGTCCAGATAAATAAGAACTGAGTTTGCTGCTACCAGACATGCCCTACAAGAGTACCACAGGGAGTCCTTCAGGTTGAGGTGATAGGACCTAGACAGTAGCTCAAATCCACATGAAGAAATGAGGAGCATCTTTAAAGGTGTGAGTGTCCTTTGTCTGTAACCCTTTTATTCTATCTACATAAAGCATTAAGTATAAAACTATGTTGGCAGTATGATGTACAAAGATGAAACAGTATAACGTAACAGCACTACAGAGGGGAAAGAAAACAAAGCTACATTAGAGCAAAGTTCTTGTGTCTATAGAAGTTAAGTTGGCATTAGCAGAGCTAGATTGTTTTAAGTTAAAATGTTAAATGTAATCTCTAGAGCAACCACTAAGAAAATAACTAAAAATACATAACAGAAATGAATTAAAATGGTATGCTAGAAGTGCTTATTTAACATTAAAGAAGACAATAGTGGAAGAATATAGTAACAAAAAGACAGAAGACATCTAGAATACGACCACCAAAATGACATAAGTCCTATCTCATGAGTAATTACGTTAAATGCAATGGACTGAACGCTCCAAGTAAAAGGCAGAGATTGACAGAATGGGGGGGAAAGCCAGCTCTATGCTGTAGAAGAAACACACTTTAGTCTCAAAGATATGCACAGGTGGGAAATATAGGGATGGGAAAAAATGTACCGTGAAGCAGTAACTAAAAGAGAGTTGAAGCGCCTGTACTAATATCAGACAACATAGACTGTAGGATAAAAACAGTTACTATGGACAAACAGGGTCATTTTGTAA
This sequence comes from Macrotus californicus, assembly GCA_007922815.1. Taxonomy (NCBI): domain Eukaryota; kingdom Metazoa; phylum Chordata; class Mammalia; order Chiroptera; family Phyllostomidae; genus Macrotus; species Macrotus californicus. The sequence continues at coordinate 187,994 of VMDR010000268.1, read as the reverse complement.
TGATGAACGGATCAATCCATCAGAAAAACATGTCAATTATAAACATATATGCACCTCACAATGGGCCCCCAAAGTACATGCAGCAAAACCTACCAGAAATGAAGGGAGAAGCACACAAGTCAGCAATGACAGTTGGAGGCGTCAAGGTCCCACTTTCAGTGCTGGGTGGGACAGGCAGGCGGGGGATCAACAAGAAGTGGACGACTTGAACCCTGTAAGCCAAGTAGACCTCACAGACACAGGACACTCCACCCAACGACAGCAGAACACTCACTCTTCTCAAGTGCACGTGAAATGTTCTTCAGGCGTGACCATATGCTAGGTCATTCACAAAACAAACGAGCCTCAGCAAATTTAAAAGGATTGGAATCATACAGAGTATGTTCTTTGTCTACAGTGGGATGAAATTAGAAATCAACATCGCCCTGGCTGGTGTAGCTCAGTGGATTGAGCACGGGCCTGCAAACCAAATGGTTGCTAGTTCAATTCCCAGTCAGGGCACAAGCCTGGGTTGCAGGCCAGGTCCCCAGTAGGGGGCGCATGAGAGGCAACCACACATTGAGTTGTCTCTCTCTCTCTCTCCCCCTTCTTTCCCTCCCTCCCTCTCTAAAAAATAAGTAAATAAAATCTTTAATCAAAGAAAGTAAATCAACAACAAAAGAAAATTTGGGAAATTCATAGTTATGTGGAAAGTAAACACACTGCTAAATAACCAGTGAGTCAAAGAAGCAATCACAAGAGAAATTAGAAAATACTTTAAGGTATATGAATATAAAAATACAACATACTGAAATGTATAGGATGCCGCTAATGTAATGCTTAGGAGAAAATTTATAGCTGTAAAAGCTTATATCAAAAAAGGAGAAAAAGTTCAAATTAATAACTTTCTACCTTAAGAAAACAAGATAAAAGAACAAACTATGGTACATCCAAAGCAAGCAGAAGGAAAGAAATAATAAAGATTACAGCATAAAAAAAATGGAAGAGGGGAGAAAAGGCTACTCACTGTACGAGTCCATTGAGATGAAATGTCCAGAATATGCGAATTCGTAGGGCTGAAAGTAGATCCGTAGTTTCTAGGGTTTTGGGGAATGGAGGCGTGGGGAGGGACAGCGCGTGGGTAAGGGCTTCTCTGGGGCGTGAAAGTGTCCCGAGGTGGCGGGAGTGACTGCCTGGCTCCGTCTGCACTAAAATTGTAAATGGTGATCCTGTGGTTTGTAAGTAAAATCTTAACAATGGTGTTAATAAAAAGATTAAAAAAGTAGAGTTAATTGAGCAAAAGGGTTTGGGGGAGCAGGGCTGGGGGGAGCACGCCCCGGGCAGGAGTGTCCGGGTGCTGCAGGCCCCAGGGGAGAGAGGGTGGTGTCGGAAGGGCGGTACAGAGGCCCTGAGTGGGCAGCGGTGGGGAGATTTCGGTTTTAGCACTAGAGCGGTAGGAAGCCACTGGTGGATTTCCATGGCCTGTCCCATGCCGGTGGGGCTGGCATCCTGAAGGGCCCACTGTGACACTGTGAGGGTCAGCAGACCCAGGCAGTAGCCAGGGTGAGAGATTCTGTATTTTGGGGAGGTTATTATTCAAGGTCACCCCACCAGATGGAGCCAGACCTAGGTCCCCTGGCACCAAAACCGCTGCCGTCCACTGGTACTGATTGTAATCCCCCAAGTTGTTCTTAATCAGCCCAGAGAGTGACTGAGGTCTCCCTGCTTAACAGGGGCAGGTGTGTGTGTGGGGGGGTTGGCAGTAGGGAAGTGGGCAGCACATTCATCAGGCTAACCAGGGGCCAGCCCAGTTGCAAACAGCAGAGATTGAACAAAAGTGGGAATGGATTGCTGGGGCACGAAGTTTCTCCCAGAAGCCCAGGCCCCTGAAAGGGCCGAGTGAAGCACCTGGTGCCGGGAAGCCCAGGAGCCCTCGCTCTGCCCTGCCCTTGCTGCAGCCTCTTACTCCCCCGGCCCCCGCAACACCCCCATGGCCTCCCCCGCTCCTCTCACACAAGAGGCTGCTCCTCTCCTTTCACTTTCACGGGCATTTCTGCCTGGCGGAAGTGCCCCCTCTCACTGCCTAAGTTTGCGTCTCACTGTGCCAGAGAGCACTTGAGTTGAGACTTCAGTCTCTTAGCCCATCTCCCAGATTTCCAAGGCAGAGACCTCAACATGCCAGCTTGGGCTGGGTGCACCCCTGGGAGAGACAGCCAAGCCCACAGGGGCTGGTCACAGTATAAACTCGGGGCTCCTGGGCAGCTGGCAGCTACAGTAAGGCCCCGGGGAAGGAGGGACATCAGATGGGAAGCCACTTACCCTATGTCAAAGTCCCTCCCCCCACTTCGAATAACTCATCCCTGGGCTCTGTCTTCCCCTAGAGCAGGGGTGTCAAACTCATTGTCACCAGGGGCCACATCAGCCTCATGGTTGCCTTCAAAGTGCTGAAATAATTTTAGAACTGTGTAAATGTAACTACTCCTTAACTAGGGGCAAGGAGCTTGGCGCTGCCGCTGGATAGAAACGAGGTGCCGGGCCAGATAAAACAAGGTGGAGAGGTGACAGGCCGGATAAAACAAGGTGGAGGGCTGGAGTCGGGCCTCAGGCCTTGTGTCTGCCACCTGAGCCCTAGGGATAAACTACATGAGACCTTATTTTGAGACTTGAACAGCCTCCTGACTGTCCCTCCTCCTGCACCTTCGCCTCCACTTTCAGAACAGGCTGGAATGTTGAATTAATCTTCCTACTGTTGTGAATTCTGTTAGTCCCTCAGAAAACAACAGCTGGGCCCCTGCCCTGCTGCAAAACTTGTGGAGAAGGACCCCAATTACTGTCATTGTCCCATTTTCACCTGCTATTTGAGATTCGGTGGTGCCGATTCCAGTGCCTGGAAACCCTGGTGACTGTGGAGTAAATGGGCCTCTGACTGGGGACAGGAGGGGACAGGAGATGTCTGAGAAGTCCAGCAGGAGGCATGTGTGAGGGTCAGCTGCCAGTGGCCTCACGTGGCCCCTCTGTTTCCACCTCAGCTCATTCTCTGCCCCTGTGGGTAGGTAATGCGTGCAGTTTCTTTGTGGTCCGGACACCTGGCTGGGCAGGGGTGGGGGAGGGGACAGGCGCCCCAGGCCCTCTCTGCGGGAGCAGCCACTTCCACTCCTAAGGAGCTGATTGATCCCTGCCGGGGCATTTCTCTTGCTGTGAGAAGCAGGAAATTGAAGTCCTTCAGTCTCAGCGTTCTCAGACATCAGAGCGGGACGAGGGAGAGGGCTGCATGCAGATACGGCCTCTGAAGGCTCCTTCTCTTTGAACCTGGCAGCATGTGCAGGAGGCCACGTGGCTTGGTGTCTGAGGCAGCTGTGTGCTGGCTGCCCAGAACGCGGTTCCCAGTCCTGAGGGCAATGCCAGCGGGTGGCAGGCCCGTAGCTGGTGCCTAACCACTCATTAGCAGGCACGAGCCTCTCCGTTTAATTTTGCTTACAACCAAGTGAAGAAAAAGGGCAGTTTGCTTCAAATGCATTGGATAGTCGGTGAAACCTCAGGTTGCCTGGCTGTGGAGAGGGGTGTGCGTGAGTAGTTTTTTTTCCTTTCACAGACACGTGGCTGGTCAGAGCCCGGACTGAAAGCCTGGCTTCTGATCTCTAATCCCGGACTCCGTTCCCCACCCCGTGCCGTGATTCTCTGAGTTCTTTCAGCCGAAGACCGTCTTATTTTTCCCGCCTTTCACCCATCTCTTCACTAACTCCCTCATCTTGTTCCCTAGAGGAACCAAGATGCCCACAAGAATATGTGGGTGTTGCTTGGACACGTAAGAAATACAGGAATATGTAGTCATAATAAAAAGATAAATGATATGTAGATATTTTGTATATGTTTGTGTATATCTATATGTGTGTGTACGTAATTAAATAGAAGCCCATAGCAATAAGATTAGGGAAAATGTGGATTAACTAGAAGGTCGAAATCGGGGAGAGAGTTAAATACGTGTTCAGGCCGTAGAGCCGTACACAGTCAACTGTACTTGAACCACAGATTTAGCTCTGAGCTAATTAGCAATCAAAGCAGGAAAAAATATGATGTGCATGGTTCACGTGGCCCATAATGAAAAGGGTGGCAGACGCCAAGTGCTTTTCCAGGCAATTAGATCGGAAGGAAATTTCTTGCCTGGGCGGTCATCTGCGGGCCCTGAGTGGAGAGGAAATATGTGGCACATATGTTGCTGCCGCTGCTCCTGTGGTGGACAGTCGCGGAGGCACAGGGACCTGGCGGCCCTTCCAGCGTGACAGTCCAGGCGGCCCGGACAGCGACGGGGCGCCGGCACGCAGGACGAAGCCCGTGTGCTGTTCCAGTGCTGGGGGCAGAGGAGGTGTCGGGGTGTCAGGGGTGGCCACGTTGGGTTGTGGCGAGCACTGCTGCAGGGGTGACGGAGGTGGACATGTCCCGGTGACTGTTCGAGGTGTGTTTGCTGTCAAACCCCTCTGGGGGCCAGGTGGAGTGACTGGTCAGAGTGATGAGAGGGGACACACTAGGAATTTCTGACTCCTCACGGTCACCCACTTGTTCCACACGTATTTAGCAAACACCTACTATGTGCCAAGAAAGTGTGCCTGACCCAGCGTCCTCCCCTCTCTGGTCCCAGTTAAACCTGACTTCCTCAGAGGTGCCTTCCCCGACTCTCCCTACGCACCAGAGCTCCCTAGTCATGTCACCCTGCACCTTTCTCTCGGAGCCCGTGTCGCAGCTGTACTGACGTGTTTATCTCTGTTTATTCGTTTAGTGTTTTCCCCCCTCCAAGACCTGAGTGTCAAGGGGGCGGGGACAGCATCTATCTTGTTCATCCTTGTATCCTTGGCCCTCGCCCAGGGTCCAGCACATAATAGGTGCTCAATACATATTTGTGGAATGAATGAATGAATGAATGAGTGAGTGAATGAATGAACAGGGCCCAAAGGTGAAGCAGATGTGGACTGCCCAGTAGAAGAGAAAAGACATGAATAGAACATACGGTGGCAAATGCCCAGTGCTGAAGGGAGGGACGGGTGGGAAGCCAAGGGACCTCAGAGGAGGAGAGGCTGCTTCTAGAGGTCAGGGGAGAACAAGGCTTCGTGGTGCAGCACCCTTGGCTAGGTCTGGAAGGATGAGGTGGAGGGGAGGGGCCCCTGGGGCCCTGGGGGCAGCAGGAGCAGGAACAGAGAGGCAGAGCTGGATGAGAGAGAAGACAGGACTGCTTGGGGTATTCCTAGGGCTGTGGCAGGGAGCAGGAGCAGCTGTATCGGGAAAGGTGGGTCTGAGTCAACTGGGAGCTTGGTCTACAAGCGTGATTTGGGCAGCAGAAGGGTGGGCGACAGATTTGGAAATGGAGCAGGGACAGGGTGACAAGGGCCCCAGGCTGGGAGGGGCAGGCTGGGGGAGAGCTGGGGAAATGAGGTGGGCCTGAGTGTGGCCCTGCGGTGGTGGGGGCCGTCCCCGGGAGGATGCACAGCCTTTGCACCCTGGACTCGGTTTGCCTTCTGCCTCTCCCGTGCCTCTGGCAGGCTCCAGCCATGGGGCCGCCCGCTCACCCGCTGCTGGCCTGGCCCAGCTCTCCAGAGGGGTTCTGTGTGGCCAGTTCACTGAGAGACACTGTTGCTGACACACTTCTAATTTTGAAACGGAATATGTATGGATCACAGATGTAGCATGCTATTGTGAGCTGCGTTTATTTCCCAGATAGAGATTTGTTTTCCTAATTTGCTCACTTAATTTCCTTCCTCTTGAGCTTTTTAAGGCTTTTTTTTTAGTCACTTCTCTAGGGAACTCTCATTTCCTATTTACCCTAATTATTACTCTACCTTACTTTATACATATGGGCCACTCAGTTTGTTCCTTTTGGCCTTCTCCTTGCAAGTCTTACATGTGGTTCTATGTGGCCGCCTGGCACCCACTTTACGTTTCAGCACATCTGGTGGGATTCTGGCCAGACAGTGCGGAGCGGGGACCTGTCGCTGCGATCCTGGCACCGCAGGGTGACACTGGACGGAGGGACGCCAACGACACACACGTTCCCCACGAATTAGTGCTGGAGGGTCTCAAGTCAGCACACAGGGCGTCCTTGGCACGTTTATTCTGGTTGCTTAGTCCTGAAGACCAGCAGCCCGGGGCGGTCAGAGGTGGACGATGGAGCCTGGTGGACAAGCCAGAGTCTGGGATGACCTGAGACAGCTTCAGGCATTCTTGGGGACATGAGTGAGTGGATGAACTTTCTTTAATGGTCTTGGTGGATACCCAGGGAGAAGCTCACAGGTGGTGACAGAGGGGAGACAGCCACCCTGTCCAGGGGAGGTGGAAGAAGCCCGCCATGGAGGGACTCCCTCTGTGCATGTGGCTGCTGCAGGGGAGCCGGGGTGACCTGGACATGAACACCGAGTGCCACAGAGGACAGCAGCCACCTCCCTGGCATCTCTGGGTGAAGCTGCTGCTGGTACACACCTCCAAAGGGGCAGAGGTCATGAGAGCAGCAAGTTCACCTGCAGGGGTCATAGCATTTCTGTTAAAATGTCAAGCTCACTCAAGTTAGTGTGTGTGGTGCATTCCTACTCCTTCCCATGTCTGGAGAGGTGACTTACTCAGGACCCTTGACTGTGAATCACAGAGACTCAACTCAAACTAGCTTAAGCACAAAGGGGACCTGGCAACTTGGGAATCCAAGCCGTGGTTCAAGTATGGCTGGATCCAGCAATGTGCAATGCCGTGGGGAGTGTGTACCTCCATCTCTCAGCTCCACTTGGCTTCATTCTCAGGCAGTTTCTGGTGGCGGCAAGGTGGCCGTTGGCCACCCCACGCCAATATTGTTCTCACAGGGAAAGAGTGTGTTTTTCAGTAACTCTGGTGAGAACCTCAGGAGGACTTGTACTGCTGGGCATGGGTCACACACCCAGCCCTGACCCTGTTGCTGTGCCCAGGGGATATTCTAATTGGTCGGCCCCAGCCACATTCACACCGAGGAGATGGAAGGAGGGGCCGGTTTCTCCCACCCAGAAGGACTGGGCATGATATCCTTGGCCTGGAAGAGGGCTCATTCTCATAGAAAGGAAAGCTGGCAGACACACGGGAGTCCATTCCGGAAGGCCGGCAGAGGCCCCGGCCGTTGCACACAGGCGCACCACTGTCTGCAGCTGCGGGCAGTCGTGAGGGTGCATCTGTCTAGCAGTGCCCAGCGTGCCCATTGTTCTCGGTTGTGCAGGGCAGGCACCCTTGGGCTCCTCCCACCCTCAGATCTGATCCCTCCTGGACCTCCAAACTGAGCTAGCCTTCCCATGCCACAGGCCTCTGGGGAGCACATGGAAGCCAGCCTCTTGCCACTGCAGTTGTTCCAGGGCTTTGTCCAACATCCCCTCCAGTGACTGACACCACTTCTCACGTCACTTTGGCCTTCGGTCCCTGAATCCAGAGATCTGCCTCTGGTGCCTGCATTTGGCTGCATCCCTGCTGAGGTTCTGGTGTCTTTTCTAGATGCTTGACTTAGCCCAAGGCTCCTCTTGATTTTGCTGCCCCCTGCACTTGCCAGCTGCGGGCCTGCCAGGCAAGGGCAAAGCGGCCAGGCTAGACCATCTCCTCCATTGCTCCTCCTACACTCAGTCCGCACGCTCAGGGTGAAGGACCCGCTGGTTCCCTGCACGCCTGGCTCTGCGGTGGCTGCTTTCTGCAAACTGAGATGACCCATGTCACATTCTTCTCTTTGATACCACCGGCGTCATGAGTCAGCACTTCTGAACACTTTGAGATACAGAACTTTTTCTTCAAGTGAAATCTTCCCTGAAAGTCTAATATATACAATGCAGGCAACAGCCAAGTTGCTCTGGGTGGGGTGGGAATACACTCCCCCCGACCACTCCAAGCTAGCAGCCCCAAAAGAGGTGCATGACACCCCCTGGGCTCCTTGAAACCCAGTACGAGAACCTCTGTGTCCTTCTGTCCCTCTCGGCAGTGTCTGCTTTTGTTCTCCACGGGGGATTGGTGGCTGGAGGCGATGTTTTTCTTATCACTACAATATTTCCTCTGTCATCTGCTTGTTTGCGCTGTGAAAAGGTCAACATGGAGATCCTTGTCCCCTTCCTCCTCACGATCAGCAGGAGTCAGGGTGCGAGGCTCTCTTCGTTCCCCTCCTCCAGCTGCACATGGGAGGTTCTGTTTATGACACTGGTCACGTTCTCTGTGCCTCCGTTTACCTTCTTCCTGGGGAGCCACACCCAATAACTGGGTGGGTGTCCCACCCTCGGCAGCTGAGGCTTCAGGAAGTTTTGGGGTGCTGCCATCCCATGCATGTCTGCTGCCTAGAATGGATTTTGGACATCTTCCCATGAATTGTATCCTTTCTGACAAAATCTCTGAAAGTCATAAAAGTGGCCAGACTAAAAATAATAGTAATAATAACACCAAAAAGAATGCAAACGTTCCCAGCAGAGGCCTCCCTCTAATGAGAAATGTCCTGTGTCTATTCACCTTTAGGAGACTGTGTCGTCTGGGGAAGCAGTCCCCAGAACGCTGGCTGGCCGTGGGCTGACCTTGGCCAGTCTTCCGTCCACCAAGGGGAATCCAGGCCTTGGTTTGGCTCCAGCTGGGCCTTCCTGGTGGCCGCCACTTACTGACTTGGATCTGAGTGATTCAGATCCTCATCAGGGTCGCCCCTGACAACTCTGGTGGGTGGGAGAGTGACCAACTCCTTCCATCTGGGGCGCCAGCAGGGGCAGGCTGGGGAGAAGCCCCCCTCAGCTGACGGTAGGTGTTTGGGGGTCTCTGACTTGGAGGCGACAGGAAGGTGACTTTTGCGTTTCCAGGAGCCAGGTGCCCAGTTCATGCAGGGCTTTCCTAGAACTCAGCCAACTCCTGAGGAGGGCGTGTCCTCTGTGCTGGGGGAGGGCTGGTTAATGAGTGACTGGAGACTTGCTTTTTCCCATTGCCCTGGGACCTGCCGCTTCAGAGGAAGTGGCAGCAGGGGTCTGAGAAGATCCGAGAGGGTCCTGGCACATCCTCGATAGTTTCTACACTTTCTGTGCCATGCTCTGAGAGACCTCAGTGGGTAGGGATTGATTTGGGGGTAGCATGGAGGCCGATGGGCTGAGGGGCGTGTTAATATGACTGAGCAAACTGGGACATTCTGTTCTATAAGTATTTTTATTGCATGTCATGCTATGTGTAGGCACCGAAAGAGGGGCTGCAGGATCTGTGCCCCCAAGTGCTATTTGGGGTCAACCTGGACAAGACTATGTGAGACAGGACCAGAAAAAACAAGGGCCAGAAGGAAGCAAAACTAAAGTGCCACCCTGACCAGTGTGGCTCAGCTGGTCGGGGGTCATCCCGCAAAGAGAAACATCGCGGGTTCGATTCCCAGTTGGAGTTCATGCCTGGGTTTCAGGGCGGGGTCCCCCTGGTCAGGGCAGGTGTGAGAGGCAACCGATCAATGTATCTCTCTCACGTGGATGTTTCTCTCCCTCTCTTTCTTCCTCCCTTCCTCCCTCTCTAAAAGTAAATAAATACAATCTTAAAAAAAATAAAGTGCCAAGGCAGCATTTCTTAGATTGTGAGTTTTAAGTATATTATACAGTAATAGTAAGTATATTATCAATATAAGCATTTAAAACATTTCAATGATTATGTATGTATTTCCGTGTGTATTAGAACATAACTTTTTCTTCATTTGCCTTCTGTTTATGGCAGATGATATGGTTTTCTATTTATGGTGCAGATATAAATTTCCCTTTGGAAACAAGTCTAAGGAAAACACGAGCTGGTTTACAGGAAATGGCAGCTGACGGGCAGCACGGAGCCCGAGCAGGACCTGGTGCGGGCACTCGAGGAGGGCAGTGGTGCCGGGCCGCCCTTGAACAGACCTACTTATTTGTGGTGGGCACCCAGCCTGGAAGCAGGATGACCGGTCCAGGGCCTCAGGAAAGAGTGCAAGAGGCCGAACGAGGGCCATGGCTGAGGCCCAGAGGCCCAGCAGCCCAGCTCGTCTCTCACCAACTCTGGCAGGCAGCCCTAGACACCGCAGAGGCAGGTCTGGGCTGGGTGAGCCGGGCCTCGGTCTCTCTGGGGCGAGGCAGTGGAAGCTGGGCAAGGCTGCCGGTCAGAGGTGGCCTGGCAGGGAGGTGCCCATTGGCCCCTTCCCCGTATCTCCTGGCCGAGTGTGGAATGTTCTGGGGGAAGTGGGTGGGGTTCGCTGAAGGAAGCTCCTCCGGGGGCCAGTGCACGCCCCGAGTTCCTGCAGGAGGAGGCGCACAGCTTCCTGCCCCAGGTGTGACCCAGGCTGCCTGGCTGAGGGCCCGGGCGCGATTCCATTCATCTGCGGGGCCTGTGGTCACCTGGGTCACAGATTTTTTTTTAATTCCCGTTACCTCCTCCTAGTACAGAGTCCACCAGAGGTTCAGAAATGGACTTGGTTTTGAAAAGTATTTTTCCCCCAGGGTTTTTTTCTCCTCCTTTTTTTTTCCCTTGGAGGGCCTACTATGCACCGCGCACTGTGTGTGGTACTCACTCTGTCATCAGAGGTCATCTCGGACAAAACCTTCTGTGGAGGCGCTCTTCCTTCCATGGTGCACGGAGGAGCCGGACGTGGGGAACTTCAGTCCCACGACTGTGCCGTTGGAACCAGCAGGGCCCAGTCCCAGCCTCGCACGCCAGTCTTGTCTGCAGGCGCCAGGCTGTGGACAAGAGGTGCACCTTGGGAGAGAGAACTCACTGTCCGTTTTCCCTCGTCTGGGTGTGGGGCCGCACCTGCATCGCGTCGGGCGCCTCTGTAAAGCAGGGTACCGACGGCACCCAGCAGCACTGTGGGGGGTTGCCCGAGTTGTGATGTTTGCAAGGGGCTGTGTAAGTGTTAGCTGCCGCTACCGCTGTTATTACATAGAACTTGCATAATTCTGGACAAAATTTTACTGGAAGACGCTTTTGGGAACTCTCAGGGTGAGTGAGAAGCATTGTGTTAACGTGACGTGTGTGGTGCAGAGTGACATCGGAGGCATCCCGCCTTTGCAAAGCTGGCTGTGCGCGGCCACACTCCTGGGCCCTGGGTGTTGCAGGCTTTGTGGGGGGTCCTGGGGGTCTGTGCCCTTTTCTCTGTCATTAGCCTTGCTTAGGAGAGCACTGACAGTCAAGGTGCCCTTAGCTGTGTCCATGGGCTCCCAGGAGGCCCCAGGTCTCTGATTTCACCGACCCTAAGTTGGTGCCCAGGAACTTCCTTTCCTAATTACCCGTGACCTTTGCTAGCTCTTCAGAGTTCCTTTCCAGCTCTAAAATTCTGAGAGGCCTCTTCCTTTCTGGCAGGTCTACCAGGAGGATTCTGTTCCTGGCATGCCTGCCTAATGCCTGCCAAGTCCCTGGTTTTTCCTTGTAGCTCTGAAGCCCTCTGGGATTGCTGCAGAGAGAAACCCTAACTGCGCCTCCACTTCGCTCTTGCTGTCCTTTGTACAGTCCCCGCATTTATTGGAGCCCGTGTCTGATTCATCCACGTTCAATCCGTTCACGTGCAGCCCGCACTGAGTATTCGCAGCAAAGAAAACAGAGGCAGCCCCTGTCCCCGTGGACCTTGCAGAGATTAACAAGTCCACAAAGAAATAAACGCCCCGTGCCAGTCGTGATGCATGCAACGAGGAAAAAGAACCAAGAGCTAGTGTTTGTTGACCTTGCAGTCTGCACTGGGCTGTGTCCCCTGTGGGAGGCCGCGTGGTGGGGACAGACAGGATGTTCAGGGAATAGAGGCCTGAACGGTACATGCTTTCCTCATTTGCTGACGGGGATGATAAGATCACATTGGTAATCGACACAAAACATTTTGAAGGGCGTGACGCATTATACAAATGTCAGATTAGTGGTATCACCAGGCTCTTTGTAGAAGAAAATTAAAAAATTTTCCCATTGCATTGACAGTGTTTGAGTTTTTTAGAAAGCAGTTTTAGGTTTCTAGAAAAATGGAGGGGAAAGTACAGACATCCTGAATTCCCCTCACCTCCGCCAGCTTCCCACTGTTAACATCTGGCACCGACGTGGGACAGCCGGCACTACCGATGAGCCAGCACTGATCCACTGTGGCTAGCTAGCTAAAGTCCACGGTTGATAGTAGGAGTCGTTCGTGGGGTTGTGCATTTCGTGGGTTTTGCAGCTTCCGTGGCGATGTCATGCAGAAGAATGGTTTTGCTGCCCTAAACCCCCTGTGGCCCACCCCTCACCCTTGCCTCTCTCTGCCCCTAACCCTCTGATCTTTTCCTGTCTCCGTGGTTTCCCCCTTTCCAGACCGTCCTGGGTCGACCCCTACGGTGTGTAGCCGCTCAGATCGGCTTCTTTCACTTAGCGACATGCGTTTGAGATTCTCCCGTGTCTTTTCATGGGTCGATAGCTCATTTTTACTGTTGAATTTATTCCACTGTTTGGATGTGCCACAGATTTTTTATCCATTCAGCTACTGAAGGGCATCTCGACTGCTTCCAAATTCGTCGATGATAAATAAAACTGGCATAAGCTTAGGTGTGCCATGTTTTTGTGTGGATGTGAGTTTTCAGTCCTTTGAGTAAACACCAGGGAGCGCGCTGCTGGGTTGTGCGGTAGGAGTGTGTTTAGGTTTGTAAGACGCTGCCTTCCAGTGTGGCGGCCCGTTCACAGTGAACGAGAGCACCTTTGAGATGAGATGCTCCGCATCTTTGTCAGCACTGGGCATTGTCAGCGTTCTGGAGTTTGGCCACTCACCTTAACCTTAATTGTGATTCATGAAGGACATATGATGTGAAGCACCTTTTTGTATGCTTATTTGTCATCTGTATATCTTCTTTGGTGAGATCTAGTCAGATCTTTTGCCCATAAAATAACATGTTGTTTTCTTACTTTTGAAAAAAATAGTGTTTCCCCTCATTTAGAATCTTACTCATTGTCTCCGACTTATCTGAAAGGATAAGAAAAAAGATTGTGTGTGTATGTGGGGGTGACCCGCAGGGGAAAAGGCCCCCAAACACACGTCGTTCTGTGGAGTGTCAAGAAGTTGGGGTACTCTGGAGATTAAGACCTCGGGCTTGGAGTTCAGATCCTGGGCTTTGCCAGGTACTGTGTGACTTTGGGTAAATCATTTACCTCTTGGAGCCTAGTTTGCTCACCTGTGAAGTGAGGGTGTTACAACCTGCTGGGAAAAATAAAGGAGATGATTCTGCGTAGCACTTGGCACCAAGTGTAGAACAGACATACCTTTCCCTGCCCCTCTGTGATATTTTGTGTCTCCCGTTTCCTCGTCTTTGAGGCCGTGCAGCCCGCTAGAACCCCATTTGTCCCCGCAGTGCACTGCTGGGGGGGTGCGGCACATGGGGGACATGCCATGCCCTGGCAGGCACCCACTTCCCAGCCTCCGCCCTTCCCAGGCACCTCTCACTTTTCTTGCTGTGAGACTCGTTCCACTCGCCTCTTCTTGGTCACTCCTTCCACTGGCATGTCCCCTGGGCTGCCATTTCTCATGCCTGGCCGTAAACGTAGACACCCAGCTCATCCCCATCCTGACTTCACTGAGGACAAACCCCAGGCCAGTTTTGTTGAGGGAGTTCCTGCTGATGGCAGCGAGGGGGGTCAGAGAGATGGGAACGTGACCCAGTTGATGACATCCTGCCAGCAGTGGCTGTAGACTGGCCGGCTCCCGGCTGCTTTACTCACAGGCCCTGGGGTTGGTTCCTGCTGTGGCCTCACCAACAAGCGCTCCAGCCCTCTAGAGGAGGCCATGTGGCCTTCCCCTCATGCTGGTTGCTCTTCCAGGAGATACTCCTTCTCTCACCCTCCCAGAAGCAGTGCCCTCTGGGTGTCTCCACAGTCTCCACAGCACGGAAGGGAAGGCCCAGGAACCGCCCACGTCCACCATGGCTGCCTGGGGACAGAGCCGTGCCTTCTGGGGTGCCCACAGGGAAGCAGTAGTTCAGTAGTTATGACCATGGTGGGGGAAGGAGATGTATTATTCTATTATGAACTGACCTCTTAGGCCGCTGGGAGAGCAACATGAGTAACACATGTGAAATGCTTAGAACAGAGCTCACACACTCAGTGTTAAGGAAGGATGTCGGCTGGTCTTATCACCATCAACTCAGACCCTTTCCACAGGGCACCTCCACGGCTGTGCTCTTTACCCATCTGCCTCCTCCCTGCCCCGAGCTGCCTCTGTTCCCTCAGGTGAGCTTGGGGCTTGAAGGCGCATTTTGGAAGAGGGCAGTCCGTAACACAAAGGAATGACGGGTAGGTTCAGTTCTGTGCAGCCACATTTACTGATGCCCCTCCCTGTGCCCTTCAGGGCACAGGGAGTTCCAAGGCTGACGATACTGACGACAATGATCATGGTGATAATGACAGTGATGGTGGCGGTGATGATGATGACAATGGTGATGGTGATGATGACAATGGTGATGGTGATGATGACAATGGTGATAGTGATGATGATGATGACAATGCTGATGGTGATGACAATGATGATGACAATGGTGATGGTGATGATGACAATGGTGATAGTGATGATGATGATGATGACAATGCTGATGGTGATGACAATGATGATGATAATGGTGATGGTGATGATGACAATGGTGATAGTGATGATGATGATGACAATGCTGATGGTGATGACAATGATGATGATAATGGTGATGGTGATGATGATGACAACAATGGTGGTGATAACAATGGTGACGGTGATGATGATAACAATGGTGATGATGGCAGTGATGATGACGACAATGGTGATGATGACGACAGTGGTGGTGATGACAACAATGGTGGTGATGACAATGGTGATGGTGATGATGATGGCAACAGTGATGCTGGTGGTAGCAGGCCTGCCCTGCACAGTGTCCCACGTCTTGTGCTGGGTGTGCGACTTGTACCATCCAAATCGGGCTTTTAGACTTGGCACTTTGACGTTCCCAACTGGATGATTTAGTGTCGTGGGGGCTGTCCTCTGCACTGTAGAGTGTTCAGCCGCAGTCTGGCCTCTGCCCACTGGGTTGTAGCCAGTTCTGTCCTTCCCCCAAATGCCCCTTGGGGGGCAAAATCACCCTAACTCAGAACCACTACCCTAACTTACTCTTCCTGGTAGCCCCAGGAGTCCACTACTCACTTTACAGATAATAAATGAGAAATAAATGAAGCTGCCTGAGGTCACTGAGCTACTGATTCTCAGAGCCAGAATGTAACCCCTAGATACGTGACCCAAGGAACAGACTTGTAACCTTTGCCCTTTGTTTCCTGGCAGCAGAAGAGTGTTCATCAGCCCCGTGGTCGGGCCACCTGGGGTACATGACAGGGTTGGGTGGGCCCTGCTCAGTCAGCCCTGGTTTCCGTTCACTGAAGCCTTTTGGGGCCAGTAAAACAGACATTTGTGAAAGCCTAAGTTACTGTTCTTCCTTTTCACTTGTGGAGCCTGCCTCTGTCTCAGACAGAGCAAAGACCCTGGCAGACACTGTCACCCCTTCCTCAGCATGCCTGCTCCCTCCAGCCCAGATGCCACGGGTAGGGGGACCCACGGTCACATCTTGGGTCCCCCCTCACCTTTCCCAGATGGGAATCAGCTTCCGGCAGGGAAGGAGGCTCCCCTGGCAGGTGCCGCCCTATCAAACAATGGACACACTTAATATAAAGGTTTGTTTGTTTTTTTAACTGTGAGAATTTTGAAATAATTTTAGACTTACATAAAAGTTGCAAAAATGATGGAGTGCCTGAATACCCTTCTCCCTGCTTACCCTGCTCACACCTCACATAACAATACATCGCTCCTCAGTTTTTCCATATCTTTCACGACCTGCACTTTTGAAGAGTGCCGGCCAGGTATTCTATAGAATGGCCCTTGGTGTGGGTCTCTCTGATGTGTACTCCTGCTTGGATTGTGGTTGGGCGTTGCTGGGAGGAATCCCACACGAGTGGTGTGGGTCCCACTCAGGAAGGACCACATCGTGCGTCCGTGTGTCTCAGCCCTGGTGATGTTCATCTCGATCACTTGGTCAGGGTGATGTCTGCCCATTTCTCCCCGGGAATGTTACTATTTTTTCTTTTGTAATTAGTACACATCTCAGGGAAGATGCTTTGAGACTGTGCCAATGTCCTATTTCTCCTCAAACTTGCCTACTGATTTTAGTGTCCGCCCCCAGGTCTGGCCTGTGATAGCACTTACGGTGGTGTCGTTACCATGAGTCTCCTGTCCCTTCGTGTCCTCTATCTACGTTTACTAATCAGACTCTTCTGGGAAAGAGAGCAGCCCCTCTCCTATTCATTCATTCATTCATTCAATTATTTATATCATAAGAGCTTGCAGATACTTATCTTATTATGGGTTATAATCCAATACAATAGTTATTTCTTTTGTTGCTCAAATTGCTCGCGCTCCAGCCGTTGAGAGTTTATTGTGAAAGTTTTTAACTATCAGAGAAGCTGGACCATAGATCGTGCAGTGGAAGCCTGTCGCCCCTTCACCTAGATTCAGCAGTCCTTAGCATTTGACCATATTTGCTTTCTTTTTCTCTTTCCCCTGCCTCTCTCCTACAGTGTTTTCACAAATGTACCATCTGTTGTTGTTTTTTGTAATTGAGGTTAATTTGCAGTTAATCTGTCCCTATCATAAGGGGCTGGTGGTAAAATGTAAGCAGCCAGCTCCTTGTCCCCTGGAGACTGTCCCTAGCTGCGCTGTTCAGACCCCGGGTTCAGTTTTCGCTGTGCTCCAGGAGCGTTTAACAGCTTTGTTGAGATATAATTCACATACTATGCATTTAAAGTGCACCATTCAGTGGTTTCCAGGGTTTCATAGGTAGGTATAACCGTCACCACAGCCAGTTTTAGAACGTTCCTCGCCACAAAGAAGAGCCCCGTGTTGTCTAGGTGTTTATTACCTGCCTCCCCTCCCCCGCCCCATAAGCTCCAGGCAACCACTCATCTCCTTTCTGTCTCTGTGGATTCGCCTGTTCCGGACATTCCACCTAGATGGAAGCCCCTGCTATGGGGTCTTTCGTTACTGGCTTCTTTCAGCATGACGTTTTCACGGTTCTTCCACGCTGGAGCTTTAGTCCGTCCTTCTTTTTTGTGGTTGGGAGGTATTCCACTGTGTGGTTTCAGCGTGGCTTATCTATCCATTCACAGCTGACGGGCACTGGGGTGTCTCCACCTTTCGGCTGTGGTGCGTAGTGTTGCTGTGAGCTTCTGTGGGCAAGTTTTTGTTTCCACTCCTTTTGGGTACACATACCCAGGAGTGGAATTGTGGGGTCTCCGTGTCCTTATCAATGCTTATTAGTTTTCATTTTTTTTAATTATAGGCATCCACCCTGGCTAGTGTGGCTCAGTGGATTACCGGCCAGCCTGCAAACCCAAAGGTTGCCGGTTCAATACCCAGTCAGGACACATGCCTGGGTTGTGGGCCAGGTCACCGGGTGGGGGCATGCGAGAGGCAACCAATCGATGTGTCTCTTGCATGTAGATGTTTCTCCCCTCTGCTTTCTCCCTTCCTTTCCTTCTCTCTAAAAGTAAATAAATAAAATCTTTAAAAAATAAAAATCAAAAAAATAAAATTATAGCCATCCCAGTGGGTGTGGAGTGGGATCTCATTGTGGTTTTGAATTTCCCTGATGGCTAATGGTGCTTAGCACCTTTGCATGTGCTCTTGGGCATGTGTGTATTTTCTTTGGAGAAATGTGTACTTTTGCCCATTTTTTAATTGAGTTGTCTTGTTATTGAAGAGTTGAAAGCGTTTTTTTCTACCTTCTAGGTTTCGACCTTTGTCAGATACAGAATTCGCCAGCGTTTTTCCCGTTCTCTGGGTTGTCTTCACCTTCTTGGTGGGGTCACTGGGTGTGGTTTTGGTGTCGATGACCTCCAGTTTGGCTATTTTTTTTTTCTTTTGTTGTTTATATTTTTGGTGTCAATAATTGAAGAGACCACTTCCAAATCTGAGTTCATGGAGAATTACCCCTGTGTTTTCCTAAGAATTGTATAGTGTTAGCTCTTACATTTAGGTTTTTGAGCCTCTGAGAATTAAGTGTTTCCGATGGTGTGAGGTAGGGGTCTGTCTTCATTCTTCCGCGTGTGGCTGCCCAGCTGCCCCGGTGCCGTTTGTTGAAAAGACTCTTCTTTCCCGGTTGAGTGGTCTTGACACTCTTGTTGAAGTCAGTTAAATGTCGATGTATGGGTTTATTTCCGGACTCTCAATTCCATTCCGGGGCATGTGTCGGGTTATCCAGGTACAAGGTTTGTTTGTGCTGCTCCCAGGAGGCATTTGGTCCAGTGGGAGAGTCGGACACATTCAGAAATCGCCAGCAACTGGGAGGTGCTGTGAGAGGGAGAGAGTAAGCAGGTCCGAGGATGCAGGAGCAAACCGTGCTTCAGGTCCGGCAAAGGGTGTGGGGTGGGGGCGGGGCTGCCTCGGGGAGGCACAGGCTTGGACACAGAGGATGATGTCAAGTATTTTCGTTTGTCTGGAGACAATTTGCCAAGGTGGGTTAGAGCCTGCGGATGGTCCTGAGTTCTCAGGTGAAGACGTGGGGCCTGATTTGGAAGTTTTAGAGCAGAGCTGGGCCTTTGGAGTGCCCTCTGGTGGCAGGGTAGGCTGGGTCTGGATGGGGAGCCTGGAGGCAGGGGAACCACCTGGGATCACAAGGTGGTCGAAGTCCGTGGGGAGCACCTGAGGCAGGCAGTGGGAATGGGAGGAGGGGGCAGGGGCCGCCAGAGACCTGTGCTGTCATGCCTCTGTGCCCTGTGGGCGTGGGGTGGGACAACAGCAGCACTTGAGCAGGGTAACGGAGGCCTTGGTGGCCCATAATGTGAGCCTTGCGCCTCTAATCCCTGTGGCGTCCTGCCCCGGGAAACCCACAACAGCCTGCCCGCTCAGCGGTCGGTCCCTGCGGGTTTCTCCAGCCTCGTAACTTAGAACCTTCTCAGAAGGGCTGGTTGGCCGATTCCTGCATGTCTCGGTTTCAGTGCACTCCTGGCGCTCCCCCGAGTTCTGGGAGCATGGAGGATACTGTGGAGGATATCTCCTGGTGTGTTGCTTTCATCGGGCACCAAATGCTGAAGCCGGGGCTCTTTGGAGGCAGAGAGGATGACGGAAAGTCCCTGGGCTCAGCTTAGTCAGTTGAGCCAAACAGGGCCAGAGGCCAGCTGTGTGGCCTTGAGAGAGTGGCTTTGCCTCCCAAAAGCAGGGTCTGAGCCCCTTCTCTGGAAGAGAAGGTGTCATGCCACCCCCTTGGGATTGTGATAAACTTCAGGTGGCAGCCCTGGGCAAGCACCTGGCAGGTGGGCAGGGCCCTGTAAAGCCGGCTGCTGTCCCTTCCCAGTTCAGTAGCTCAGGGTCAAGCCGAGCATATGCAGGCGTGTTTAGTTTGTGGGCTTCTCCTAAAGGCTTTGAAAACTACTGGCAAATATGCTGGTGGTTCTGTTTGGCCTTTCCTCTGCTCATCTTCTCTGTGCCAAGGCACACTCTAGGGGTGGTCCCCTCTTCTCACTCTCAGATGAACCCCCCACCAACCGTTGCCCGGGTCCTCAGCAGTCCTCACGATGGTGGTTCATAACAGGCACCCCCACTTGTTTGGGGTCTTAGCCTCTGCTAGCGGAACAGGGAGTGTGCAGAGAAGTTGACAGCTGGCCCCCAGGCAGCGCGGTGCTTAACCTTGGAGTGGGAACAGAGAAACGTCTGTTTGTGTTTCCACGAACGAGCAGGGACAGCTGGCCCCCAGATAGCAGGCCAGGTCAGCTGGGAGGCGCCTTGGCTGCTGCTTTAAGCAAACAGCCAGGGCCAGGGTCCCTGCCCCAGCTCCGCCACCTCGGGTGGAAGGAGGATGGAGTCCCTGGAGGAGCCCCACAGAGCCACCTGAGGGCTGGCCTCCTGGTGGGGCTGTGCAGGGGCTGCTGGGGGAGCCAGCAGTGAGGGACGCTACTCCTGGGGACCTGGAGGACTGCCCCTGCTGGCACACCTGAGGCCTGGGACTTTACCAAGCAGGTGAGAAGGGGTGGGTCTGTTTTCCTTCCAGAGGCTTCTCGGCTTCATAGAGTTTCTCTTGGGCTCCTCCAGCAAGCAGCTCACATGTGATCTAAAATCAGATTTCCTTTACAAAAGTCCTGTTTGCCTGGGACTTTCCAGACACACACAAACCGTGTATATGGATGCAGGCTCGTATTTCTGCACTGAAGACAAACAGCATTAACGCCCCTCACCGCAGGCCCCCAGCCAGGTGCCTGCAGCCCCAGGAGGACTAGACATTTTCTGAGCAGAGAATCCCGGGGACCTGGACACCTGCTAACCGCGAAGGTTTGACTTCATCCTGATAACCTTTCTGTCAGACTCCAATTCCATCTCCTGTTCATTTTTTGTGCTAGAGACCCACCTCCCTTTTTATTTTTAGAGTCTGGTGAATCTTATGGAACATTTCTCAAAATAATGATTTTAAATGCACAAGCAGGTTCCGAAGGAAACCAATTAACACTGACTTACAGTTGATCAGGATATATTTTTTAAAAACAAACTTTTGATATAGTGATCTGTGAGCTTCTTTTTTTCTTTAATTGATTGATTTTAGAATAAGTGAGAGAGGAAGGAAGAAAGAGAGAGTTTATACCTTGTTTTGCTTATTTATGCACTCATTGGTTGACTCTTTTTTTTTTTTTTTAAGATTTTATTTATTTATTTTTAGAGAGAGGGGAAGGGAGGGAGAAAGAGAGGGAGAGAAACATGTGTGGTTGCCTTTCACTTGGCTCCCACTGGGGACCTGGCCTGCAACCCAGGCATGTGCCCTGACTGGGAATCGAACCGGCAACCCTCTGGTTCGCAGCCCGTGCTCAGTCCACTGAGCTACACCAGCCAGGGCCATCGGTTGACTCTTGTATGTGCCCTGACCGGGGATCGAACCCGCAACCTTGGCGTATCAGGACAGCACGCTAACCAACTGAGTTACCCGGCCACAGCTGTGTGCTTCTTCCCTGAAGCTTTATGTAGACAGCCTTGCGGTAGGTCTTGTAATTGTTATAACTTAGTGTTGAGCATAAATAATGTTTTTACATATCTGCAACTCTGCATGGCGATATAAAAATAGCTGAGAGTCTACAGATGACCCAGGCTCAGGTTCCAATGACACCGTGCTGTGTTGCTGGTATTCATAGATAAAGGAAATAGAAAAGTTCAGTTGCAGGTTAATGAAAATAAAGATATAGTTTGTTCCCATCCAAGTTCATGGCCCACCTGTTAAGCACTCCCAAGAGAACAACCGCAGAGGAGACCGTTCTCGTGTGTCCTCTCCTTACATCAACCATGGTGGCTCCTTGTCTCAGGTGTAGACCGCCGCCCCGGCCCTGAGCCCCCCGGGCGCTCCGGGGGCACTGTAGGGCAGCTCAAATGTCCATGCGCACCTCCTCGGGTCCACTGAGCCTGCTGTCCCCCACCCCCAGGGAAAGGCTCTGGGTCCTGTTTTTCCCATGTAGAATGGGGTGAACTGTGGCCCCCAGAAGGACATGTTGAAGTCCTAACCCCCAGAACCTCCAAATGTAGCCTCATTTGGAGATAGCAGCACTACAGATGTAATGAGCTAAAATGAGGTCAGATTGGCATCTTTCGTCTTAGTCCAGTATGACAAGTGTCCTTATAAGAAGAAGAGAGACTCAGAGGGAAGGAGGCCGTGTGAAGGCAAGAGACACAGGGAAGTGGCCACGTGGGGTTGCAGAGGGAAGAACGCCTGTGAAGATGAAGACAGAGGTTGGGGTGACAGCTGGAAGCTGAGGAATGCCAAGGATTGCTGGCAAATACCAGAAACTGAGAGAGGAGCCTGAGACAGAGACTTCCCCAGATCCTTCAGGGAGAAGAACCCTGCCCTGCAGGTTCTTGGTTTTGGACTTTGAGGCTCTAGAACTGTCCTAAGCCTCCCAGCTTTGGTATTTGTTTCAGAGGCCCTAGGGGACAATACCGTGTGACCTGTGGGGACACTGGGCCCCGCGGCCAGCCTAGGAGGCTCCCTCCTTCCTGTGTGCTCCAAGTTCACTCCGGGAGCCTGAGCACCCTGTAGCCTTGACTCTGTGATCGCCTTGCTTCAGGACTGCTTCTGCCTTGTTTCAGGCCTTCCAGTGAGCTGGGCCTCTGGGACACGGAGGCAGAGTGTGGGGCTGTTGAAACCAGGGGCTGGCACTTGAAGGGAGAGGGGGAAGAGTGGGAGGCTTTGCATAGCATTTCGGCCTGGAAATGAGAAACCGGTTTCAGTTCGACAAAAAGACAGGCAGGGGTTGGGGTCCACCGGAATGGGTGTTTCAGACGAGGGTTTACTTTCCTAGGGAGAAGACCCGCCATGGTAAGCAGGGCCTCCTAGCTACGCACCACGAGAGGTCTTCTGGGAGTACAAAAGCCACCCTTGCTCACCCTGCAGCAAACTGGGATGCCAGGCACGTGCCTGGTGCGTAGTTGGCACTCAGTGCATGTTTGTTGAATGCACGAGAGTAATGAAGCCAAAAGTGGCTGCTTCTTGTCCTTCTGGGGACAACAGCAGATGCTTAGCTCTGTGACTCAGCAGGGATGTGCCACAAAATGGACCACAGGGCGTCCAGGATCTACTGCTCCTCCAAGGGCACCAATAAGAAAGGCTGCAGGCATGTGAGCAAGGGCTGTAGGGTTTTAGAGAGCCCCACCCCCTGCGGAGGAATCTGAGCAGAGGGCCGAGGTCAGGTGGGGTACCCTCATACTAAAGGTGGGGTCAAACTCTTACTAAATCCTCCTTAGAAAAGGATCCCTGGGGCCCTGGCTGCTGTGGCTCAGTGGACTGAGCTCCAGCCTGCGAACCAAAGGGTCGCCGGATGGATTCCCAGTCAGGGCACGTGCCTGTGTTGCAGGCTAGGTTCCATCGATGTTTCTCTCCCTCCCTTACCCTCTCTAAAAATAAATAAATTAATCTTTTTTAAAAGAGAGAAACTTTAAAAAGAGAGAGAAAGGAAAGGATCAGTGGAATAAATTCACTCATACCCCCAAACCCCCTCCTACAGCGCACGGACGGCGTTTCCCACACAGGGCTACGTGCTGGCAGTGTACCTACCACTTGCTCCCACTTCTTGGACCTAATCTTGCTATAACCCTGTCCAGGTCGTTTGTCATTTTGACACTGTGCCCGCTTGTGCCATTGCTGACCATTCCTCAAGTTGGAGTCCCTTCTAGGTTTTCCATGGCTGTAGAGGGTGTGAACCATTTTGCGGGGGCAGGGGTCACGGGTAAGACCTGTTCAGTGCCCAGCCCTGCATGGGGCCAGGAGGGAGGCAGGCTGAGGAGTGGGAGGTCACACTGCAGGGCCTTGAACTCCAGGCCGGGGAGGCTGGGCATTATTCCACGGGCTGCAGTGAGCCCTTGGAGGTGAGTGGATGTGTGCCGGACACCTGCCATGTCTCAGGCACTGAGCCAGCCCACGGACTCCAAGATGCACCCTGAGAGCTGCAGTCTTCGTAGGGGAAACAGAGGCAATGTCCCCCATGAGTTGCTGGGGGCAACCACGGGGTCGATTCTGACTGGGGCTGAGCGGGGAGGAGCTAGAGATTCCCAGAGGAGGGGTGCTGGGCCTCTGCAGGTGGACAGCTCCACGGGACATGCCGGGGACGAGGCTGAGCAGCCAGAGCACGTCGGGGTCCAGGTGCCTGGAGCACGAGTACATGGAGGGTGGTGGCGGCAGGTGAGACTGGAAGGGCAGTTTGGGCCTGGTCATGGTTGACCTAGAGTGCGGCCTGGGTTTTTGCTTCGGCAGTGGGGAGCCACTGCGGGTCTTTAAACAGGGCTTTTAAGCATGGCCTGGCCTAGGCCTTAAGGGCGGCCTCTGTGGCTGCCAAGTGGAGGGGTCAGGTGAGCCCCAGGAGGCAGCTTTTGCCCGGTCTGGGAAGGACTGGTGGAGAATCAAAGTGGGGGTGCAGGAGAAGAGTCACCTGAAGAAGCAGATCTGGCAGGGCAGCCGCGGTGGCTGACAGGGTGAGTTCCAGCGGCGTTGGTCAGGTGGCAGCTTCCTGGGGCTCTCTCATCTCCGGAATCCCCTGGAGCCCTGCCTTGTGCTCAGTCAGCCCCTGACTCGCTGAGGGCCCCTTCAGGTTTCAGACAGGCCTCAAGCTTCCTGTCTGCATTATTCATCCTCCCAGCAGTCGACTCACCTTATCTTGCTGCTGTTATCATGTTTCCCGTATCATAGTAACAGAGCAGATGTCAGGGCTGTTGCTAAGGGTTCCCTGGCATATTAATACCTGGGTGCAGAACTAACAGCTCTTACAGGTGCCCTTGAGGCCTGGGGAAGCACCAAAGTGCGGCTGGATGGCAAGTATTCTTTTATAGATTCATCCCTGCTTTTTCTCCCTCCTTTAGACCTCATCTCCCCCCACTGCTTCCCCACCCTGCCCCGCCCCTGCAGAGCTAGGATGTACCTTGCAGCCACTCACCCCTCCCACGCCCAGGGCAGGTGTGACTAAAGGGTCGCCCAGTCTTCCCTAGGAAGCTGAATGCAGGGTCCAGAAGCCTCTTTTTTTTTTTTTTTTTTAAGATTTTATTTATTTATTTTCAGAGAGGGAAAGAGAGGGAGAGAAACATTAATGTGTGGTTGCCTCTCATGTACCCCCACCTGGGGATCTGGCCTGCAACCCAGGCATGTGCCCTGACTGGGAAGCAAACTGGCACTCAGTCCACTGAGCCACACCAGCCAGCGGGGGGGAAGCCTCTTTTCCAACCTGCACAGGCCACTTGAGAAGGCTCTGGCCTTTCCCCAGACTCCCCTGCTCTGGGCTCTGGCTCTGACATGTGGGTGGGAAGCCTGCCTCTTGGGTCTCCCGTTTGCCTCCCCATCTGGTCTTTTGGCTTTTCCACTGCTCACCAGTCTGAAAATCAAACTCCTAACAGCTCTGGCAGGGGGCTTGGCCAGATATGGAGGTTGGGGTTGGGATGCCATTTGTATGAGCTGCCTGTTGCCATGATAACGCCGCATAACAACCACCCCCAAACTCAGTGGTTTACGACATTTATGTCTTGCTCCTGAGTCTGTGGGTTGGCATCTGCTCTTGGCTGGTCCACACATTTCATTCATGGGGGCTCGGCGGTTCAGAGAAAACTTCCCGCACTTGGGTGGAAGGCTGCTTTTGTGCTCTCGGGGTCCCGTACTTGCTGGTGACTCAGGTTTGCCTTTGCACGCAGTGTCCCCTCCTAGACCCTGCAGTTTCCTTCAGCCCTTCCATTCCACCCGCCGTTCTCCCTGTATGGCTTCTTCTCTTTCCTCGAGGTCGTCCATCCACATCACACCCTGGGGGGAGAGGGCCCAAGTCGGCTCAGTTGTATCAGTGAGTTTCCCTGAAATAAAATCAAGGAGGTGGAAAACACCAGGGTCTAAAGGTGGCAGAGAGAACCACACCAGGGAAGGTGTGGGTGGAAGGGAGCTGTCCTTTCTGGGTCATTGGCTTTGCCCCTTTCCTGGCTGGCCCTGGTAGGTGGGGCAGAGACCCTATGGTAGGTATTGTATAATCTTCTCTAAGGGCAGGCGGTTTTGCCCCCCAGGTGTCTTTTCCAAGTCTGGGGTGCCTTAGAGACTGCCGCAGGCTGGCAGCGTTGGGGTGGCTGTAAGTTCTGGAGGGCTGGCTGTCGAACAGCGGTGCGCTCCTGGGTCGATGGCCGTGCGGCGTTCACAGGAGTTTGCTTTCCCTTCACCCTCACGGCCAGCCTGTGGTGGAGGCGGAGACCCTCCCTTCACAGAGAGGAACTTCGGGCTGCACAGGCGTTAGCTGCCCACAAATCTGTTAAGTGGGGAGAAGCCTTTTAAGTAGACTCAAATATTTGTGGAGAGGAGGGCTTCTCTTTTTTTAATCCTCACCTGAGGATACACTTATTGATTTTAGAGAGAGAGGAAGGTGGGGGTGGGCTGGGCGGGGCAGGGAGAGAAGCAGTGATCAGTTGCCTCCCGTTCACGCCCCAAAGGGAATTGAACCCACGACCTTTTGGTGCACAGGACGACACTTCAACCCACTGAACCATCCGGCCAGGAAGCCTTTTTTTTTTTAGCAATTAGAGCACTGTATGCATTATTAAAACCAACTTATTGGAGATTTACAGATAAGTTCTTCGATCTTTGAGCTTTTAGAAAATACAAAATCCGTGTTATTCCGATGGGACGCAGTTGCCTCCAGCAGATCGTTTTGTAGTGAGCAGTTGTAGGGGCGCCTCAGAGAGGCCTACAGCTGGGAGCTTTGAGGGGCTGTGAACTCTGCCGCAGTAAGAGTCTCAAAAGTACGTGCAGAAAAATGCCCTCCCTTCCCCTTTTGGGGATCTGTCCTAAGGAAATAACCAGAGACGGGCACAAAGACTTATCTCCCAGGATATCCACTTTAGCGACGGATATCACAGCACAACACTGGAGGTGATCTATGTGCCCCCAAACAGGAAATGATAAAACGTACCCAGAATACCGAGTTACAAGTAATCATGTTTTTGAGGATGTTTAATATTGTGAGACAATGTGATAAGAAAGCAAATAGTATATGTGATAAGAACCCGGTTTTATTTAAAATCTATCCACAAAGACCTAGGAAAAAATGGGAAGATCTCGCATTAAGATGTGAAGAGTCTCCGTCTGGGAGTGGGTGGTGCGTGAGTTTAGGCTGTCTGTTCTTGCTCATGTTCTGCAGAGCCCGGGGGACAGCCTGCCAGGCTGCGTTACGGCTGTCACTCCGCGGAGAGTCGGCTGTGACTACTGCCTTCGCCTGCAGGGACGAATGCCCAGGGTGAGGAGCTTTTGACTTTGGGGAGATGGAAATTGGATCTTCTTGTAAAAACGTGTTTGTTTTCGCAGATCTTCCCCAGAAAGTTACCTGGGCTCACCAGCCTCCATCCCCTTCCCCAGGTATTTTCTCAGGAAGTCACCACCAGTCAACTCCTGTTCTTGCCGCCCCCACATGGTCCCCTGAGCCCCCACCCTGCAGGGTTTAGAAGCACTTGACAGAATGTGGCACCTGAGGGCCTCATGGGCACACGGGCTCCCAGAGGCGGCTCCACTGTCAGGCGGAGCCCCTGGGCACTGGTCTCCCCTGGGGATCCTGAGGAACAAAGTGCTTGTGAGTGAACCAGTCCCTGAGGGTGGGGAGAGCCTATCTCTGCTCTGAGCATGTCTGGCTTGTCTGAATTCTTCCTTGCCTGGGAAAGGCCGTCCCTGATGAAATCAGCCCAGGTGAACAGATACTCCCCGAATACCTCTGTGGCCGGCCCTGAGCCGGGGTGGACAGAGGAGGGCACAGGGTCCCTAGGGTCCCACTGTCTAACCGGCAGGGAGAGAGGGAGGGATGGGAACACTTCAAAGGAGGAAGGCGTCTGGGGCTGGTTCTCAGGTAGGACATCACCTCCCCCAGGACTGGCTTCCCTTCCCCAGCACCACACACACACCACACATCACTCACACCACACACACCACACACACCACATACACACCACTCACACCACTCACACCACACACACCACACACATCACTCACACCACACACACCACACACATCACACACACCACTCACACCACACGTGACCACCCCCACACACTACACCACACACACACACAGCTCACACATACACACACCTCTCTTCCTCAGCCTCTTTCTCTCACAGCTGGAAGGACCTCAGAGGCAGGCCTGGCCCACGCACCCCTCCTCCCCTCGCTCACAGAGGAGGACCAAGCTCTCTGCAGCCCCCTTTCCATGAAGCCCGCTGCCTCCGCTCCCCTCCCAGCCCTCAGCCATTCCACCCTTCCCCTTGTGAACGTGTGGGTTCTCCTTCCCTGCTTTTTACTTGGCTTTTTAAGCCTCTGTTTTGTTCCCTCATCATTTGATTTCTGTCCAAGACATTGACATTTATTAATACAAGGGCACATTCCATATTCATCTCACATGACACTGCACTTTGGAAGTTTGAAGGACCTGCTCTTAGAGGGTCTGAGCTGTACGCGGCAGTGCCTTGGGAAGGGCCCTCCCGACCCTCCTCCTGGAGCCCCCCACTGGGTGGGGCGCTGAGCCCAGCAGGGGAGGGTTGGGTGGTGGTGAGCTCAGTTTGGCAGAGGAGCCGCATGGTCAGGGGCTGTGAGAAGCCGGGAATGGGGTTGGCTGATGGGTCTGGGAGCTGGCAGCTGGCTCAGACCAAAGAGGTTTGGAGAACTTGAGCTGGTTTTGTCGGCAAGATTGTGAAGTACGGCTCCTCAAGCTGCCCGTCCTCTCCCGCATCTGCCCTGGGTGGCTCTGTGTGGGCGAAGGACAGCTCTGGGAGTGGGAGGGGTGAGGACCGGGGATGTGCTCTTCCTCTCTCACCTGCCAGTTAGGCTGTGGGAGGGCTCAGGTCCCACCACCCAGGTCAGTGCAGCCACCAGCTGTCCACTCCAGGATCCTTCCTGAGTCCCCTGCCTGCCCCCTGTGCCTCCCTCCTGCAGCCTGGCAGGGTGGAAGCCGGCATCGGAACTGCACAGGGCAGTCCCTCCAGCCAGTCCATCTCAGCTCCCTTGGGTACCAATGAGGATACTGAGGCTGAGGAAAGATAACTGACTAGTTTCCTGCACTTCCAGTAAGTTGGCATCAAAGCCAGACTTTCATGGGCTTTTCCCTTCTAATTGAGTCTTCTCTCTGCCCTCCTCACTGCTCCAGGACCCCCCTGTCCGCACTTACGGCCACCAGGTAACCTGCTGCAGAGAAAGTAATACTGGCTAAGGGTTAGTAGACTGTCATAGTTAGCTTTGTGACTTTTTCTGTTTCTTAACCTCTCTCTTTTCTCTCTTCTGTCGAACAGAAAAAAACGATGATTAGATTTAGTAAAAACAGAACAGAATACTCTGTGGGTGGTCACAGAGTTGTTTTGGCTAAATTTAAAAAAAGAAAAAGAAAAGAAATTGCTATCATCCTGGCTGGTGTGGCTCAGTTGGTTGGAGCATCGTCCTGTAGACTAAAAGGTTGCAGGTTCGATTCCCGGTCAGGGCACAGCAGGTCTGATCCCTGATTGGGACATATATGAAAACACTCTCCCCCTCCTCCCCTCTTAAAAAAAAGAAAAAGGAAATTGCCCTCACATGGGTCAGAGAACACATAAATGTGAGTTTAGGGGTTCCCTTATCATTGATCCCCCAAATCTGGCTATACTAGGAAGTGACTTAAAGCATTAAAATGGGGTTTCATCCCCTAGGGTTTCATTTGGGATAATTTGTTTGAGGTTGTGGGGAGTTGCTGTGTCCCTACCTGTGTTTGCTGCCGCCTTCTCGTGGATGTTCCCACCTGTCCCACCATAAAGGCGATGACATTTTGAGCATGAAGGTACAGGACCCCTTCTTTCTCCCCACCTTCTCCCCCTGCCCAGCTCTACATGTTTTTGGTTCAGAATCTTCTGCAGAAGATGGACTTCCCACCCTGGCTTGCTCCTCCCTTTCGTGGTCACCCCTGCTCTGGTGCACCCTACTTCTGTGGGGGTGCCTGGCAGTGAAGTGGGGCCGCTCCATACTCATGGTGCCTGGCTGCCCTGGACCTCTGGGAGGCTCCTGGCCTTCCAGTCCTGGGAGCAGCGGCCTGAGATGTGGCGGCCCCTGCAGGCCGAAGCAGGAGCACCAGCATCTGTGAGGCAATGACAGGTGGCTGTTGGGGCACCCAGTTTGCACAGGACATAATCTCTGCTGGCCAGAGAGACCCTCACTTCCATTTCTGGAAGCTCCCAGAATACAGAGCTTCTCTGTGGTTTTACTTTCTGTGGTTTCAGCTAGCTGTTGTCAACTGTGGTCCAAAAATAGTAAACGGAAAATTTCTGAAATGAACAATTCCTAAGTTCTGAATTATGCGCCATTCCGAGTAGCGTGACGACGTCTCCTGCCATCCTGCTCTGTCCCGCCTGGGCCGTGACCATCCCTTTGTCCAGCGCATCCGTGCTGTGGACGCGCCTTACCTGTTAGTCACGTGGTAACCGTCCTGGTTATCGGGTCGACGGTCACCGTACCGGCAGTGCCAGTGTTCAGGTCACACTTATTTTACTTAGTGGTGGCTCCAAAGCTCAAAAGCCGGGACGCTAGCAATCCGGGCGAGCCACAGAGAAGCCGGAAAGTGCTCCTTTGAAGTGAAAAGGCAAGTGCAGTGAGATACTGTGAGAGAGACCGAGTGCATTCACATAACTTATCACAGCGTTTCGATGTGGTTGTTCTGTTGTTCTGTTGTTGTTGTTGTTGACCTCCCACTGTGCCTGACTTGTGGAGCAGACCTCACCCTGGGTGTGCATGCGTGTGGAGGGAAAAGCACCGTGTGGCCACCGGAGGACTTGGAATGTGTCCCCTGTGGATGAGGGGGTCTACTCTATTTTTGAAAAAATAATTGTAAAGAAACAGGCTACCCAGTTGTAGTGTATTTTAAGTGTTTACTTGGAACGGAGGAACGCTTTTCACACCCACACAGCAGCGTGACGGTGCTACTCACAAGATAACACATTTTAAGACAAAACAAAACCCACCGCCGTGCACCAAAGGCTGGAAGTGGGACACCTGTTTAAAGTTGTTGGGTGGGTGTCATTTTTTCACCCCATCTGTGTTTTCCTGGTTTGTATGTTAGCCTCATCTGAGAGAAGGTCAAGCCTGAATCTGAGGAGGACTTTGAGAATGGGGGCCCCGCCGTGCTGGGCCTGGCCTGGGGGTTCCCACACGTGTCTCCCTCCCGAAGCAGTCCACAGTGGAAAGCAGGAGCCTGCATGTGCTTGCTGAGTGGGATAGAGAAACCCCTGTGGGCAAGATCCTGGGCGTGGTCCCAGGTCACTCGGCCGCAGTCTGCACGCTGCCCCCTGCTGGTCATCACAGAAATGGGTGACGTTGGTCTGGGGCAGCCATTCTCAAACCATGGGCTGGGGGTCCCCCACAGGTCAGGGGGTCTACAGGGTCAAAATCATTTCATAATAATAATAAAATATTTGGCCTCATTTTCTCACAAATGTACATAAGGTGAAAGGTTTATTGATGGGATTTCAGATGCCACATTAGAACTAATCTGTAAGAAACAGCCAACGGTTGGGTGCTGGCGCAGCGTGAAAGAAGAGCCACGGTTAGCTGGGGAGGTTATCCAAACACTCCCCCCCTTTCCAGCCTTGGTTCACATCTGCAAGGGTCTGGATGTCCCTCGTGCACTTAACAAAACCACTCTCGCAAGAGATTGAATGAAAAGTCGGGCGGGAACATCCGGCTGCCTCTCATTGAGCTGGCCGGTACATGGACTTAGGAAAACGTCAAACAGTGCTGTTCCCACTGAGAGTTTTTGTTCTGACAATACAGTTTTTATTTTGTGAAGTCTGTGAACATCCAATGAGTTTAGTGTTTTCATGAAGTTTAAATCTGTCTCTGTTTTAAATATCTGATATTATAAGTATCGATAGATATAGCCCATATTACTTTGGAGTACTCAAGACTTTTTGTAATAATGTAAGGAGCTATCATTCCCATACTATCAAAGTCACACTTTCAAAGGGTGCAATTCAACGGTTTTGGTGCCCTCACAAAGCTGTGTGACCGTCACCACTATCTGACTCCAGGACATTTTCACCCCAAAGAAACCCTGAACCAGTCACCCCCACCCCAGCCCTGACAGCCGCTAATCTACCTTCTGTCTCTGTGGATTTGCCTTTCTGAAGAGTTCGCGTAAACGGGGCCATACGACACGCGGTCTTTTGCGTCTGGCTTCTTTCACTTAGCGTAATGTTCTCAAGGTTCATCCATGTTATGGCCAAACAACATTCCTAGTACGATAAGCCACATTTTATCCACTTGTCAGCTGAGGGACATTTGAATTGCTGCTACTTTTTGGCTCTTATGAGAAATGTTGCCATGAACATCCACGCACATGTTTTCGTGTGGACGTGTTTTTAGGTCTCCTGGGTACACACCTAGAAGTGGTTTCCGGGTCATACAGTAACTGGCCCCACTAGAAAGTGACTCAAGACTAAGATCCAACCTCAGTAATTTTTAAGAGTATAGAAAAAGAAGTTCTGAGAACCCCTGGGCTAGATGAGATTAGAGCAGGGGAGTGTGGGTAACTCAGGACAGCCCCTCGTCTTTGCTCTGGGTTGATACCCTCAAAATCATCTCTCTCTCTCTCTCTGCCCCTCCCCCACCCCCGTCCTACTTCTTCTCCCTCTGACTCATCTCCTTGGTGGCAAAGAGAAAGCCAGTACGCCAGACTGTAGAGGTTAAGCCACCAGAAAGCTCTGGGGCTGGGTCACCTCTCTGCAGGATTTCCAGGCTGCCTCTCTCACCGTGTGCCCTGCAGGTGTGTGGGTGGCAGTCTCGGCCACAGCTGTGAGTGTGGGTCCTCCTCCCTGCCCCGGCGCTGTGATCACTGGCTGCGATGGAACCTCTTGGGGAGCAGGATCTGTGAAGTCCTTGTTAGCAGAGCTGGGGAAGGCGGCTGGCTTCAGCCACAGCCGTGCACCTGCGGTCGCTGCTCAGGTCCCCTCCCAAAAGAGGGGCTGTCTAGTCATACCCCCCCACCCCTACCCTCACTCCCCTACCACCAGCCCGGGCCCCTCCAGTGAGGTGATGTGCTAAGCACAGCTGTACTTGGAGGGAGCAGGGATCAAATCCCCGCAGCGCAGGGCTTGCCAGCTAAGTTGAAAATGCAGTTGCCCTCCCAGAGTTACGAGCCTTTTGAAAGAGGAGCTTGGAGGGAACAGTATTTAGCTGGAAGAGTGATTCTGAAGGTGAGACTCCA
Organism: Macrotus californicus; assembly: GCA_007922815.1. Classification (NCBI taxonomy): domain Eukaryota; kingdom Metazoa; phylum Chordata; class Mammalia; order Chiroptera; family Phyllostomidae; genus Macrotus; species Macrotus californicus. The sequence continues at coordinate 155,328 of VMDR010000268.1, read as the reverse complement.
GGCAGCAATGGGCAACATATGGGAATAGGTTGGAAGTGCCAGTGTGTGGAGCCTGAGGGACCAGTCTGCCATCTGTACCCCAGCCAATGACATGCTCTTTCTTTTTCCTCCTCTCACCTCAGATGTGACTCCCCCCTGCTGGCTGGATGCTCCAAGCATGGCCGACACCATCTTTGGCAGCGGGAGCGATCAGTGGGTTTGCCCCAATGATCGGCAGCTTGCCCTACGAGCCAAGTGAGTACCTCCAAGGCCCAGCCAGGTCCCTTGCTTCCTGTCCCTGTTCCCCTCCTTTCTTGGGCAAGATTCAGTCCCAGGGACCCAGAGAGACACGTTTGGAGACAAGTGCCTAAGAAACACCATGCTCCATGCCCTGAGCTGGCGCCGAACAGCCACTCACACATTTAACCACCCTGTGGGGTTTATTTCCATCTCGCAGGGGAAGAAAGTGAGGCTCCTGCCCAAGTCACTTACCTCGTGAGTGGCAGGGCCAGGGCCACGCCAGGGTCCTTCTGACTCCCGCACCTGGGTTATTCCTATCACGACAGGCCACATGGAGCCAGACCACTTGCTTTGCCTTCCCTGCTAAGAGCATAAATCCCCCCATCCCTGAGTCTTTTGTCCCTGAGCCCCCGGAGGCAGGGGGCCTTTGACCTCTGGAGGCCCACCGCACAGGCACAGCCGAGCTCCTGGTGCTGACAGACAGGACAGAGTGAAGGGGCATCCGTGAGTGCAGAGCTGCATCCAGCGTCAGACACGCAGCCACCTTGGGGCACCCCTGGGCTCCGCCACGCTCCTGTCAGGGTCTCTCTGGTTCGGCCTCGTCCCCTTGAGGGTATCAGTTTCCCTGTTCTCTCTCATCCTGGTGACTCTCAGCTCCACTTTAGTCAGGCTGTCTCTCCCTACTGTCCGCCTCTGGCTGAAGACCAGGGGCTCGAAAAGGCCTCCCTTGCCCTCCTGTCTCCCTGTCTCTCTGGGGAGTTGGAGGTCCCTGGTGTCAGATCAGCCTCAGAGTCCCCTTCAGCTGTCAAACCTTGCCAATTACCAGAGCCAGCATTTCACAAATGGGACCAAGTTCAAACAATTTGCAATTGGATGTGATGAGCCTGCAGGGACACAGCTGAAACATCAAAGGGGGTGAGGAAAATCAATCCGAAATGCCCCAGAAGAGCGGAGTTCTGCATGATCTGCAGTTCATTTGTCCCTCTCACTGGGATGCTCAGCCCCGCAGGGGAAGAGACCCGGGAGGGAACCGGCCCCTCTCCCTGTCTCCTCTGACGCCAGGCAAGGCGGTGCATCCTGCCTGCCCAGGTCCAAGGAGCCGGGGAGTGCCATGCTCTTGTCCCAGGGCCCCGTGTGACCCCTGCAGCCTCTCCAGCGTTTCCTTCAGTTTTCCCTGACCTTGGCTTGCACTCAGCAGCAGCCAGAAGCTGTCATAGCACCTCTGAGAAGAGCAAATGCTTTTATCTTCTCCCTGGGGCGTGCTGCCTTGGAGTGCCAGGTCCCGTGTCGCGCCGGGCTCTGTGTCACGCCAGGCCCCGTGTCGTGCCAGGCTCTGTGTCACGCCAGGCCCTGTGTTGTGCCAGGCCCCATGTCGTGCCAGGCTCTGTGTCACACCAGGCCCCGTGTTGTGCCGGGCCCCATGTCATGCCAGGCTCTGTGTCACGCCAGGCCCCGTGTTGTGCCAGGCCCCATGTTGTGCCAGGCCCCATAAAGGAGAGCACTAGGAATCCCCTTATTCACTGCGCTGAGGGAGGCCTGGGGAAATTGCGCTCCCTGGCTCTAGCTCAGGTCCATCCTTCATCCTCCAGCCGTGACCTGCCGTTTCCCAAGCCCCTGCTACGTGCCTGGCACCGGTTGTGCAGCAGTGAGTGAGACCGCTGTGGTCTTTTATCTTAGGCACTAATGGGTACAAGTGAGCATTATACACGTGATGACCCGTGAGCTTTGACGGGGGGCACAGGCAGTGGGGGCGAAAGGGGTGCTAACTCAATCTGGGAATGGGGTGGGGCTTCGCTTAGAGTGTGACATTTAGGCTGAGTCCTGGAGGAGGGGTGAGTGTTAGGCAGAAATGCGGGGTGGGGGGGCTCCTAGAAGAAAGAACAGCATGTGCAAAGGCCCTGAGGCAGAAGGAGCAGGCATGAAGAGGACCTAACAGGAGGCCAGTGTTGACATGAATGCAGGGTGAGTGAGACGGTGAATGGCATAAAGGGAAGGCAGCAGAGGCCAGATGGGGCAGGGCTGGGTCCTTTAGAGACTCACATTCTGGAGAGGGGACAGAGGGCTCCAGCTTGCCTCAAAATGCAGTTCGAGCCCAGTGATGGAGCTATGCCTGGACCTTACAAAAACTCGGAGCGTGGATTCTTAACCCATCTTGGAGGGGATCAAGGAAAAGCCTCCCGGTGAAGGTCATGTGTAAAAGAATAGGAGTGAGACTGTGGAAAGGGGGTTCGGGAGAGGGGCACACTCCCCAGGTGGAGGGCGTGGAGTGAGCAAAGGCCTGGAGACAGCCTGGAACTCAGGGCGCTAGAAGCAGTTGTTGGTAATGCGCACCGCGTGAGGTCAGGGGAGCTGAGGGAGGAGGGCACCTCTGGGGGTGTACAGATGGGTGCTGGGCCCCACTGAAGGTGCTTCCCGCGGGCCTCTAGCAGCTTGTTTGGCCTGCGCTGGCTGCGTGGAGGGGCACTGCAGGGGAACACGACGCTCAGTGGCAGCCACGGCTGAAAGTGGGAGTGGGGCTTGATGGGACAGGGGTGGGGAGCCAGGGAGGAGTCACACGACACGGGAGGCCTAGTGGGTGGTCAGATGGGTGCAGGAAAGGCAGCTCGGAGGATGCCCTGGGGGAGCCCGCCAGGCTGTCGGCTGCCTTAGGAGCTCCCTCTGAGGAGTCAGGGATCCTGCCTTGCAGAACGGCGCAAGTCCCAGTGGGAGGGGCCTGCAGGGCCCCAGGCTGGCCCTGGGCCCCGCGAGAGCTGGGTAGGAGCTGCGCCCCTGGGACAGCTGGTGTGCTGGGGCTGTGCCCTCCTGCCTCTGACCCACTGGGTTAGTTCCCCTTATTTCCATATCCCCCTAACACCCTCCTGCACGTCCCACCCAGCAGCATGGCCCCAGCCCCTTGCGAGCCCGGCATCACAGTGGATGGATGCTCAGTAAGCGTGCATTGAGTGCATAGCTCTTATAATTTCTCATTAAATGAATATTGTGTATTTGATTGGGCCTCAGACCCTGGTCACAGCCGCAAGGCCCCGGGCCCCAGCCCACCCCTCCTCCTGCCTGCCCTGGCCACCTCTCCTCTCCTGCAGCTGGGTTACCCTCCCGCCCTTGAACCCTCTGCTTTCAAAATGCTGTCAGTCTCCTTTTATCCTTGAGATTTATTTTAAACCCAATTACAGTTCTTTCCTTTTCCATGGTAAACTCTATCTCACTTTCTTCTATGACTCAGATGTAGGTTTGTATTCTTGCCTTGATCATCTTCTGGGCCTCTCCCGCAACACCTCGTGCGCTGTGGTGGTGGCCTTCTCCATTTGCACAGCGGGTGCATTCCGTGCTCCTGCCTCCCGCAGAGCTAAGGTGGCACTGCTGTCCTCGCGAGGCCCAGGAGCTGGTGGGTGGTGGAGCCGGCGCGTGGAGCCTGGTGTCTGCCCTGTTCCCTGACATACAGCAGCCAGGTGTTTTGTGGAAATGATAGGGGTTGGGGTTTGCACTGGGGTGGCCTCAAGGCCTGTGTTGTTCTGTCTCCAGGCTGCAGACAGGCTGGTCTGTGCACACCTATCAGACAGAGAAGCAGAGGAAGAGCCAGTGCCTCAGCCCAGCCGAGGTGGAGGCCATCCTGCAGGTCATCCAGAGAGCCGAGAGGCTTGACGTCATGGAGCAGCAGAGGATTGGGTAAGGGCTGCTCCATGCCGGGTCAGGAGAGGAGAACAAGGGCGCCTAGTGCCAGATCAGTGGGCTGGGAGTCTGGCACCCTCGTCCTAGGGCTGGGTTTTTCACCTCTGGAAGTGAGTCAGCTCTGCTTGAACGCCCCTGAGTGCAGGCTCATAACCCAGACCATCAAAGCCTCAATATACCCATCTGTATGGTGGGAATAGCCGCTGATGTGCAGGCCCCAGGCCGGAGAGCGTGACCGAGCGTGGTGCAGTGTGTTAGGGGCTGTTCAGCTCGGCACACTTAAGGGTCAGCTGTGGTCCAGCAGCGAGGGATTTAAGTCAGGCTGAACCGGGATTGTCCCAAATAAGACTCCGACAGGAGATGCTCTCCAGCTTGTGCTAACCTCTTCTGGCCCAACATCCAGAGCAGACTGTGACACAGTTTTCAAATAGCTTTGTTGGGCCTTTTTTTGCTTGTCTTTTAAAAAACTTGATTCATTGATTGGAGACAGAGAAACATCAGCTTGTTGTTCCATTTAGTTATGCACTCATTGGTTATTCTTGCATCTGCCCTGACTGAAGATCAAACCCTCAACCCTGGTGCATCGGGACAATGCTCCAGCCAAGTAAGCTACAGAAGCAATTCACGTTTCCTCGAAAATCTGAAAAACATAGAAAAGCACAAGTGGGAAAACCAAATGCACAGCATTCATTGCCCCAGGCAGGAATGAATTTGATGCTGATTTCTTGTGCTTCTTTTATTTATCTTTTCCTTTTTTTTTTTAAGATTTCATTTATTTACTTTTAAAGAAAGGGAGGGAGAAAGAGGAGGAAAAACACCAATGTGCGGTTGCCTCTCGTGTGCCCCCAACTGGGGACCTGGTCCGCAACCCAGGCAAGTGGCCTCAGTGGGAATCAAACTGGTGACCCTTTGGTTCGCAGGCCGGCACTCTGAACCACTGAGCCACGCCAGCCAGGGCGATTTATCTTTTTCTATTAAATCTATGATCATTTGAAAAAAGTCAGGCACTGTTGCCCTGGCCAGGTGGGGTCCTCCTCACTGGGGCCGGCGGTTGTAACAAGTAGAGGAGATAATGTGGCCCCACTCTGTCCATTCATTCAAGAATTTTCACTGAGGGGCCATTGGCCCCTGGAGATGCTATTGCCAGCAAAACAAGTGACCGCCAGTTTCGTGAAGGTCATTGTGTTGCATCATCACTTGTCATGAAACAGGGGTCACAGTGGGCTGAGGGGCCGTCGGACCCCGAGCAGAGGCACCTACCCCAGGCTTGGTGGCATTCAGGAGAGGCTCCTGGACGGGCTCTTTTTCTTTCTTCTCCAGCCTCTTCATCCGCCCAGTTACTCAAACCAAAGGCCTCTGCATCATCCTGGATCTCTCTTACCTCCCCTCCCCCCAGATCCATCGAGGCTGCCTCAGAAATGTGGCCCACCCCAGCCTCCGCCCCCCTTCCCTGGGCCCCCCACCACCCCCGGCCGCCCTCCTTACCTCCACAACCCCCTGTAATCCTGAGTGGGATTTTAAAATATCACTTGGCTCAAATCATTCCTCTACTTAAATCTCCCCAGGAGCTTCTCCTGGAGCTTAGAGAATAATCCAAATTCCATTTTGTGACCCACAAATCCCACGTAGTCCGGCCCCCTCAGGCCTCCGGCTGCCGGTACCCCGGGCTCCCTCCTGTGCGCTCACGGAGCAGCAGCCCCGTGGCCTTCTGATTCTAACGTGCCCTTTCCCACCGGAACGTAACAGGTTGCTCCTTCCGCCAAGGGTGCTTCCTCCCCTAGCTCTTCACACGGTTTGGTCCCCGTCAGCCTTTAGCTCTCGCTCAAATGTCCTCAGGGGGGCCCTCACCGATCCCCACCTGACATGCCTCCACTCCCCTGTGTCTCCCTCTTACTGGGTAAGTGGGTGAGTGTGCTGCCCACTTACTTCATCAGTTTGCTTGTTGGCTTGCTCCTGCACTTTCTCCCTTTATTGAACAAACGTCCCGTGAGAGCAGGGCCCGTGTCTGTCTCTGGCTTGTTTGCTACAATATTCTCAGTGTCTGGCACATCATAGATGCTCAATTAATATTGGTGAGTAAATGAATGATTAGGAGGTATAGCCAGGGAAAGAGGTGAGGCAGGGAACAACAGTACCCCAGGAGAGGGGACAGCACGTGGGGCCTCGTGGCAGCCATGTTCCGGCAGTGGTCAGGCTGGGGACAAGAAGCACACTCCATCTGACTCTGTGTCCTGTGCTGCAGGCGGCTGGTGGAGCGACTGGACACCATGAGGCGCAACGTGATGGGGAATGGCCTCTCCCAGTGTCTGCTCTGTGGGGAGGTGCCAGGCTTCCTGGGCAGCTCGTCGGTGTTCTGCAAGGACTGCAGGAAGGTAAGAGCCTGCTCTGGCCCTGCTACTCTGGCTGCCCAGCCTGGACCAGCTGCACTGCCGCTCTGAGGCTTTGCATCCTGGCCCCCAGGAGTGTGTGTGCGCTTGTGTGCACACATGTAAGCACATGGTATCCTGTGCTTCTCGGCAAGAAGGGTTGGAGCCTGAAGATTAAATGGCCTGACTTCTAGGGCCGGCCCTGGGGAGTGCACCGTGGGTCTCACAGGCCCAGGTGTGACTTCAGCTCTTCCTCTAGCCATGTGACCTCAGAGAACTTGTTCAATATGTCACGCCTCATCGTTCTCACCTGTAAAATAGGGATAATGACAATATGTCCCTTAGAGACTTGGGAGGATTAAATGTTACATGCAGAGCATCTAAAACCTTGTCTGGCACACGAAGTACTCAGTAAATGTTATTAGTTGTTATTCAGTAAATGCAGTTCTCCTCAGAGCCACATTATATGCTAGGATTGCACTTCCTGTTCTATTGGTCTGCTCTCCTGACCCCTGGCCACCCAAACGGGAACGATCTTTGCAGCAAGGCCAAATGGATTTTCCCCTGTTCTTATAATATCCCATTGATTGTTCTAAATTGTGCCACATATTAAACTGTTTCATACGGAATCCAACACATTTTACAACGACTTTTTGTTTTTCCTGGAGTTTCTGATTGCCTTTCTTTTTCTTCTTGGTGAAAGAGTAACATGCCTTCCAACCTCAAGATTATTTAGCATCTCGGTTTCATTCTTTCTTAAGTGGGGCCTGTGTTTTTGTCCTGCCAGGACCCTTCCAGATTCTCACTCTCTCGCGGGCTTAGACTGACTGCTGTGTAGCCGTGATCGCGGGACTTCCCTTTACTGTTCTCCCTGTTCAGAGACAACTGTTCCCGAGACACTGTGTCTTTTGCTTTTTTAGGTTTTCACTCTAAGTGTGCTGGCCAATCTTTAAGTAACTTCCCTGGGCCAGTCCCTCTCTTAAGCCTGGAATTATTTTGATGAACAGGACAGAGAAAGAACCTTCTCTCTTGAGAGTACGTTGGGTGGGGAAACCCAAAAATTTGGTAAAAAATGATCAAATAATTAAGACTTCAGGAGGAATAAATTCTGGGAAGAAGTAACAGAAGACTGAGGGGGGGGGGGTAGGGTAGGGTGGAATGAGTTGAGAGGACCGTAAAACATGAAGGAGTCAAAACCTGGAGGCTGTTGGCAACCTTGACAAAGACATTTGCGATGGCATCCAACAGCCGGGTGAGAGAGGCGAGGTGCAAAGAGGTTAACGTGCCCAATGAGTGAGTGGAAAACCAGGACTAAGATAATTTTTCCCCTGTTCTGTGCCATGCGGTGAACTGGGCTGAGGAATGTGGATTTACTGGGGAAGGGTCTCAAGGACACTGGAGGGGCCTGGGTGTCAGGGAGGGCATGGGCACTCATGTGCCAGCTCCTCCTGAAGCCTTCCTTAGACCCTGGCCTCGATACCAGCATAAGTGGTGGCCACAAGGACCTGGGTGGACGGGGCTATATTTTGTGATTTCTGCCTGGGTGGAGGCGGACGGGACCCAGCAGCTTCTGTCCCCCTTTTCCCCTCGACCCCACAACTGCTGTCATGTTTAGGCTCAACCATGACGAGGGGCAGAGCCTTAGCTCCTTCCCCTAGAAAGGTTCCCCAACAGAGGAGGGTTAGTGGCAGCTGCTCCATAGAGAGCTATTCCCTGGGGCACCGCGGCAGGCCCAGGGGAGGGCCTCCGCCGGGTGTGGGTGGGAGAAAGTGCTCGTGCAGGCACCCTTGCCTCCCCATCCCATGGTGCCCTGGGGCACATTCCCACTTGAAATCATTCTTGTTCTGCTGCAGGCTAAGGACTGGGTCCTGGCTTGCGTGGCCAGGTGAGGAGCCCTTTGACCTTCCGAGGAGACTTGTCCTGGATCAAAGTGGGAGGAGAATGTGCTGGTTAGGGCCCCAGCTGAACAATGGGCATTTGGGGGGGTTTCCTCATCCATCCTGAAGAGGATCGTGCCATTCATTCATTCATTCATTCTGCAAATAGTAGAGGGGCCACAGTATGCAAACCTTGTTCTCGGGGCTGGTGGTACCGTGAACAAGATGGACAAATCCTTATTCTCATGGAGATTATTTTCTGGGGGTGGGCGAATAGAGACAACAAACAAACATAAAATGCCAAGTGGTCTAGGGGCTCTGCAGTGAGTTAAGACGGGGTGGCGTGACAGCTTGACCCGGGAGGGCCTCTCGAAGCGCAGACCTGAACACAAGCAGCCTCCAGCCCCTTGAGGATCTGGGTGGAAAAGAGTTCCACCAGAGAGAACAGCAAGCATGAGGGCCCCTGAGGCAGCAAGCAGCCGAGCGTGTTCAAGGAACTACTGGAACATCTGGGGCAGAGGGAGTGATTGGTGGTCACGGCCAATCACACAGGGCTTCATAGTCAAGGTCAGGAGTTGAGATTTGTGCTAAGTTCAGTGGGACGCCAGTAGAGCCTGTGAGCAGAGGTGTGATGTGAGCTGATTTGTTTTTAAGAGATGAGCCTCGCTGCTGTCTGGCGGGTAGATGGCAGGGGGACACAGTGCATGCTGGAGACGAGTTCGTGACGGCTGTCATGGGGAGATGATGGGGCTGGGGCAGGGCAGCCTGTGGACGGGGCGCCTCGTGCTAGAGAATCAGTCTCTTCACTGTGTTCTAAGCAGATGGGGGCATGACTAAGGGCTCTTGGAAGGAAAGAGGGTCCTAGACGGCAGCTGGGCCAGGGCAAGAGGGCACTTGTCCCACCCTGCGCAGTGAGTGGGTGCTGTCCCCCCAGGGTTTGCCAGTAAGGGCTGTTCCCATGCAGATGGACTAGGTTGTGGCCCCACGTGGCCACAGTGCAGTGACCTTGTGCAAGTCTCTCAGTGTGTCTCAGCCTCTGTTTCTTTATCTGTAAACGGGATAATAAAGCTTATGAAGACATTGCCCGGGTGTGAGCAGTCAATGAGCTAATGCAGGGACGCCCTTTGCAGAGGGTCTGGTCCATTTCGAACACTCAGTAAAGGACACCTGTAGTTGTTGCCATTACTGTGGATCTACTCCAACATCCTACTGTTCGGACTGCCCACGTGCTCTAAAGAATGGACCGTACTTCCCTGGCTGGGTGGCTCAGTGAGTTGGAGCATCAACCCATACACCAAAAGGTCGTGGGTTCCATCCCTGGTCAGGGCATATACTGGAGGCAACCAATCGATTGATGTTTTTTTTTCTCATATCAACCTTCCCCTCTCTCTCAAATCAATAAACATATCCTCGGGTAAGGAGAAAAAGAAAAAGAATGGAATTTACCTCCCATGTATCTCAGAAGAGGGTTAGCGACGTCCCACGTATTGGTCAGCTCAGCTGCCATAACAAAGTACCACAGACTGGTACAACAACAACAACAGAGATTTATTTCTCATTGCTCCGGAGGCTGGGAAGTCCAAGATCGAGGTGCCGGTCAGTCTAGTTTCTGGTGCGAGCCTTGGCCTGCGGATGACCACCTTCTCACTGTGTCCTCACATGGCGGAAAGAGCACTCTGGTCTCCCTCTCACTTCTTATGAGGACAGCAGTCCTGTCGGATCAGAGCCTCACCCTTATGGCCTCATTTAACCCTAATTACCTCCGAACGACCCTGTCTGATGCAGTCACACTGGGGATCAGGGCTTTGACGTTTGAATTTTCAGGGCACACAATTCAGTCCACAGCACCCCACATTCTCCTGATTAGAATTCATGTTTTCTTGAACTTAAAATCCCAGTTCCAACAGTTAGTCCCATATTTCTTGTAATTTCCTTAAAAGCCTCTGGAAGCCCTTGCAGCTGTCCAGGATTGGATGCCCTGAGTCAGCAGGGAAACCAGACTCCTCCGTTTCCGTGCAAGTTCCTCATAGAAAACTAACACTCGGTCACTTATTCAGCCTGTTGTGGGCCAATTCTGGGCTAGGGGAATCCAAAAGGACAATTGTCCAAGTCCCTTCCCTCAGGTCTTCTTGGTCAAAGTGGGAAAGCAGTATTCTCTAGAGTGATTCTCTTACCATAGCTGGGACCAAGGTTTCCAGGACTAAGAGCAATCAGGAGGGCTGCCTGAAGGAGCTGGCTCCTGAAGCCTTCTGAGAGGCCGAGAGTAGAGTGAAGGGCATTCCACTCAGGGAGAGCAGCACAGCAAAGACGTGGAGCTGGAAATGGGCTGGGCAAGCCCCTGACTGTGAGGATGCAGGCCCTGAGGGCAGCAAGTACTGAAAGAAGAAAAAACATAGGAGATGGCATCAGATTTGACTTAGCAATGGGAGACTTGGAGGAGAGACAGGCCAGATCATGGGGACATGAAGACACAGGGCAGAGCTGAGACCTTTGTGTAGTAGAAGATGGGCCTTGTTAGGAGGAGTTCTCTGAGGTCCGGGCTGCATTTGAGCAGAGTGGGCAGGCCCACAGGGCCCGGGAGCTCCAGGAGGCGATCAGAGCTATCACACAGACAGCCTGCAGCCACTGCCAGATGCCGGTTACTTAGGAGAATCAGGAGAGGGGCCCAGATTTAGCCCCAGAGTCCCTAGCAAAGCCCTCGCCCTTGCAGGGGCTCTGGTGTCCCCGAGGGGAGGACAGCATCACCAAGTCACTCATCTGACGAACATGTATTGTACTCCGACTGGTGCAAGCAGGGGGGTGTAGTGCGAGGACAGACGGATCCCTGCCACCGGGGACGATGGATAATTAATTAGAGATGTGCTCAGGTTACAGCTGCAGCCCTGGGAGCCTGCGAGCTCTCACAGGCCACTGGCCCAACTGGGGCACCGGGGACCCCCCACTCCGGGTCCGCCAGTGGCTGGGGTGCTTCTGTTTATTTCCATCTCCACTTTCTGCCCCTCACCTTTCGCAGTGGCGGGCAGCCCTGGCTCCTGGAGGCGTGTGGCCACGGGCAGGCTGCTGGGGAGATCTCTGACACAGGGATTATCCAGGTCCAGGCCTGGGTGGCCGACCCTCAGGTGCTCCTGGCCTTTCGGAGCGGAGCCGGCTCCTGCAAGAGCCCTGGCCGCGCTCAGCAGCCACAAGCTAAAGAGTGTGCGGGCGGAACCCGTGACTCCGGCCCTTGGTCAGCCGCTCCTCAGTAATTGGGCTGGTGCACCCAGGCTGCCTGCCCTCATTAGGGGAGGGCTGGGGAGGGGAGGGAGGGGGCAGGCTGGTTAATTAGAGAGGCCTGGCACTCCTAATTGCTTAGGCTCTGAGTCAGCCAGCTCTCAGTTTAGTTGAGAGTCGGGCTTCACCAGCAATGGGAGGCTGGGCAGGGCTGCAGGAGCACCTGCCTGAGCCCAGGGGGGAAGCAGCGGGGTTTTTTTCTGGTTTCAGAACACATGGGTCCCGCGGTGTGGGTGCGGAGGAGGCTGTCCATGGAATGGCCGTCTCAGTACTGTGTGCTGAGTCCCCTGGGAAAGAGGATAAGGCAGCACCACTCTCTGCTCAAAGCCCCCGGGGGAGTCCAGCCCAGGGAGGGCTCAGGCAGCCCCTGCTCAGGATGGGCAGGTGCCAGGGGAGGGGCCAGGCCAGAGCCTGCTCAAGGCTCTGAGGAGGTATGTGAGGGGGCTCGGCCCACACCCCCAGCAGGGATGCTGGCAGGAACCTGGGGCCACTCATCCTATCATGGGGCTCCACCCTCCTGACCTCACTGAATCCCAATCACCTCCCAATGTCCCGCCTTCAAATACCACCACACTGGGTGGGGCTAGGGCTTCACCACGAGTCTGAGGGGACATAAACATTCAGCCCATTACACCCACTGAACAGAAGCCCTGGGGGTGGGGGCAGGGTCTGCCTGTAACAAGCCCTCCAGGGATTCTGATCCTCTTCCCCGGGTGTGAAAACTCTGCTCTGAGGTCCCAGCCCCAGGCCCGGCTCAGAGCAGTGGGGAAGCACTTGAGTGGCAGGCCTCCCTCTGCTGCTCTTCCTGCCCTTGCCCTCCCCCACACCCTGCCCTGCACCACACAACACCCACTCCCCTCCCACACACCCCCACCTTCACATACCACACATCCCATGTACCCCCACATGCCACATACTCCTCAACAACCGCCCCCCCACGGCTCCCCAGGTCAGGGTCCTGCACCCTCCCCCGCCCCTGGCCATGGTGGTTCTGGCCAACAGTGACCACGGAGGCCAGTCTCTCACCTTGTGGTGTTCTTCCAAGTTTACAAAGCGCTTTCACAGAAATCCACCTGTTTGCTGCTCAGGACAAAGCTACAAGGGAACCAGGGGAGCTGGGGCTGTTTCCCCGTCACAGGTGGAGAACAGGGGCTCCATCGAGGCTGTGTGGCCTTCTAGGGTCACCTGGCTGGGTCATGGGGAGCTGCGTCCCCCAGGGGCCTCCGCTGAGCCCTGCTGCCCCTCCCCTGCATTCCTTCAGACCAGAGCATTCACACCGTGTGCTTCCCCTTCCTTGTTCTCTTTCTAAAGAACACAGGAGAAGAGACATCGCACTCAATGGTTAAGTATTGAAAACATTTCTCATAAGCCCAGGCCTAAGACAAGTTCTCTGTATCTTTATCGCCACTTCTCTCCAGTGTTGCACTGGAGGCCTAGCCAGAGCAGTCAGGCAAGAAAAAGAAATGTGTGCCATTAGGACAGGAAAAGAACAGCTGAAACTGTCGTTATCCATGAAGGACACGGCCACATAACTAGCAAGTCTGAACGCATCCACATGCAAATGGCTGGCATGAGTTGTACACAAGTTCTGCATATGAAACAATTGGTATTTTATACACCTGAGACAGAAATGAGAGAAAAGTCCAACGTATGACAAAGGGGACACTGGTGTGAGTGGGTAAAGAATGGTCTTTGGGTTAAATATGCGAGGTCATTTGATATTCGTATGGAAAAAATGTATCCCGACCTTTACCTTACGCCAAGGCCCAGAAGTCAATTCCAGACTGATTTCAGATTTAAATGTGAAAAGTAGAATGGTAAATATTTTGGAGGAAAAAGAGAGAGGGAAAGAGTCAGAGAAAGAAATAAAAAATGAACACAGGAGAAGTCACTTTAAGGTGAAGGGGTGGGTGCCTATATCAGCATGGACGATGCCTTTGGGGACCCCAGGAGGCCCCAGAAGCCCTGTCAGAGACCACCCTCCCTCTCCGCTCTGTCCAGCTCTGGCAGTGACCAGCTGACTGCCCTCCCCACCACTGGGGGAAAAGCTTTTCCAGCTACTTTCCCAACACCCCCAGGAGCAGCCTGAATGTTCTCAGGATGTTCCCACTCCAAAAGCTGAACACCCGGGCCTGGCTGAGCCCCGAGGGGCCAGGGCCTGGGCGCGCAGGAGAGTGGGCAACCCTTTGGGGAGACTTTTACCTCCTTTGGAGCCAGCTCAGCTCCCCAGGCCCATCCTTGCAAATGAAACTGAATTTCATAAAGGGCTTGTCTCGGCAGATTTTTTTCATTCATTCACGCTACAACGTTTCACTGGGAGGGGACTCCATGCCAAGCCTCAGGGGTATTGTGATGGACAGGTGAGGGGGGAGGGGCTTGTCCCCATGCTACTACTGGGCAGTAAGAAGGGCCTGTGCTTCTCTTACTTATCCGCCAGACACTGTTCTAGGGGCCTGACCCGTGTTAACTCATGTGGTTTTCTTAACAGCCCTGTGGGGTTGGCACTCTTATCCCTCCCCTTTTACGGATGGGCAGGTGGAGGCACAGAGTGGTTAAGAATTTTGCCCAAGGCCACTCAGCTGGCTGGTGGGAGAGCCAGTGTTGGAGATCAAGCAGTCTGGTCCTGAGCATCCTTGCCGTGAACCGCTGTGCCACATCCACCCGTAGAGTGTGTGACCTAAGAAAGGGGACATGGACTAGAACAAATAAACACAGTCATTCCAGGCAGTGGCAAAAACACAGCAAGTGGGCAATGGAGCATCGTAAGAGCCAGGGGGCGGGAGTGGGAAGGCAGCTATTTACCTCGGACACACAGCATGGGCCTCTGTGGGGAGGTGACACTTGAGCTGAGACCATGGTGAGAAAAAGATCTGGCAGGAAGTGTCCTGAGCGGAGGGGGCAGCGTGGATGAGGCATGGGGTTGGAGAGGCTGCGGCACAGGGGAGAACAGGAGGGCAAGGAGGCATGGAGAGGGAGAGGGCCCCATGAACGGCCTCCAGGGCTCTCTGGCCTGGCCCTTCCTGGGTCTGTAGAATGGGGGCTCCTTGGATTAATTTGTGTCCCCCAAAATCGGAGGAGGCAATTTTAAAAATTATTCTTTAGCCCTGGCTGGTGTGGCTCAGTGGATTGAGTGCGGGCCTGCGAGCCAGGGGGTTCCCAGTCAGGGCACACGTGTGGGTTGCGGGCCAGGTCCCCAGTAGGGGGCGCACGAGAGACAGCCACACACTGATGTTTCTCTCCCTCTGTTTCTCCTTCCCTTCCCTTCTCTCTAAAAATAAATAAATAAAATCTTTTTAAAAATTGTTTTTGAATTTGTAGTAAAATACACATAACATCAAATTGACCATTTTAGCCATTTTTAAGTATACAGATCAGGAGCATTAAGTATATTCACGTTGGTGTGTGACCATCACCACCACCATCTCCAGAACTTTCTCATCTTGCAGAGCAGACTCTGTCCCCATAAATAGCAACCCCAATTCACAGCCAGCCCAACCCCTGGCATCCGCCTTCCTACTTTCTGTCTATGAACTTGCCTACCATAGGGACCTCACACAAAGGAATCGTGTAGTGTCTACCTTTTTGTGGCTGGCTTATCTCACTTAGCGTGCTGTTGTCCAGGCTCACCCGTGTTGCAGTAGCATAGGTCAGAATTTCCTTCTTCTTTAAGGCTAGGAGCCCATTGGATGTAGACATCCCACTTAGTTGGTCCACTCTTCTAGCAACAGACCCTTGGGTTGCTTCTGCATTTCAGCTTCTGTGAACACACTCCTCTCAATGCGGGCGTGCAAGTATCTCTTCGAGTCCCCGCCTTCCGCTTTTCGGTGCAGGTGCGGGGAAGCGGAGTCGCCGGATCACGTGGTCATTCTCTTGGATTTTTGGAACTGTCGTCCTGATTTCCATGGCGACTGTACCACTTCACATTCCCACCCACGGAGCGCAAGGGTGAGGGGATGCAGCCTTTTGCAGGGTCTCCCTCCTGAATGGGGGTGCAGTGAAACTCATCCAGTTGCCCCCCACTCCCTTTCCAAACCCAGCTCTCAGCACCTCAGGCTTTTGGGCAAGACCAGAGAGGCAGCGGCCTCCCCTAGCGATGGCCGCTGCGTCCGAGCTGCCTCCAGAGAGGCCCCACAACGCCCTTCCTCCTTCTCCACCTAATTCAGGTGTTTGTGCCCCTTTACCAAGATGGGTTTTTTCATTCAGTTGCTGCTATTTCCTAAATTCCTGGGAAAAGTCACTTAATTCGCCTGCCCTGAGGGCCTGCTCTGGCTACTGCATTGCCGGGGCTGTTGGCAGGGATTGACTTGGCTGCAGTTGCTGGATCTGAGGATTGGACCAGACACCACGCAGTGTCTTGGAACATCTGCCTGCTCGGGAGTCTGCCGATCAGACCGTCTCCAATAATGCACACTCCTTTCTTGCTGTTCTGGCGCCTGCGGCATGACTTTTCCTCCCCCAAAGTAGCTTCTTTCTCACCACTCTCTGCAGCCCAGAGACCATTCTGTTCACCCTGTCGTGCCACTGACCTTCAGCTTGAGGTCAAAGGCAGCTGAAGAGCTGCCAAGAATGAGGGTGGGCCTGGGGGACCTTGAGCTCCCCTGGTGGCAAGACCCAGAGCTTCCTGCAGACCGGCCTTGTGGTAATTCGGTCATTGGGTCAGTTCCCGCAGCCCTCTGAAGACCCTGCCCACTTGGCTCACCTGCCTGCCAAGCCCCGCCCTCCAGAAGCTCACCCATGGTAACAGATAACGTAGTGCGGCAGGAGAGGTACTATCAGAGCGGAAGGCATGGAGTGATCCAGAGCAGAGGGCGGCAGGGCCGGCCCCTGGAGAGCTGTTGGAGCCAGGCCTGGAAGGATGGAGACCGAGGTGCCCACTCTTCCAGGGGAGGGCATTTCAGGAGGAGGCACAGCTCTGTAGAGGCAGGGTGACAAGGAAGTGCAGGGGATGTGGGAGAGAGAGCAGGGAGAGGGAGGCAGGCCGAGGAGGGTGGAGAGAATGAAGCGAGGACTGGGAAGGGCCTGGGTGCCAGGCTGAGTACCCCATAGGCAGCTGAGCCATCACAGAAAAGGGCTGTCTGTTTAGGAATCAAGCGAGCCTCTGGGGAGGTCAAGTCCAGAGGCAGATTTGGCAGGGGAGCTTGTGGGGGGTGGGGAGCCTGTTGGATGCTTGAGAACAGTATCCCAGGTTGCGTTGCAGAGGCACGGCGAAATGCGTGTTAGCGCACGGCTGTGGCTGCTGCCACTCCCAGCCTGGGGGCAGTGCCTGCTGAGGAGCAGTGTCTGGGGCAGTGACACGGCAAGGGCCAGGCAGAGCTTGGTTTGTTGTTTTAAAGCCGTGGTAGGTTTGCTTTCCAAGTTCCTTTGTCTCATGTCCTCTTAATAGGGGGGAGCCAGTGTGGGGGTTGGCATGTGCTTCTGAGACCACCCCCCACCACGGTATCTGATGTTTCTGTGATGCCATATACCTTTCACAGCCGGCCCCCCCCCACCCCCCGCAAGAGGTAGGTAGGCAAAAGACAGTGATTATACCCATTTTCCAGGAAGAGAAACTGGGGCTCTGAGAGATGATTTGCTCCTGATGGCATAGCCAGGGCCTTAGACCTCAGTTCAGCACTTTGTTCTCATACTCATTGGGGAGCAAAAAGAGCTGAAGACTTATAGGAGACCCCCCAAAGGAAGGTGGTATTTGGTGCCAGCTTGCCGATTGGGTGCCAAGGCCATTCACTGAGTGCCCCCAACACTGGGGAAGGGATTGTAACCCTGGCGCCCACCATCCACAGTAGGGTGTGGCCCCCAGCCCCCACCTCCTGAAGCAGACTGCCCCACAGAGTGGGCCCAGGGCTTTGCACTAGTGCGTCATACCTCCGGGGCAGAGCCTGGACACACCTGGGGGTTTGCAAGGGTTTGTGGTTGTTGAGTCATGGATGAGAGTGTGCAAACCATCTGTAGGCTTGGGCCGGGGTTGGAGCCGGACCTCTTCCTGGAGACAGCTGCCTGGCACCCGCTCCGGCCCCTTGCCATGGAGCTTAGGGGCTCTTTCCCCCAGGTCTGGTCATTGTAGATTCGGGAGAACGCAGGCCGCAGGAAGCAGTGTTGGCAAATCCGTTTAGCAGCTGTTACCAGGAACGGTAATTTTGTGCCGCCTATTGTCCTCTGTTGTGGTAAATAACAGATAATGACATTTCCAGTTCGTGGTGTGGCCGGGCGCTCCACACGCCGGCCTCACCTCACCGCCTGCGCCCTGCAAGCTGCCACACTCAGAAGACCTGCAATTCTTCATCGCTTTTAGATCAGCCTTGTTTTTCCTGCCGCAGACTGTTGGCTGTTGGCTGACCTGAACTCGAGGTGGATTTAGCCTGCGCTCTGTTCCCCCGAGGGAGAGCATCAGGGCGCCTCTCCTGCTGATGGAAGTGGCTGGGACAGCGCGGGGGCAGGGGGAGCCGGCTTCTCTGCAGAAGCTCTCTCTAGCTCAGGCCTCCAAACCAAGAAAGAAACAGGCTTTTTTAGAGGCAGCTTGGGGGATCTTTACTCTCCCCCATAAACTGTTTCTTACCCTTGTCATCCCATCTTCTGGGAGAGAGGTGATTCTCCCAGGCTGCAGATGGAGAAACTGAGGCTGGGAGGGATCAGTCTGCCTAGGAACCACATCTGCCATACTGAGCTCCCAGGTGTACACGGGTGCATGTTTTGGAGCCTCCAGGGAAGGAGGCCTGAGCCCCCGGGTGTGACTGCACGGCCTCCCCACCAGGCCTCTGGCTGCCTGCGGGGGAGTCTCATTAGCTTTCCAGCTCATCCTCTGCTCCTCCGCTTGCTCATCTTGCTCAAAGGCGGCTCTGATCAGTGTGCGCTGCCCACCAGCCCTCCCCATAGCCCCGCCTGCCACCCCGAGGTCTTCAGTGGCTCCCTACTGCCTACAGAATGAAGTCTAACCACCTCC
The DNA here is from genome assembly GCA_007922815.1 of Macrotus californicus. Lineage (NCBI taxonomy): Eukaryota > Metazoa > Chordata > Mammalia > Chiroptera > Phyllostomidae > Macrotus > Macrotus californicus. The sequence goes on along the minus strand of VMDR010000268.1, from coordinate 136,993 downwards.
CCATAGTGTCCAGGGCCCCCGTCCATTCCCTGGGCACAGGCTGCTAACTTTAGCAGCAGAAATGAGACACCCGGGCTGGCAGTGCTGAGGCCTGAAGGTCGGACCTCGCCGCACACGGCCCAGACCTGTCATGGCTCCCCTTGGAGTTCTGTTCCTGCGCATCACCAGGGCTCCTAATTAATCATTAGTGCTGCCACTACTGGAACGTTAAGAAGCCTGAGGGTGTTTGTCTAGTCCGCTGCATTTTTCAAATTAAAAAATCCGTTCCAACGACAGGCATTTACTGGCTTCGAGGATATTCCCTGTGTCCCGGGCACTGGCGGAGGCACAGAGAAGGGAGAGGCTATTTTCACATCAACTGACCTTTTGAGAGTTACCATGACCCTGGGAAGTCAGAGAAGACAGTGCTTACCTCTGGGACAGGTGGGGCTGCTGAGGGGCTGGAATGTCCCATGCAGAGTTGGTAGGGGCAGAGCCGGGGGCTGGGAGGGTCTCCTGGCTTCGGCTGGCCGGTCTGTGCACGGTCACTGGAGACCACTGAGCAGAGGCGGTCAGCAATCCTCTCCAGCGTCTCATTGTGGGGACAGCAGGAGGGAGCCACTAGTGCGTGGGGTCAGGGAGGGTCAAGGAAGGAGTCACGGAGGAGAACACATTGGGGTGCCTGCTGAAGGGTACACAGACATTTACTAGCCAAGAGGCATGGGCTGGGTGAACGCATGGAGGTGTGGAAATGCCCAGAGTGCTGGGGCAGGCAGTGAAGCATGGTTGGCGGGCATGATGGGCTTGGCAAGGCTGCAGCGTTGGGCAGGGGTCAAGGACATATGCGTGCATCCGTTTTCTTGTCTTTCTGCCCCTCAGCCTGGGAACCTTGCCATGCTCTCTGCCTAGTTCAGGGCCTTAGGAAGTGTTTGCTGAATGCTCTTGACATCGTTGGGCTACCCTGCACCAAATTCTAGGGGAAGGGATGGTGGGAGGTTAGGCAGAGGCTCCTGTGCCACCCACGGAAAACCGGGGCTGTGATTTCAGGGTCAGGTCAAGGGTCACATACCCCGGAACGTCAGAATCTCAGAGCTAGGATCTTCTCGGCAGACCTGGCCAGGGGCCCCTCCCATGGCCAGTGCCGAATACCACCAAGGTCCTCCCTGCCTGGTGGGGCTCCGCAGCAGCCCCCGAGGGCCAGGCTCACTGGCAGCCAGTAACTCAGGGCGCTGCTGAGAGAGGCAGGGCATTTGGAGGATGCTGGTTGTGAGGATAAATAAATAAATAAATAAATAATCTAGCCTCTGCCTTGGCTGGTTACTCCAAGAAGCAGGCTTCTTTAACAGAGGCTGGACCAGGTGACTGCCAGGTGACAGGCATGCCCCTGGGTGAAAAATTCTCTGTGGTAGGCCCAGCCCCAGGGCTTCTGGGAAACAGAGGCAGGTTATACAACCAAGGCTGGGCTGGAGGAGACTACAGCTGGCTCTGACCAGCTGTCAGTTGCCTGTGTTCGTGTTCCTGGCATGGCCAATGTCTTGCTCGTAGAGTGGGCTGCCGTGTCTTCAGACCACTTGTCCATGGGATAACTTGCTCCCAGTGACATCTGTTTCCTGGGCCCCATGTGCATCCTTCTCAGCAAGTGTGGGGGTCACAGAGAGCATGGGTGAGAGATTGGGATTCAGGCCCCAGTCTGCCCTCCACCCACTACCCTCTTGTGACCCTGGACAAGTCACCTGAGCGGTCTGCCCCAGTCCTGTCCCAGTTCAGGGAATAACCCATCAAGGCACTCACCCTGAAGCCGCACACAGTGCCAGTTACGTAAGTTTTGGCTTTGTTACTACGGACCTGGGTCCACATCCGAGCTCTGCAGCCTCCTTGTCACGTGAACTCAGCCAGGCCACCAACATCTCTGGGCCTCTGATATCCTCATCCCCGACATTTAGATCGTAAAACCTTCCTCAAGGGGCCATTATGAACGTAAATGAGATTAAATGCGATCATGATAATGTGTGCTGAGCGCTGCGCTTGGTGCCAGGCATGGAATAAGTGCCCAATAAATGGTAGCTGTTATCATCATCATGAGTTGTAACTCCAAGTAGCCATGCAGCAAGGAGCAAGATGGACATAAGCGGCTCCCTTCACCCCCTGGGCCTTCCCCGGCCCTGACTCCCTCCCAGGGAGCAGGGGCACAGAGCTGCAGGCCGCTGTGTGACGTGGCCATCCTGGGAGACCACTGGCCCAAGTGCCATCCCTCAGTGGTTCCGATGGAGCCCCGTGGACCTGCAGCTTGAAGTCTGGGGGTCATGACAAGCTCAGGTTCTGTCACTTCTGGGAGCCCAGGCTGGCAGTCGGATGCAAAAGCAAGGAGCTAAGGAAGGCTCCGGGAGTCTAGTCCCAGGACTTGTTGGGGCCAAGCAGGGCAGAGCCGGCCGTGTTCAGGGCTCGTGGAAAGAAAGCTAGACCTGGGAGACGAGACTCCGTCTACCATATAGTTGTCCTCCCCTGGCAGGCTGGCTCAGGCACAGGGCAGGCCGAGGCACACACCAGGCGGGGAAACTGTAGGAGGGGTGTGTCCCAGAACCCTCAATAGACCCCTTCTTAGAGGAGCGGCAAGTTCTTCCACATAATGATTGCCGGTCCTCATGCAACCCTGGAGAGTTGCCCATCTCCACACAGGCCTCAGGACACCCGAAAGGTCCCCTCAGGAGTTTGCGGGGATGAGTGTGGAGCCCCCACGTGGCTTCCAGACCAGGAGCTGGTGGGCCTCCTCCTGTTGGAGGTTCAGCCTTGTAAAGCCCAGGCTTCCTTTGGATAAATCAGGAAACTCTGCACATTCTCTTGTAACATTGTTTGAAATTTCAAACTAATATTCTGTGTTGGAAAAAAGTGAATATAATCTTGAATCTGCTTTCCCATTACACATATCCTCTCCTCGGGCCCCAGAGGTCCTGTCACCCGCCTCAGAGGAGAGGGACCCCAGATGGAGTCGCAGACTGCTGGCCGCGCATGTGAGGGCCTCACCCCCACCTCTGGGATGGAGGTCCTGCCCTTGCCTGAGACAGCGCTGGGTCCGGGAGCTGACGTTTGCCTGGTGGGGCAGTAGAGTAACAAACCCAGAGAGAATTACCTCCTCCAGCCATCCGTCCCTTCTGTGTTTTATGTGCGTGGCTCCCTCGTGCGCACGCAGTCCTGTGTCAGCGCCCTTCTGGCTCATCACACTGAATGCCCTGTCCATGCTGGGACACTCATGTGGAGCACGGACCTGGCGCCCAGCGCTTCCTCCACAGGTGCCTGTGGAATGAATGAATAAGTTCCTTGAGACTGAGTGCCATGGCTCACACAGTCCCGCTTTGGTCGTGCATTATTAGGTTGGCTGGTTTTTCAAAACCTTCCTCCCAGCTTCAGATCGCATGGCCCTCCTCCTCTCCTTTGCTCAGCTCTTGTTTGAAACCACGGCGCATGCCCCTTGGGCCCCATCAAGAGAGCTCAAACCTCCTTGGTTTCCCATGGGCTTTGGAAAGGAGGCAAAAACCAGGCACACAACCTCTGGTCTCAGAGGCGATGCTGAGGATAACCACAGCCAGGAAGAGTTAAGGGGCTGGCAGGTGGGCAGGCCCAGTGGAGGGGGCAGGTAGTCATCCTGCCTGATGACCCCCTTCCCCCATCAGACCCACGCAGTGGGGCACGAAGGCTGAGATGATCTAAAGCCCATGCGAGGCATGATTTCTTATTATGCGCTCGTGAATGGTCATAATCAGGAGCCACTTCTGTTGCCTTTCTAACCCTCCTCTCCGCCCCAGACACAGAGCTGACTGCCTAGTGAGTGGCAGGCGGAGGGAGGAGGTGCTGGGAAGCTAGTTCTGAAATCTGCAGTGCTTCCTTTCCTCTGAGAGAGGTGGCTGGGGGCTGGGGTTTGCTGGTGGTCTGAAGCGGTATCATCTGCGGGAGGGGAAGGGCCTGCTCCCAGGTGGCGGTGCAGCCTGGCAGGTGCCTGGTGACTGGACAAGGCTCGGCCGTAACTGGGTAATGATGCCTGCCAGCGCAGCCGGGGTGGAAAGACGCTGCCGTCTCCCTGGTGGGGTGGTAGTGGGAGCAGAGAGACACTTGCCTCCCTTCTGAAATTCTCTCGTGGCCTCCTGGCTGCTTTCTCAGACCAAGCAGCAGGTGACTGGCATTCAGGCTGTGTGTCTCTGGGCCCTGGTGACTCCGTATTTGCAGTGGTCAAGGCTAAGGTCAAAGTGCCCTGTGCCCTGCTGACCCCCAGACTGTGTCCTGATGAACGGAAGGAGGGGCCTGGCTGTGCCCTCTCCCAGTTGGGGCTTGACCCGGTCTGTAGTTCCAGAGGAAGGCCCCAGGCCCAGGGAGCCAGCGCTGTCTTCATTTGGAGTGTGGGGGAGAGGGACCGCTTTGAAAAGTCTCTTGTCCGGGCAGCTGCCTAGGACTCAGACGGGCTCACATCCCACCTCCCTGTGGTGGAGTGGCTTAATGTAGAGCCTCGGGTCACCTTATTTATAAAACACGGACATCAGCACCCACCTCCTCGGGGGGTGTGAAGATGAAATGAGATTCTACATAGAATATCCAGCCTGCTGCCTGCTGTGGCTTAAATGCTCAGTAAAGTGTGAACTATAATGCGCACATCAATATCTAAACTGCATGAAGCCGTTTGGCATGGGCCCTGGGTACCAGATACTGAATAGATGGCCATTTCTAGCCCCCTGGTTTCCCTGGGCTGGTGAAGCACCTCCAAGCCTGGGAGACGAGCAGGGCTGAGCCCCTGATCAGAGGGGTCAGTGACCCAGTGACACCACTGGGTGGGGGGCGGGGCTGACCATCTGCTTTTGAGCCCCAGAAGTTCTGCCTCTTGCCTACCTGTGCGCGCATTTCAGCTTCTATAATCCAGGGGTCCCCAGTCCCCTGGCCAAGGACCAGTACCAGTCTGTGGCCTGTTAGGAACCAGGCCGCACAGCAGGAGGTGAGCTGGAAGTACCGCACTTGAGTCATCCCGAAACCACCCCCTCCCCCACCCAGGTTCGTGGGACCATTGCCGAAAAGGCTGAGGACCACTGCCTTAATCCACCCTGACATACAAAAATCCAGGTCTGGTCAAAAAATGAAGTTGGGGGCAAGTGATTTCCCAAAACATTTAGCATAAGCTCCCTTTAAATAGGAATTCTGCTTATCCGTTTAAAATAGATTTTGCCCTAGCATGGTTTGATTTACATTTTGGCCGATACCTCTCCGTGCATATATCGGCTTCTAAATAGCTCCAGGCACACATACATATTTATATGGTAGAAAATCACACTGTGCATCCTGTTTATAACATGCTTTTTTTTTTTTACTTAATTTATTGTGAATATTGCTCCATTCCAGTACCTGTCCGCTCCGTCGCGATTGTTTCCACTATTGCTGTTTCTACATTTGTATCGCTACGGAGCTTTCCCTAGAACGCAGCCGGATTTTTCCTTGTGGAAGATTTGACTTCTGAGGCCACGCCTTCCCGTTGCTTCCGGCGTGTGCCGCCATCATCTGCTCGTAGCCACTGCTGCCCTGCCTTTTGGGGTCGGGGGCCGGCCGCGCCGTGAGCCTCGTGTGCAGCAGAGGTCCCGGGAGAGACGGTCTCACTGTCCATGCCAGCTGGTGCACTCCGGGGAAAGTCCTTTTCCAAATGAGTGTTGCTGGTTCTCCCCCGTTCAATGGGGCACTCACTGAGGACAGAGGGTTGTGCCGCATTCGTCCTTGTCACTCCTTGAACAATGCCTGGCATCCCGTGTCGACTAAACGTTTGTCAAATTGAAGCACCAGTTTCAAATTAGCCGTCTTCAACAGCCATTTCTGCAGAACGGCACACGCTCTCCTGCCTCCTTGCACAGAACGTCGGGGCAGTCTCATCTCCGCTCGGCTGACTGCGCGGCACGGACGTCGCTGTCTGAGTGATAGATGGTTACACCGCGGAGCCTGGGGCTGTCCAGGGGTGCATGGCTGTCTCCCGGGTACTGAGTGTTCTCGGACCACTGTTCTGAGAGGCCTCGGTGTCTGCATCCCGAGCAGTTTCGCTCCCAGCCCTGCGCTGGCACTGAACCCCCACCCTCCCGTCTTCTTTTCTGATTGGAGTCAGTTTGGAAGCCCCCCTGTGGAGCTGGGGGCTCGCTGTGAGCATGAGAAGGCCCAGCCTAAGAGCCAGGGGCCTGAGCTCTGCTGCCCCTGGCAGAAAAAGGACATTGGTACTTTCTGCCTTTTGGCTGCGGTGTGAAAAGGTGAAGGTGTGGATGGCAATGGAGGTGCTCCAGGAAGTCCAGGGGTACCCCAAGTGGCCAGGATTAGGAGGACGTCAAAGAGGGATGCCAGCCAGTCAGAGTCTGCACGCACACCGGCCTGCAGGGTGCTCCCCAGGGTTGGGGGGGCAGGAAGGAGGAGTCATGTGGGGTGTGGCCCTTCACAAAGGATGCTCAGGGTCATTCCCCTTGTGGTGGGGCCAGCCTGAGAGTGAGGCCCGCCCGGCCAGCGGCCCCATCACCCCTGGACATGCTTCCTGGGTGCAGGCTCCACCGTCCCCCTGCCCTGTGCTGCCCAGGGAGTGTTCCATGTCTCGGTGAGGCTCATCTCCTCAGTATCGGCATATTCCAGGAGGGACCGCATTGTGCATTCTCATTGTCATACTGAGAGTAGCTCCTGTTTGTTCATTCATTTATTCTGCAAATATTCATTATGGCCAGGCACAGGAAATAGGAAGGTGAACGGAACAGACATGGCCCCTGCCCTCGGGGGGCCGGCAGCCTACTGGGGGAAGTGAAAGCAAACATAGAGCCACGTGAATGAGGGCGCAGTCCCGGGCAGGTGAGACAAGAGGCAAGAGCCAGTTACGGAAGCTCCGACCCAATAAGACATCAGAGAAGGCTTCCTTGAGGAAGGGGTGCTTTTGCTGAGATCTGAACAATCTCATGCCAGACAGAGGGAGCAGCATATGCCAAGGTCCTGTAGCAGGAAAAGCACAGTGAGGGCCGGGGACTGAAGGCAGGCCGACATGGCTGGGGCTCAGCACAGTGGAGCGGGGGAGGGGCTGGCCAGGAGGCAGGGTCTAGCCTGAGCAGGCACCACACACCATGTGAAAGGGGTTGTCTTCATCCAGAGAGCAACAGGAAGTCTTCGGAAGCTTTTAGGCTGGCAGGAGAAATAACAAGATTATATTTACATCTTGAAAAGATCACTCTGGCTGCCTGCTGTGTGGGGAGCCAACGTGGGGGGCGAGGAGAGCTGCTGGGAGGCCTGGGGCAGGCTGGGCCCTGGAGGGGGCAGCCTGGGTGGGGAGCGTGATGGAGGGGAGTTGACAGTGGAGAGTCAGTGTTCTTGGAGACGGATTATTTGGGTGGGAATGGGGGAGAGTGAGGATGGAGGATGATCTGGGTTTTGGCTTGTGTGACTGATGAGTGCTGGCATCCTTTCCTGATCAAGGCCTGTGGGAAAGGATTGAGTTTGTTGCCTGCTCCTTACCCTGTGCTGTGCTGAGCACGTTCATGAATCACCTCCCTCTGTCCTCTCCGCTGTGGCATGACCACCTGTGACCACTGCTTTACAGACAAGGGTCAGAGAAGGTTAGCACCAAGTCCAAGGTTGCATCCTGCGCCGTCCGGCCCCAAAGCCTGTGTCCCGTGGGCTGTTCCCGAGCCACCCGCTCCCCCATGTGTGCTCTAGGCTGGGATGTGTATCTGCAAAAGGAGTGCATGGAGTGCCTGAGACAGGACAGAGGGACTCGCACGTGCCGACTGGAGGCCTGGACTTTTGTCACTTCTGCTCTGAGCCAGGTCCAGAAGCTGGACTTGGTTTGTTGAACCTTCAGACACAGTTCCAGGCTGTGGGGACGCAGGAGGCAGCCACACCAGGGAAGCCAGTGCTCACTGGCCCAGGGCAATTCCGCTCAATGCAAGCCCATCCCAGGCAGGGAAGCCCTGACCACTCCCAGGCCCTGGGGCTGTCCTTGCCATGGCTGTGGCCGTGCAGTGTTCCCGTAGAGTCGCAGCTGGCTCACTCTCTCTCTCACTGGCTTTTTAAAAAACTACCTGCTTAATTTTCTTTTTTTGGAACCTGGGAATAAAGACCAAGCCCCTAGGGGGAAAGGCTCATTAGTCTCTTATTGATTCGAGATTTAGTAGAGTAGCAATTATGTATTACTTGAACTAGAGCATGTTATCATTTTGCTGTCCTGGATTCCCCAGTCAGAGATGCTGCACAGCTGAGAGGTGGCGGGATCTGGCCATGGGCTCCGCCGCTGACGACTGGCAGCCTGCAAACAGGGTTGTGCGTGGGCGAGCAGGGTATCCCTCGTCAGGCCACCCCTGACTCCCACAGCACCCCACAGGGCAAAGGCAGGAGGGAACATTTGGGACATGCCACCCACCCACACACACCCCCACCCCAGCATGGGAGCTGAGCATCAGCCTTCGACCCACCCAGCCTCTGGGGGCAGCTGGCCCACACCACTTCTGTCCCCAGTCAGGTGGCTCCATGTGCCATGGCCTGTGGGTAGAAGACAGGACGCAGCTCTGGGCACTCTCTCCTGGTTTCTTTCCCTGCCCCCAACAGCACAGATGTTCAGTCAATCAGACGATATTGATCGAGGACCTTCAAATCCTGCTTACCTCTCACTCCTGCATGTAGCTGGGCAGCCCCTCAGCCTTGGCAGGCTGACCGGGGCCCGAACGTTGAGTGCTTCACTGAGAGCACCAAGGCCTGGGCCCCGCCGGCCCAGCCCAGTGCTCCACATGGGGCCCTGCCAGTGATGGTTATGGGAATCGGTGAGCTGGAAGGTAGGCAGGAGTCAGATGGGAAGGGGTAGGCTGAGGCGTGGTTGCGACAAAAGAGCACACGGGTCTGATGGGAAGTGGGGCCTTGCAGGGAGCAGCAGGAGCAGGTCGTGGAGGGCGACGGGGGTGCTGAGGCACCAAGGCCAAGGTCTGGGTCCTCTGGCCCAGTGCCAGCCAGCAGGACCTCCTGCGATGATGAACGTGTTCTCCTTCTGTGCCATTCGATACGCTCACCACCAGCCAGGTGTGGCTGCTGAGCACCTGAAACCTGGTTAGTGTGACTGCGGAACTGGGTTTTTCATTGTATTTCATTTTAATTAATTTTAATTTGAGCAGACACCTGTGGCTGGTGGCGACCATATTAGATGGTGCAAGTCAAGAGGAGAATCATGCAAGGTTTTCGAACAGGGCACAGGGATGTCGCTGATAATAATGACCGGCACTAACTGAATGCTTGTGACGTGCTGGTCGCTCTTCAGGTGTACCTCAGCTAACCCTCAAGACAACCCAGGATCAATATTATCCCGTTTTACCGATGAGAACGTCTGAGGCTTAGCGAGGAGTGAGTGGCTTGCCCAAGGGCCTGCCCAGGCCTGCCGCACTCCCCCAGCCCGTGCCCAGAGTGCCAAGCTGCGGACAGGCCCAGTGCTGTTTCTGGAGATTGAAACTGGTGGCAGTGCAGGGTAGCGTGAGGTCGAGGCCCCAGGAGGACCGAGCTCTAAGTGACCCGGGGTTGACCCAGATGAGGACGAGCCCATTTCTAGGGCTCCCGATGGGCAGAAGCAGAAGGGTCACTCTCCCGGTCAGGGGCTATGTGCTCCCCAAATCCCTATGCTGCAGCCCTAACTCCAATGGGATGATGTTTGGGGGTGAGGCCTGTGGGAGGTGACTAGGCTTCATGAGGCCATGAGGGTGGGTACCCACACTGGGGTCGGCGCCCTGGTAAGAACAGGAAGAGACCAGAGCTCTCCCTTTGCCCTGTGAAGACGCAGTGAGAAGGGACAAATGTAAAGGGCCCTCACCGAGAACCTGGCCGTGCCGGTACCCCCGTCAAAGTCCCGGCCTCCAGCACTGGGAGATGGGTGTCTACCGTTTAAGCCTTTTGGTCTATGGGGTTTTGTTGTCACAGCCCAAGTTCACTAAGACGCCACACTCCCCCAACCTTCGCTTGATGTGAGGGGCAGGGAGGCCACAGACTGGGAGGGAGGCTGTGGGGACACTGCTGGGCCTGAGCTCCCTGCCTGTAGCTGGAAACCCCTCTCCTATGGAGAGTGGCCACCCTCCTTCCTGAGGAACAGTGGGGAGGGCAGAGCCAGACTCCCCAGCCCCAATCTGTGCTCCAAGGACCAATGTCACGGAGCTGATGGGCACATGCGTCTACTCCCCCACCCCCAGCAAAGCCTCGTCCCAGGTCATTCTGTCCACTTCTCTGCCCATTCATTTTATTTTTTTTAAGATTTTATTTATTTATTTTTGGAGAGAAGGGAAGGGTGGAAGAAAGTGAGGGAGAGAAACACTGATATTTGCAAGAGATACATCAATTGGTTGCATTCACACACCCCCTCTGGGGACCTGGCCCGCAACCCAGGCATGTGCCCTGACTGGGAATCGAACCAGCGACCTTTTGGTTCACAGACCAGCTCTCAGTCCACTGAGCCACACCAGCCAGGGCTGCCCATTCATTTGAGAGCCATCAGCCACACTCCCAGGCATGTGAACCAGCTCCTTGGAGAGTCGTGGGCACCACCTTGACACCGGGCCCAGGAAGGCATTACCCAGCTCTCCTGAGGTCTGGAAGAAAGGAGCCCTGACTAGCTCTGGGACCTCAGGTAATCTTTAACCCCTCTGAGCCTCAGTTTCCTCATCTGTATAATGGAGATCCTAACCCCCCTCCTTCCTTCTTTGCTGTCTAGCACAGACAGTTGCTTGGGAAAGGGTAGCAGCTGGTCTTCTGTTCTCTCCTTATTCCCAGCACCACTTCTCACGGGGAGGGGACAGAGCACTCTGTGCTTGGAGGGCGAGCTGTCATCAAGCCCTATAAGCACTCAGAACACTTCATAGGGAAATCTCACCCCTTGAAGGGCCACACCTCTTTCCACACATGCAGCAGTTACTTATCCTGGGCCGTGGGAATCAGCAGGGAAAGCAGCCCCCTGCACACCTCCTTCCTCTCTTTTCACCCCTGGGAGGAGAGGCCTGTGGGTGCTTCTTGAGGCCCACCTTGTGGGCTCATGGGGGCTCTGCCCCAGAGGTAGAAGGGTTGAGAGAGAGCGTTGTGAGGAGCATTGAACAGCAGCTCCAGTGGAGAAGAGAGAATCTCCAGCCAGATCAGGGATGGTGGCTAGGGGCTCTGGGGACCGGGCTGCCGTGTCCCCTGGAGAGGCTGAGCCCCGGGCTGGCCCAGAGGCATCTGGGCCCCTTCCCTTTCTGAGGGACCACAGGAGCTCTGAGGGACAGCAGTGTGGCAGTGAGCACCCCGGACAGGGGACCCACCCAACAAGTGCAGCACCTTGGAAGACCCAAGCCCAGGACCCTCACAGGAGCTTGGAAGAAGCCCTAACTGTGACTGCAGTAGACTTCCTTGCCAGCCCAGGGAGCTGAGGGCTTGGAGAAGATGACATTTTATTTGGAGAAACAGAAGGAAAGTGACGTTTCTCATACCTGAGCATTGGAGGGTAGCCAGTGCATACGCCCCGAGAATGTATCAGAGCTCGCCTTCTGCCAAGAGCTGGCTCCCACCTCCTGCAGCTCTGGGCTCAGCTGCCCAATCAGGCAGTGACAACGTGCTCCGGGAAGCCAAGTCGGTGACATTTTCCTCTCCGTGGAGAGGTGTGCTTCTTGCTCAGTTGGCAGCCTGCAGAAAAGGACAAGCAATAGATCCGGCCTTCCCTCCGTGGAGCGGGTGGGTGGGGGCAGGAGAGAACTCACAACCTGCCGGGACTGGGCATCTTCCCCGTGGTAGAAAGATAGATTAGCCCTGTGTGACAGTTCTCAGAGGAGGACCTGGTGACACCGAATCAAACTCCCCCTGGTTAGCGGGGAGCACGTCTCAGCCACACCAAGTCCCCCTACCTTCTGGCGCATTTCATCTGGCTTTTCCCAGCACCGTGTGCTGCTGGGTATTTGGGGGAAACAAAGTACCTATTTAGAAGTTACGAGCTTATGCAACACCATATAAGGAAAAACACGGCAGAAACTGGGTCCTGGCTGTGTGTGGGTCCAGAGAAATGATGTGAGGGCTCGAGAGTCACACCTGAGGTGAACTTGCTGGGTGAACTTGGCAAATTCTCAACCTGCTCTGAGCCCCAGATTTCCCACCTGAAAACTGGGCCTGCAGCTTATGTAATAGGATTCCCGGGATCGTTCGATGAAGGGGCTTCATGAAGTGAGAGCTCAGGCTGTCACGGGCATTCCCCACCACGTCATCTCCTCACCTGGTCAGGCACGTACGTGGTGGGGGTTTCACAAGTTTACACGCAGATGTGTGTTTTCTTTGTTGAATGACATCACATCCCACCCCCATCGCCAGGAAAGGACACTCAGCTGCGTGCAGGGCATGTTGTGTTCTGCTGTGTGTGCTCCGATCTTCCCCGGGGACCGGCGTTTGGGCGCTTTCCAGTTCTCTGCTGCTGAACAGGATGCAGCTGTGACGATCAGCAAGCTTGTCTGTGCTGTGCTCCTGCAGAACGAAATTGTGGGGGCGAGTCTGTACCGTGGCGAGCTGTGGATGGGCATGTCCATGGTGCCCCAAGGCCACCTATGGGTTTTAGATGACCCGTGCCCTTTGGGTTGTCTGCCTTTCTGGCCTAAAGCAAAAACCGTCCCCTCGGAATACGGTGCAGGGTTCCTCGGTTACAGTTTTCCCAGCCCCTCACCTTCCTGTGTCCTCTCTCTTGTAGAAAGTCTGCACCAAATGTGGGATCGAGGCCTCCCCTGGCCAGAAGCGGCCCCTGTGGCTGTGTAAGATCTGCAGTGAGCAGAGAGAGGTAGGGTGCCCAGGGCAACCGGGTTGGTGGGCCCTGGGGCTGGGTCTGATTCCACCCCATTTGGGGAAGTTCATGGTCGGGCATGGGGAGGGACTCCTATGGATGACAAGGAGGACTTCTCGGAGGTGGCCAGGGAGAAGAGTGGGAGGGGTCAGCTGCTGGCTGGCTCATTTTCAGGGTGCAGGGGTGGCAGTGGGCCCTGCTTCCGCTGTGCCTGGGGCCGTGGTTTCCGTGGGAAGCCCTTCACACTGAGTGGAGGTCACGTGGCATTGGGAGGGGCGTCTATTATTACAGCAGTAGTAATGGCCGCCCCAGGTGGAATGTTCATTATGAGCCTGGCACTGCGCTCAGTTATTTACATGTATGAATTCATTTCACCCTTTCACAGCCCCCTATGTGGGTGCTATTATTATCCGTTTCTACTGACGGGAAGTGGAAACTGGGCACTGAGCTGGTTGGTGCGGGAACTGGAAGGAAGTGCGGCCGGGGCGTGCTGTGCTGCCGCCCCCCAAGTCCCTTCTGCTGCTCAGGCTCTGCAGTTCCAGTTCTGACCCCGTTTTAGGGGAGGAAGCGGAGGCTCAGTGAGGCAGCAGCCGGTGGGGGGCTCGAACCTGCGTCTCCTAACCCCAAACCCAGGGCATCCCTAGCTGCGCCAGCGTTGGCACTGGGGCCAAACCAGAGCAGGACGTTGGCAGGCCGCTTCTGGGGGGGGGGGGGGGGG
>VMDR010000268.1:0-123403 GCA_007922815.1 Macrotus californicus | reverse complement strand
CCTCCCCTCTCTCCACGTCCGGGAACCCTGTTGGATACCTCGCAGGGCCTCTCAATCCATCCTCCATGGCTCCCAACCACTCTTGTTCATTTCTTTTCTTCCTGAGCTGTTTTCTGCGTAAGCGGTTAGGTACAGTCTTCCAGGTCACTAAATAAGGGACTACCTCCCAACTGTTGGTGTTGTTGATTTCCTTTCTTAGCGCCAGCTTTCCTCGGGTGCTTTGGGATTTGGGTTTGCATGGTCATCTTGAATAGGATCAGTTTCTGCCCCTTTCTCTCCCGGCTCATCACCTCCACCCAGGCCCACCTGGGCGCCCCCGTGCAGAGCCAGGTGTCTCTGGTCAGTGAGGAGCCGAGGGTCCGGGGTGATAATGGGATTATCCCCAGAGCCCTGGCTATGTGCTGCTTCCAGCCCCCCTCAACATTCATCCTCTCAGGTAAGCTCTAGTTTGGGGGTGCAGGTGGGGAATCTCTGCATTTATCAGCCTCTTTTCCCTGGTGGGAAATCTCTTCACCAGCCCTCATTTTCAGTGATTCTGGCTCTGGTCCCTCACCTCTGCTGGGACACTTTTGGCCCCTGTGCCCTGGACCACCAAGCCCCCAGGTGCCTCCACCTGCTTCCGAACCCAGAGCTCCAGAGGCTGTGCCTTCACAGCTTCTCAGAAGAGTAAATATTTGGAATTTCTCACCCACTGAGATATACATCCTCTTTTTAAACACAGATAAGTTTACCTCTTGTGTTTAGAACAGTTTCTTCTGTCACTGCTGTGTCTTTAGAACAGGAAAGCTTCTCAACACATGAACTCACATTCTTGTCTTGCCTGGAGGTTCCTGATCGCTCACCCCGAAATGGAGACGCCAATCTCTGTTTCTTAGAGAAGCTGTAAGATTTCGGCAAGGTCGTTAAATGTGCAAAGTGCCCGTGTCACACGGCATAGTCACACTGTCAATATTAGGGGCCTCCCTCTCTCCCCCAACCAGAAATGCCCCCTTTGAACTTGAAGTCCTCCTGGCCTTCTGGGGGTCCCATTGAAGATGCCGATATTGATGAGAGAGGAAATTTCTCAAAACAGTATTTTGTGGGAGACACCTTAGCAGGATGAGGTCACAGCTGAACTGTTCGGGGACAGAGATGAAGGAGCTGTCACGGAAAAGAAGGTGGACAAAAGGAAAGTCGAATGTGGCAGGCTAGTAACTTAGTGGCAGATCGCAGAGGCAGCGGTCCCTGCCCATCTCCGCCACCAGCTACCCTCACATCGTCCACGGTCCTCAGATGCCACCTGCAGGGCCCACGACCAGCCCATCCTAATCTCCTGGGCACTGCGGTGCCCAGGAAAATCTGAAATAGCTGAGGATGAATTTTCTTCTCTTCCCTAAGGCAAAAAAGATTAGGCTGTGCATCGTGCTATCAGCTTGCCCTTGCATTTCTACAGTCCAGATAACGTAGCAAGAGGAGGGATGCTACATTCCGTCTCTGCGGCCCAGGCCAGCTGTGGACGTTCAGAAGGCGTGGGTGGGCCGTAACAGTGCGCGTGCCTACGAGTCTGGGTGCCCGTGGGTACCGCGCCCAGGTGCTGTCTTTTCCTGCCCGCTGTTGGGGTGGCAGAGTGACAGGGTAATTGGCTTCCTAATGCCTTTTTTTTTTTCCTAAGAAAGATATCTAATCACAGCAGAGAAATAGCTAAATAGGAAGAGCATTTAAAATGTCATTTTAAGTGCTGCAGAGATAGCTGGTTCTGAATCTGTGATAAAAAGGAGGCCCACGCTGGCTGCTGTGGCGCAGTGGATGGAGCGCTGGCCTGCGAATCGTAAGGTCGCGCCCGTTTGATTCCCAGTCAGGGCACGTGCCTGGGTTGCCAGCCGGCTCCCTGGCTGGGGGCTTGCAGGGGGTAACTGGTTGATGGTTTTCTCTCACGTCGGATGTTTTTCTTTCTTTCTCCCTCTCTTCGAGACCTTCTCTCTAAAAATAAATAAATGAAATCTTACAAAATGAGGAGTCCCGTCCTGCTGTAGAAGCCACGTCCCAGTGGAAGAACTTAAGTTTTCTGATGGTGCCTGGTATACTGCTCTGCCCGAACACTCTTATCTTTCTTTCTTTCTTTCTTTCTTTCTTTCTTTCTTTCTTTCCTTTCTTTCCTTTCTTTCCTTTCTTTCCTTTCTTTCCTTTCTTTCCTTTCTTTCCTTTCTTTCCTTTCTTTCCTTTCTTTCCTTTCTTTCCTTTCTTTCCTTTCTTTCTTTCCTTTCTTTCTTTCCTTTCTTTCTTTCCTTTCTTTCTGATGCTTCACTTCCATAAGCTCTAGCTTTTAAGTATTTTTATATTCTGGAGTGAGATGCACTCTGGTTAAACGTCCCTGGGGCTGCCAGGTTAGCGTGGCTGCTTGTTCTATGCATGTGAGTGGTGCAGCGGTGCGTGCTTCAGCCCTCTGCTCTCAAGGGGTTAACAGCCCGATGCAGCACACGTTTACTGGGCATCTTCCATGCGCAGGCAGAAGAGCTCTTCTGGTGGAAGGGAGACCCCAAGCACAGTTGAGTAAGCGCTGCCGTGTCTCAGGTGGTGATAAAGTGCTCAGGGCGAAGGCAGGAAAGGGCGCTGGGAACAGTGGGGGTAGCTGTGACTTTATATGGGGGGTCAGGGAAGGGTTTCCAGATAAAATGACATTTGAGCGGAGCTCTGAAGCACATTGTGTGGCTGTAGGGATGGAACGCATTTTAAATGGAGGGCACAGTGAGTGCAAAGGCCCTGAGGCAGGTGTGTGCTTAGTACTTTTGTGGAATAGCAAAGAGACCAGTGTGGCCGGCTTTAGTCGGGGTGGGGAGAGGAGGTCGGAGACATGGCAGGACGTCAGATCATGTTGGGCCTCGTTGATCATTGCAAGGACTTTGGCTTTTACTCTGAGGGAAACAGGGAGCCTTTGAGGGTTGAAGTGGAAGAAGCACATGATCCCCCTCCTCCGCCTTGTTTTAAAGGCTACTCTGGCTGCTGTGTAGAGAATAAACTGCAGACTATAATGTCAGAGTCAGTATTGTGATATTTTATCTTTCTTATTTAATATTGCCCCAGATATTTAAGTTCTTGACTATTGTTCCCTTAGGAGTTTTCATTTTTTTAAATATTAGATACATTTTACCCTTTTCTGATTATAAAATTAACATGGATCATTGACATTTACAGTGTGTAATACACATTGTAATACACACTCAAAATATCCATAATCTTACCATGTAATCACTGTTCACATTGTGGCATATTTATTTCCAATCTTCTGGGGGTTTTTCTTTATATTGTTGAACCCATGTTTTAAAATTAACATATATCATAACTAGTTCTCAGTGTGATCAGTAACTTCTTGTAAACATTCTATCACATGGATATTCTGCTAACTTAAGACACCTATTTCCTCTTACCCCTCTTACTAATCACTGCACTATCCATCTGTACGCACAGCTTCTGGACCACATCCTAGATGGCATTGGGATGGATTCTTAGAAGGGAAAAATAAACACCGGCGTCTATGTTCCCTCTTTCCTTATAGACACTTGAGTGATTGCTGTTGATTCCTCTCGCAATAGGCTGGCGTGTGATTTTGATCTTTTTCAGTAAGAACGTCTATGTGCGTTTCCTTAGTCTTTTGCTCTGTGATAATGACTTGCCTTTGAACGAAGAAGATGACTCGATTGATAATACAGTGACCGGCGTCTCCCCCTCGGATCCTGTGGGTTTGCCCCTGTTGTCCACCAGCCACATGAGAAAGGGCCGCCGTAAGGGAGAGGCCACAGGCGGAGAATCAGCAGCCGGGGCACTAGAGGTGACAGCAAAGCCGTGAAAGAGACGTAAACAAGGTTTTAAAATTAATTAAAAGGGGTAAGAGAAGGAATAGAAACCAAACTCAACAAACAGGACCTTTGAAGAAAGAGTGAGCACATTTGAAAAAAGAAACAAATGAACCATTTTCATTTCTGAAAATGAGTGTTGTTAATGTATTTTAAAACTCGGTTGCGCTATATCTCAGTAATTTCTAGAACAATTAACTATGCCGTTCCCATGAACAACCACAGATATTTCCTTATCATTTGCTTCTTATGAAGCATAGGTTGTTATTTTTTTCTTTTTATGTTTCATCACTGGTTGGCACTCCCGACAGCCTGGAGCACCTGGTCCCTGGTTTCCACTGCACCGGTGGTCACAGATGTGCTGATTGTGGGGCCCCGCCAAACGACAGTCTTCACCCAGTTAGCTGCTTGCCTTTTCTCAGCTCGCTGCTCACGTAGCATTAATTTTCCCAGCCACCCGCCCCACCTCAGGTCCACTCCTCCTGTGGGCAGGTACAGTCTTTAGTCACTTCCCTGCTTTCCTTGCTGGTACATTAATAAACTCTGAGCTGTGTTCAGAAACAGAACAGGGAATGAACCACCCTCGGCGGCCTGGTTGGCTGGCACATCAGGCACACTGAAGAACCCCGGGAAGGACCCGTGGACCGACGGTTCCCAGGTCCGAGGATGCAGCAGAGGCAACAGTTCAGGGAAGCTCGTGACGTCTCTGAGAGGAGAAGGCAGGATGACAGGATCCAATGCCCGCCGTAGTGTTGTTTTCAAGGCAAGAACAGAGACGTGGGGCGAAGTCGGAGGCCGGGCTTCTGCTTTGATTTCCCTTTAAACAACCTGGTTGTGATTGGAGGGGGGGGGGGGCGCTGTGTGTGTGCAAAAGTAGGTATACAGTTGTGAGTACATGACACACAGTTTATTCTTGTATTGTTATTAATCATTGTATGATTTTCCATACAAACAGCTGTAAACCTACTTTGCCCCAATATATATGGAAATTAAAATTCCCGTCTTGCAATGCCTAGGTCACTTCCATTGGTTTTTGCATAGAATGAACATATTTGGATGTTTGATTCAGAAAAGCTTTTTAATTATGTTTTTGCCTCTTACTTTGTACCTGAGTATTCACATTTCTTCTCTCGGGAGCACATTTAGTTTGAGGATGGCATTTCCATTCTGCCTTCTGTATCCATTGTCTTCCACCCAGTCAGTTTCAACTCCTTTAATTTTCCCTCCACTCTGAAAAGTCTTAAAGCTCTTTTCCCACATCACCGATTTCATTTTTTTTTTTTTATTTTGCCTGACTTTGGCAGTTCCCGGTGTTTTGCCTGGAGTGCGTGCCTTTACGTGTCGCCAGGTGCTGTGAGCACCGTGGACCCAGGGTTACCAGAGGCAGCACGCACGCCTCTCGCTGCCCCTTCCTTTGCCCAGGGTCTTACCTGTGATGCTCCACTGCACAGGAGGGCACCTGTGACTGTCCCGTGACCTGGCCCCTGGCCTTTAGAACCAGGGTGGACACGGAAGTGCACGGCCTCTGGTCTGTGCTGTTTCCTTGGTTCTTCCTGCCCCTCCCTGCCTCCCACTGCTGAGCTTTCCTGAGAGTGATGCACCTCCCCAGAGGCAGCGCCTCTTCCAGCTCCTTCCCACTGCTGCCTGGTGGTTTTCTATTACCCTTATTTACCCCAAGGATAAAGACAGGGCTGGAGAAGGAAGCACAAACTCCTGTGTGGGCCCAGAAACTGACAGGCTGGCCAGGAAGGGGCTTGGAGCCTGCACCTTGGTTCCTGCCAGGCAGGCAGGGCCCTGGGTGGGCAGGGAAGCCCTTTCCCTCCAGCCCACTTGCCTGTGCCTGGGGCGAGACTGCCTGTAGGTAGATGTCGGAGCCCTCCTGTGCTGGCGTGTGTGCGTGCCCTTTCTTCTACTTTCCCAGGCGTGTCTGTGCGAGGCTGGGGAGGGGGGCTGCATCAGGCTTCTCCAGAAACTCATTTCACTTGCTGTTTACCCTTTAACCCCATTCATTTAAAAAAAAAACAAAGTGACTCATTTAAAGCTATACTGTAATCAGTGGAAAAGTTAATTGGAACGTAGATTCCCCAGGATTCTTGAGAGCATTCCTCCAGCCTTTCTGAAAGGTATCTTTGAAGTAAGAAGGCTTCTCGGAGGATGCAGGCATTCTCTGAGGGGGGTGCACTCTAAAGGGGCGAAGGCCAATTTGTAAGTATCTGAAAGCTGATTAATACAATTAGATCGCAGTTCTCTGTTCAGCAGAGGCTCAGCCACCCCGGGTCCACAGGCATCCTGATGTAACTCAGCAGAGGCCGCCTGCACCAGGGCTCACTGTGTTTCCTGCAGTGCTTTGCATATCAAAGGGGCTCAGGAGATGTTTGTTGACTGAAAGAGACACTTGCAAAAAAAGAAAGCTGGTTCCTTGTTCCGATCACCTTAGAACCTCTTCCCAGCAGGGTGCTTTTGATTTCCCCTGAAGCCTTATCACAGATGGCCCAGGCTGGGGTCTCACGGTGCCTGCCCGTAGATGGTGAGTCTGTAGTCCTGCCTCCTGCCTCTCCTGCTTGTTGAGGGACTGTAAGAGGAATTTGCGAAGTAGGGAAGTGGCTTAGTGTGGAGGTCTTTAAATCATCTCCAACCTGCCCGCCTGGAGCGTGACCAGTGTCCCAGTTAGGGCCCCTGGGGGGCGTCCACTTTGGCTCAGGCCTGCAGGAGGCCTGGAAAGCAGGGGCGCCCTCCCTCCTAGCCAGCGCCCGTGGGAAGCAGCCCAGCCAGCCGAGCCCAGCATCCCTGTGGCACCTGCCTCTCTGGCGGGCAGCCTGGGCTCAGTGCAGGCTGCCATCTGCTTCCCCACGCTGGCTTTCTCCTGGTCCTGCTGTTACTTGCAGTTTGGATTTTTGCTGCAAACAGCTTTACCAGAGGGTCCCCTCCAGAGGCCTGTGAGCACAGTCAAGAATGGGGGGCCAGCACTCTGGTGGGCGGGTGGGTGGCTGCCTGAGCTCCTTGCCATCTGCGTCTAGCTCATTCTGGGTTGCTGTCACAGTGTCCCTAGTGGACCCGGATGGTCACACTTCCTCAGTGTGTTAGTCACCTCCCACGCACCACGGTTCTGCCAGGTAGACCCACTATCAGTGAAGGTTCCTGGCCTCCCACACACGTGGAAGTGGCAGACGAAAGAGACTCCTGGAGCCAACTAGCCCCCCTTCCTCCCACGGTGGGGCAGGGCGGTCTCCCACCCCTCCTGCCCCTTGTCTGGGGCACCTACTTGGGCCTGTGTCTGTGTCTTGGAGAAAAAACTTTCTTCCTTTCTGAGATGTTGTCCAATCCAAGAGGGAACGGACTTTCTCACTACTGTACTTGTCCACCGAGCCAACTGTCCTACCCATGCACACCAGGAGGGTCCTGTCTGGCATTGGGTAGTGGACATTAACTGAGCCCCCCACTACGGGCCAGGCAGTGACTATCTGGCTTCCCCCTGCACAGGAGCCCAGTAAGGTATTGCCCCCAGGTGACAGATGGGGAAACTGAGGCTTAGAGAAAGGTCACTTGCCCAAAGACACCAGGTTAATAATTGATGGAGCCAAAGGTGTGTTTGCCTCCAAAACACCTTCTAACAACTCTCTTTCTATTCATTCATTCATTCATTCGTTCATATAATAGTCACTGAGTACTTACCATATGCAGGACACTGTTTTAGGCCCTTGGAAAATTGTGATGAACAAAACAGGCAAAATACCTCTGCCTTGAGTTTGCACTCTAGCAAGGGCTGGGGAGGGAGAGAGGAAACAGGCAATAAACATAACCAAGCTAATAGATTTGCTAAGAATATAGTATGTTAGGTGCTGAGTGGGAAGAAGAAAGAATAGACTAGGGAGAGGGATCAGGAGGGCTGGGCGGAGGCAGGGTGGGGAGGGAGGCTGCATCACGCCTGGGACGAGGGCTCACACATGAAACGCAGAAAATAACGAGTGCTGGGGAGGTCTCGACCCTGTGCGTTGCTGGTGGGCATGAGAGGTAGTGCAGCCACATGGCAAACGGCGTGGCGGTTCCTCCCCAAAGGACCGATCTAGCCGTTCTACTTCTGCATAAACACTCTAAAGAACTGAAAACAGGGACTGAAACAGACATTTGCCCACCCCTGTTCACTGCAGCATTATTCCCAAAGGCCAAAAGGTGGAAGCAACCCAAACGTCCACGTTGAGTGACTGGATAGACTAAATGCGATATATATTGTTCATTCATATTGTTCAGCCTTAGAAAGGGAGGAAACTCTGACACGGGCTACGACATGGGTGAGCCTTGAGGACATTATGCGAAGTGAAATAAGGCAAAAAAGGCAAATGCCGTACGATTCCACTTGTATGAGGTCCTTGAGTAGTTGTTACATTCATAGAGACAGGAAGTAGAACGGTGGTTGTGGGGGGGGGTGGAGAATGAGGAGTTACTGTTTAATGGGCACAGGGTGTCGGTTTGGGGAGATGAAGAAGGTCACAGTAGCACATCAATGTGGACATACCTAGTGTCCCTGGACCATAGACAAAAAATGGTTAAAAAGCTAAATTTTGTGTTATATATATTTTACCAACATTTAAAAGGGGGAGGGGGCTAGTGGCCAGGGTGGTTCTCTGTGAGAAGGTGAGATGTGAGAAGTGGCAGGAAGGGTGGGGTCCTGGGTTCCCCGAGGCAGGCATGGGAGGGGTGGGTTGGTCCCAGGATGCTCGTTGTCCATGGAGAGAAGGGACATGGGTTGAGGTGTTCCTATACAAAGCCCCTCAGCCCATCAGGAACGTGGCCCAGACCTCCTAGTATTTGGCTGTCACACCACTGCTCTGCCCCTTACTCAGCCACCCCATTGGGTGCTCAGCAGGCTGTGTGACCAACCTTAAGAATAACAAGGTGCAATCCTGGCTGGTGTGGCTCAGTGGGTTGAGTGCCAGCCTGTGAACCATAGGGTCTTGGTTCGATTCCCAGTCAGGGCACATGCCTGGATTGTGGGCCATGTTGCCAGTAGGGGGCGCACGAGAGGCAACCACACATTGATGTTTCTCTTTCTCCTTCCCCACCCTCTGTCTAAAAATTAAAAAAAAGAAAAGAATAACAAGGTGCGGAGCAGCTTCCCTGTCCCTGTGGGTGCGGTGGTGTGACAGCATCCTGACCCCACAACCCAGCTCACCTGCCCCACTCTCACCCCACTCACTCCCTGTTAGGCCCCTACAACCTGTTTTACCTGCTCAGATGCCCTCTTGTTCTCTTGTTCATGCCCCTCAGGAAATGGGCAAAAAGCTAGAGAGAAAACATCTGAATCTGGTTGTTTTCTTGCATTAATTGGAATAAAATGTTGCATTATCAGATCTTCCTGCTTGGGTTTTTTGTTTTTTGTTTTTTTTGCAGATGCCCAGTGACATTGGCTGGCACAATTTTGCCCCTCCCCCTAGCCAGCTATCTTGAAGTTGGAGACTGGGGAGTAGAGTGTGGCTCCATCCTTCAGGAAGTATTTAAGCTCCTAAGTCACAGGTGGCAAACACAAGGCCCACGGACTGAATCTGGCCCTCCACCTTGTTTTATCCAGCCCGGCACCTTATTTCTACCCAGCAGCAGCGCCGAGCTCTCACTTAACTGTTAAGGAGTAGTTACATTTATGCAGTCCTAAAGTTACATTCGGCCTTCTGAAGGCACCCATGAGGCTGATGTGGCCCCGGTGAAAATGAGTTTGACACCCCTGTCCTAGGTAGTGCCCAGTCCTGGAAAAACTGCCCATCCCCTCTCCTAAGGAAATAGCTGTAGTGATGGGAAATCCCTCCATGAAAAAAGTAAGCAGAAAACTGGTACTGTTTGGGGTCATCCCCTGGTATGGAGAGGTTTGGAGCTCTTTGTCCCCATTTTCTAGCCAAATGGAAGTTCTGGCACCTTAAGTGACAAGTCCCCAGTGGCACAGCAGATCTGAGATTTAACTCTGGGCTGTCCGACAGGCTCTTGCCACTAGATAGGATTCTCCCTCCTGATTTCCACCAAGCCTGTGACCACCCCCTTCAGGAGGGAATAAGTCCTTAGCCTTCCTTTACAGGCTGGCCTGGAGGCTGGAGAAAGAGGAGACAGATGAATGGAGGTAGCCCCTCAGCCTGTCTCCCTTCAGTTGCCAAAGTACATCCCTGTCCCACTTCTCTTTGTCCTGACTTTGTACATTGTTACATCCCAGACGGGCTAACGCACCCACAGCTGAAGCCCAGCCTGGCCCTGACTGTCATCTAATGCGTCTCCAAACCTGGCTTTGGCTCACAGCACCCTGTGGTTGTCCCCTTGACCCATGAACTTTGCCTGCTGCTCCCAACCCTGCATTGACTTGAGGGTTGTGTCATGGTGCCAGCCAGCTCCGGATGCTCCCTGTTTGCAGACTAAACCAGAGAGGCCCGTTCAGTGGGAGTCCCGGCTGGTTCATCTCCACATGGCGCCTGTCACCTCCTTTGCATGACACTCTTCCTCGCACCCCACTCCTAGCTGCACCCTAAAGAAACTCTCACATCCTCCCCAGGACACATGACGAAGGGTGCACGTGGCAGCAGCTTTTGTGGGAGCACAAAACTGGAAGCAACCCCAATGTCCTTTCTCTCATAGTGGAATGGGTAGGCAGGTTGTGGCTATGAAATATACACAGCAGTGAAAGAACTGTAGCTAAATTCATCAAAGGAAGAGTTAAAAATATAGTGAGCAAAAGCAAAAGAAAACCAGCTACCAAAGAATACATGATGATTCAAACATCTGATGTTCGAAAACAGGTAATAATAAATATTTTATTTAGAAATGCACCTGTAAGTAGTCTTTTAAAATAGAAAGAAAAGCATGAGATTGCTTTACACAAGAGTGCAGGCTTCTTCTCGGGTTGGTAATATCCAGTTTCTCCACGAGTTCACAGGTGTTTACTTGAATATGGTTCTTTGAAATGTACGTTGCTTTCACACACTTTCATGTGCACGCTAGATTGCACAGGCACACACCCAAGAGATGACAGGAGACCACTAAAATCAGACCCCCAAAAAGCTTGAATCCGTGAGATGGAGAAAAACCTTTAAAATCCCCCAGAAGGTAGCAGGGGGGCACCCAAAGAGCTGAAAACAATAAAGGAATCAGTGATGAATATGGAAGAGACAGAAAGCAATGGACCCTCAGAATTATAGATTTTCCCCAAAGAGGAGCAAGACCAATTGGAAATGGAGCCATAATCAAATCCATAACTGAAGAAAGCATCTCCGATTCGAGACTGTCCCTGGCTTGGTCTGCTAGCCCAGCCCAGTCGGGGTCAGCCCAGAAATGGGTTCACGTTGGCTTGGAATATGTTTCTGAGACTGTGTTTAAACATAGGATGTTTGTTGTTCTGGGAATTGAATCAAAATCACAAAGCTCTTCTGAAAAGACCTGGCTGCGTACAATCGGCCTGTCCAATTTTCTGATCCAGCGCTATTCATTTCCTGTGAGCAGCCCACTCCATCTGGGAACAGAGGCAGGCCTCGCAGCCAAACACCGCGGTAACACGTTCGCCCTCTCTCAGATGTGTTGGAAGGGGGAAGAGCGTTACTGTTTGGGATTCAAAGGGATTTCACGCTGCATGCAAATGAAGAGTGAGAGGAGACATACAGGCAACATCAACAAAGCAAGCAAATTAAGACCCGTAGTGAGAGCATCCTTAGCCTGCATGGATTTGTGGAATATGTGAGACCATTCTGGACAAAGGGAGAAGATGGCAGGAGGGACCATGCTCGGTGGTAATGCAAGGAGTTGGGGGAACAGGGGGAGCGGTGACCCTCGAGGCACAGACCCTGAGTGTGGGCAATGAGGAGCCGGTGAGGCCAGCGTTGGAGGCTGGCCTGCCCCTCTTGCCCACCCCAGAGGTTCTCCCTGGCCCAGGGCACGCAGCTCCGCAGCCATGGAGAGACATCATTGACTGTCACCTCCCTCTGAAGATGGCAAAGGCTGCTCAGTGGTAACTGTGCAGAGGCATCGCAGGATCCAGCCCTTCAACAGGGGTTGCCGGAAGCCAAAGCACTCCCTCTGGTTCTAAAACAATCTAGCCAAAGTGTTTAAATTATCGGTCAAGAAAACAGCACCTGCAGAGCGTCTTTCTTCTCACTGCGTTTTTTCCTTTCCACTGTGCTGGCAACTGCCAGCCTGCCAGACCGACCTGTTTGCTCGAAAACCCACTTGAAATGAAGAAGAAATTTGCTCAGACCCTGGGGAGGGCCCTTGCTCTTGGGCTGTGCAGAGCTGCCCACTACCCCCGAGTTGGGAGAAGGGGCAGGCTCTGTGCACTGTCTTTGCTGGGGCTTCATTTCCTGCCAGTTGCCTGGCTGGGACACACACACCTGAGGTTTTAAAGTGATATCCATTAAAATGCAGATACACAAGTGCTCCTGGGAGGGGTCTCACTTCGATTTCCATTAACACTTGGGTTCTGAGTTAGCATTTTAGAAGGGATTAGTGGAGAGGCACAACCTGATGAGGTGGGAGGGGAGCCCTGCCCTGCCCCCTGCCCTGTGCTTCTCAAAGCCCTCCGTGGGCTGGGGATTGTTTACTGACGCTCTAACTGCAGACAGGGAGACCACCCCGGACAGAGTAGTGCAGCGAGCAGAGCCACAGACTTCAGCCCTTTGTGGATTCACGCCATGGGGCCACCCATCTACCAGAACGCTCGATCTTTCCTCTCTCTAGCCCAGTCTTGACACAGAATGGGGCTGAATAAATGTCATTTGAATGAACAAATTCTTTTCCCTAACGCCCTCTTCAGAAGTTGTTGGTAAGCTTCATCTTTCTGAAGGAGGGGAAGCAAGCTATGAGGGAAGGTGGCCACTCTAAACTCAATTCTACCAGAAGAGAAGGCAAGAACGAGAAAAAAACTAAAAATAAAGATGGAGAGAGGGAGAGAAGAAAGGGAAAGAAAAAGAAAGAAACCCATTAGAAAATCAAGTATTTCAGTATGATAAACCTTTTTGCTAGTTTTAATTCTGCTAGTTGTCTTAGGTATAGATACATATATATACTTTTAAAAATCTGAAATTAATATTTGTCTATTACATTATAATAGATACTGTTTCTGCCCAACTCCTTCCCTTTAAGGATGAGGAACCCAGCCCTGGCTGGTGTGGCTCAGTGGATTGAGTGCCGGCCTGTGAACCAAAGGGTCGCCAGTTCGATTCCCAGTCAGGGCACAGGCCTGGGTTGCAGGCCAGGTCCCCAGTAGGAGGTGCGTGAGAGGCAACCACACATTGATGTTTCTCTCCCTCTCTTTCTCCCTCCCTTCTCTCTAAAAATAAATAAATAAAATCTTAAAAAAAAAATAATGAGGAACCCAGTGCTTTTTTTTTCCAGCCACTTCTTACTTTTCCTTGAGACAATCTGGAATTTGGGGTCAGATTATTATTGTTAACTGTTTATTTTATATCTTTTTTTAAGCATTACTTCTTCCACATTTTTACTACTTTGTAGTTGTATTTACATTAGCTATTTAGACTGCATTCTGTCTTTAATGCAGTTCATTGCTCACTGAATTTTCTGGTACCGTGAGTCCCCCATTCTGGACCTTTTTAATTTTAATTCATCTGTTGGTCAACTCAACTATACTTTTGAGCAATTTTTTAGGAAGACCAGATACACCCCTGTTTTCTGCTTTTGCTGGTCTCAGAGCCCTTCCTGGGATAAGAATCACAGGCATGTTGTGAATTGCAGGGCAGGTGGAGATGCCCTCCTAGGCATTTAGGGGGCAGGTCCTTCCTGGGCTGCCTACGGCCTTGCGACCTACTTCCTGCCCTCCTGCCCCCCGCCCCCAGCAAACATGCAGCCGCATCCCTGCACTCTGTGTGAATTCTGAGTCTCTGTCCTACCTGAGTAGGGCAGAGGTGATCCAGCTCTCTGTCAGAACTTTCAGGTAGGATGGCCCCAAGCTGGTTTGAGCAACAGATAGTATTTCTGACGCAGAGTCGCACTAAAATTGGATGTGTTTGTTGCCTTAGCGCATCTCGTGTCCCCTTCCTTGCTCGGTGTCAACTTGTCGTCCTTGGCTGTAATCATGGCTTTTCACTCTTCAGCTTGTCACCACGGAAACCTGGTCAGAGGGCACTGCCCAGCCATCTTTAAGAGCAGCAGCCCTTCCAACCAACAGACCAACAGCATGACAAGAGGGACCCTTCCTGTTTTCCCAGGGCCCCAGCTCCGCCTGGCTTACTGCTGGGAAGCCCTGGTCCCCATTGACAAACTGTCCAGCTTTTTCCCCATTGTCAAAACTCCCACCCTGGGGGGTGGATGAGTACAGTGACATCCGAGGGGGAGCTTGTTTTTCTTTGGGGACAGAAATTTCAGTGGTGTGAACTTGTGCTGGGTTCTCGAGCTCACCATAGTTTGACTAAGTCTTTTCCTATCTTGCTTCACTATAGAAAGAAATTTTAATGACTGATTTCTTTTCCTTCCCTGAGCTACCAGCTGGGAACGGGGAGAAGGAGCCATACAGTAAGCCTGACAAGCTGGTTGCGGGGGAGGGGCCCCTGCCTCGCAGGCCTCACAGACTGGGTAACCAACCACACAGGATGGTCTGTTCACAAATTCCAGCTGGGCATGTCATAGTGGGTAGTCATGTCCCAGGCCTATAGCTTCTTAGCAAAGGTCAGTCTTTGTTTTTGTTTTTTTAAAGATTTTATTTATTTATTTTTAGACGGAGGAGAAGGGAGGTTAGAAAGAGAGGGAGAAAAACATCAATGTGTGGTTGCCTCACACGCCCCCTACTGGGGACCTAGCCCGCAACCCAGGCATGTGCCCTGACTGGGAATCGAACCAGTGACCCTGTGGTTCACAAGCTGGCACTCAATCCACTGAGCCGCACGAGCCAGGGCCTAGCAAAGGACAGTCTTTACCTTATATGAGCCCTGCCGGTTGATCTTAGGCATCTAGGCTAACATTCCTTTGAAATGTCAGGGTACCCTCATCACACCAAAGCTGGCGACCCTAGAGCCCCTCAGTGTTATTTTGCTCCCCCGAATACGAGCTCTGTACGCTGTAAATGTTCATTATTAATGACCATGTACCCACCAATGTGAATGTGTTTCTCCATTTTGCTTTTTCTCCATCCCCAGAGATCTCCCTGCTTTGCTTTCTGTCGCCTCCTTAATCCACCACCCATGGGCTTCAGGTGCTTTCCTTATGTTTCTCCTTTTGATGAATGGGAACCAGAGAGACAAATATTGAATCTAAAACAACATAGAACACTTTGTCTCCAGGTCAGTTCTAAGAGCTGACTATCAATAAACAGCATTTAAGTCTGCAAACCTGGATGTGCCTTTGTGCGAGGGTTCAAGGGCAGGCCCGGAGCCGCCCGCCGGGGCCCCAGCGCTCTGTTCCACCTCGGGCACCACGGTTTCCTCTGCGTCCACGTTCCTCACCCGAAAGATAGAGCTGACGGTGGTGCCTGTGTCAGGGTTTGTGCGAAAGATAGAGCTGACGGTGGTGCCTGTGTCAGGGTTTGTGCGAGAGTTAAATAAGGTGTATAGATCACATTTTTGAAATGGTGCTTGATGCACACAAAGCGCTCAATACTTATTAGGGATTAAATTTTGTATTATTTTGTAAACATTAAACACCTCAAGATCAAATGGTACATGAGAATCGCATTTTGGTAACCCTCCTTGACCCCCGGACCACCCAAAGGAAAGTGTCCCTCGTGTCACGATCAAATGGAACCGTTTTTAACTCTGTTTCTTAGAAGCCATGTCGTATCTTAGATTACCCAGTATTCGGGCCGTGACTTTCTGGTATGGCTTGTAGTTTTCCCTGGAGTATTTTATTGTCCTTTTTCCTCATTGACCAAAGAATCACGAAACCATATGTCCTTTTACACAGCTTCGTAATTTTGCCTTCTGTTGTGCAAAGCCTTCTCTTCTCCCGTCAGCCCTTTTCTTGGCTCTAGCCTTCACTGATTCCTAACAGCTCCTGTCTTGGGGTTTCCCTCCTGAGCTGGAGACACTGATTCTGGGAACCTCTGGCTTCCTCTTTTTTGTTTTTCACCTGGGTTTTGCTGGAGCTCATCCTAAAGTAACTTCTTAAAAAGGGAACGTGCAAGGGAAACTTGGAGTCGTGCAAGTCTGAAAGTCTCTATTCTGCCCTCGTGTGTGATTGATAGTTTGACAGATTCTAGGTGCAGAGTTG
This sequence comes from Macrotus californicus, assembly GCA_007922815.1. Taxonomy (NCBI): domain Eukaryota; kingdom Metazoa; phylum Chordata; class Mammalia; order Chiroptera; family Phyllostomidae; genus Macrotus; species Macrotus californicus. The sequence goes on along the minus strand of VMDR010000268.1, from coordinate 107,396 downwards.
TTTAGCATCCAGTGTTGCCAAGGATCAGTCTGATGCCCTTCTGGGTTTCCTTGTACGAGATCTATTTTTTCTTTCTGGATGCTTCTAGGATCTTCTTTTTGTATTTATAACTAATTTTATGAATGCATGTCTATTGCTTTTTACTTTTTGTTTTTCCTGCCTTATACTTAATATAAACCTTTTCATCTGAAGACTCATGTCCTCCTTCAACTCCAGGAATTGTTTTTCTATTGCTTTCTCTTTCTGGGAAGCCTGTTATTAGGAGTTTGACCCCCAGGTTGAGCATTTGTGTGTCTTACTTCTTTCACGTTTTTCTGTTTCTTCATCTTTATCTTCCACATCCCAAACTTCCTCATTTCTGTCTTCCATGCTTTATCTTATATTTTTATATTCTTGCATAGCATTTTTAATTTCTGGGAGCCTTTGGTTACCCTCCAGTTGTTCCTTCTTCACAGCATTTCGTATTTGACAAATGGCTGTATATTTTAGGTCCCTGAATTTAACTTGCCTACTTTATTCAATTAATTAGCAACCTATCTGATTATTTCTTTTTCTAGAAGTGTCTAAACAGGGGACGGATGTCCTGCCAGAAGTGTGGAGGCTTAAACAGCTTCAAACAACAACCCTTTATTTGCCCACAACCCTGCAGCTGGGGCTGAACTCGCCCAGGGCCCTTGCAGGGGCTGCAGGCAGCTGACCATTCGACTGGGGTGGAGGCACTGGAAGGCTCACTGCTCTGCAGTCGGGCTGGCTGGTGGCCGAGGTGTCTTCCTTCCTTTTGTGTGGCCTCCTGTCCTCTGGGACCCTGGACAAGGCTCTCCCACCTGATGGCAGTGATGTTCCAAGTGACCAGGCCTCTGGATGCCAGGTCAGAAGTCACATGTTACTTCTGCCACATTCTGTTGGCCAAAGCAAGTCATAAGACTAGACCAGATTCAAGATCGTGGAGAAACAGACTCCAACCTCTTGATGGGAGGAAAGGAAAATAATCTGGGGCTGTGTTTAATCTACTAAAACTTCCCAGGCAGCTGCCCCCGTTGTCCTATTCAGCATGGGCTGCCAGGACAAACTACCTGTGGGGAGGTAGAGCTTAAACAACTGGAGTTTATTTCTCACAGTTCTGGAGCCTGGAAGTCCAAGATCAAGGTGCTGCAGATTGGGCTCCTGCGGAGAGCTCCCTTCCTGCCTTGCACTTGGCCGCTGTCTCCTTGTGTCCTCATGCCGGGGAGAGAAGCAAGCTCTTTAGTGTCTCTTCTTATAAGGCCTTGAATCCCGTCATGGGGCCCCACCCTCAAGACCTCACCTAAACCTGATCGTCTCCCGAAGGCCTTGCCTCCAAACACCGCCACATTGGGGGTTTGGGTGTCAGCGCATGAATTTGGGGGTGGAGCACGATTCAGTCCACAGCCCTCTCTGAGAACCAGAGCTGCTCTTAGGTAAACGGAGTTGCTTAAAACCTTGAAATGTGGGCGTGGGTTCGGCAGTCTGCACTGACAGGTATTTGTTCAGTGTCTAGCACGTGCGGGCATGCACTGGGCATCCCGAAAGGCTCGTGGGGCTTTTGATCTGGTGCAAAAAAGAAATAGACATGCGAGTAGGCAAGCGTGACAGTGTGTGTGTGTTGTGGTGGGTGACATGGTTCCGTGGAAGCTTCTGGATTAAAATAATTTCCTAAAGACTGGATTTCCTTATCCCAGTCTAGGGAAGAGAAAGAACAGCATGTACAAAGGCCTAGAGAGAAGAGACATTTTAGCACAGTCAGGGAATGGGAGTGACTGTGTCTGGCTGATCCAGAGGGGCAGGGGGAGGTGGGAGATGAGGCTGAGGGAGGGGTGGGGACTGGCAGAGCTCTGGGGTCTTGTTGGCCGTGCTTCGGCATTTAGAATTTCTGGGAGGCCAGCCCTCTCTCTGTCCGTTCCTCCCTCTCTTTCTTTCTGTGTGTGCAGGTAATGAGGTAGGGAGGCATGCTGCCTCTTGCCAAGGTGGGTTGACCCTTTAAGAGACCCTTTTTATTTTATTTTATTTTATTTTTATTTTTATTTTATTGTTGATGCTATTACAGATGTCCCGCCTTCCCTCCTTTCCCCACCTCCACTGAGCCCCCACCCCACCTTTACCACATTGCTGTCTATGTCCACAGACTATGCATATATGCATGTGTGTTCTTTGGCTAATCTTTTCCAGTCCCCCACCCCCTCCCTTCCGGGATCTATTAGTCTGTTCCATATGTCCATGCCTCTGGCTGTATTTTGTTCATTAGCTTCCACGTATGAGTCAGATCATATGGTATTTGTCTTCCTCTGACTGGCTTATTTCACTTACCGTAACGTTCTCAAGGTTCATCCATGCTCTCGCAAAGGGTAAGAGTTCCCTTAATGTGCCACATCTTTTTCCTCCACTCATCTTCTGATCTTGGCTGTTGTAAATTGTGCTGCCTTGAACACAGGGGTGCGTATATTCTTTCTGATTGGTGTTTCAGGATTCTTAGGATGTGTTCCCAGAAGTAGGATTGCTGAGTCAAAAGGCAGTTCCATTTTTAGTTTTCTGAGGAAACTCCGTACTGCTTTCCACAGTGGCTGCACCAGTCTACAATCCACCAACAGTGCACTCGGGTTCCCTTCTCTCTCCGCCCTCACCAGCACCTGTTTGTTGATTTATTGATGGCAGTTAAAGTGACCAAAATGTAAGCAAGAAGACCCCTCTACAACAGGCCACTTCCCAAGGCATTTCAAGACTAGGCCAGCCTGGAGCTTGTCAGGCAGAGAGAACGTGGTCTCCCTGAAGACCCCACCTTCTGTCCCCTGGGGAGAGTTCCCTTGCTTTGCCTTCTTCACTTGCTCAGTCAGTCAGTCAGTTAGCAACACCCCTGCCGCACACAAGCTCCTCACTGGGTCCCGGGAATTGGGACACAGCCCTGCCCTTGAAGAGCTCACAGCTCCTGGCTGGGTGAAGCACTAGACCCGCAGTACCGGGTGACCTCCAGGAGCTCAGCAGAGGTGCTCAGTTCTTCACAAGGTGGCACTGGAGGCTTCCTAGGGGGGGATGTCACTGCTTGACAGAGCCAAGGACGAAGGGCACCCCAGGTAGAAAGAGCAGCACAGACTGTCCCCCTGCTCAGACCAGTGGGGCATGGGGTGAAGGGGACTGCACCTGAGCCCCTGCCGGTGCAGTCCTAATTGCATGAGAGGGGAGAGATGGTAACACACACAGGGGGAGGAGCACTAGGCGGGGACAGAGGTCGGCATTCCCCTCCCCACCCTCCCCAGTGGCTGGTCCCCTAGGCCTCCCCTTCTTTCCAGTGGGGCCTGGCAATTACCATCTTCTCCAGCCACCGCCACTTAGGAAATGCCAGTGATTAGCGATTGTTATCATGGTAATTAAAATTCCCTGGGAACAGCTTGGCTAATAGCCATCAGTATCTGCAGTCAGGTTGGCCGTGAGCTGAAACCAGAATGAAAACCTGGGAGCAGAGCACAGAGCGGTGCTGTGGGGAGATGCAATGCCATTGGCCGCCCCAGGCAAGTGCCATGGCGGCTGTGAGGTTCTTTTCTCGAGAAATGGCATTTTCAAGGCTGGCTGCTTTGCTGGCCTTATCACAGCAAACCACACATGGGGAGCAGAGTGGGGCTTTGCAGAATCGCACGGCTTCTTCGGGTGGTGAACCCTTTCTGATCTGTGGCCCCAGACAGGGTGGGGTGGGGGTTTATTCCCAGGGAAGGCTTTTCCTGACACTGTGCTGGGGGGTGGGGGTGGGGGGGCAGGCAGTGATGCCGGGCAGTGGGAGATGGGCCTGGATACAGGGAGCAGAAACCACGTTATTAAAAGCTACTGCTGTGCGTTTTGTAGGGCAGAGGGTGGGCATTGAGGCCAGAGGAGTCCGAAGGATGTGCTCGGATTGGCATCAGGGAAGGAGGAATGGCCCGAGCCAGCCCAGCTGGGATCTCTCACACCTCGCCTCACCAGTCCTGCTCTCTGTGGGAAGGCATTTCCCAAGACACCGACAGTGTTTTATGCACCTCCACTCAGGTGTGCCCTCCGTCCCGGGTGGTGCACCTGTGTTCGCTCCTCCGGCTGGTTCAGGATCACTAGCCAGTCTGGCCTGGTCAGGTCTCTGCCATGGCGATGGCGTCAGGCCCTCCCCTGGACACAGCGCTAACCCAAAGGAAGAAGACAGTCCAGGCGCTGTTACAGGGACTCAGGGAATAACTGACCAGCCCCCTGGGCCCTGGGGATGCACTGCAGGCCTGGCAGACCCCTGAGGGCATTGCCTGTGCTGAGAGTAAATATCGGGGCAAATTGTATGAAATTGACAGGGGGCTTACAGGTCAAAAGTGGTTGAATACCATTAAAAACATTGAATATCAGCAGTTTCATGCAATCAGTCTAATAGTTTAAATTCTGTATGCACTCTCTATCCTGTTTTCCAAGAGCACCTAGCTGATCAGTGTTCTTTAAGTGGGGGGAGGGGTGGAGATGGGTTGTTGCAACCGGAGGGGAGGCTGATGGTGTGGGGCCCTGACTGTAAGGTGCCGGGTTGGGCAGGGGCAGCGGGGGCTGTAGGTCATGCCGGTGCTGGAGGAAGGACTGGGAGCATGTGGCTGCCTCATGCTGTGGAGTTCATGGTCAAGGAAGTTCACGGGAGCTTGCTCTGCACTGGCATGCCTTGCTGGGCACTTCCTCTTTGTCCTTCTTGTAATCTAAGACAGTAAATCCATTTGATTAATTACACGAACTTGGATGAAGCCCTCAGGCCACCTCCCCAGGAAGGTGGCAGACTTTATAGATCGGGACACGTTCCAGGGAACACCCCACACTGCCGGATGAGCTGGTCAACGATGTTTACTGAGCACCTACTATGTCAGGAGTGTGCTGGGGGCTTGAAGGTACAGTGGTGAGCAAAGCACCGTGGCCCACCCTCCTGGGAGGCCCTCTGAGAGAGACAGGTAAACATGAAAGGACCAGACCAAAGGGGGAAGTGTCGGATGAGTGGATGAACAAAATGCAATGTAGCGGGCGAGGGAACATTATTCAGTCTGAAAAAGGAAGGAGAAATTCTGATACATGAGGCAACATGGATGAGCCTTGAGGATACCATGCCAAGGGCAATGAGCCAAACACTGTGTATATGTCAAAAGACAAATACTGTGTGATTCTACTCATGTGAGGAACTTAGAGTAGTCAAAGTCATAGAGACAGAAAGTAGAAGAGTGGTCCCCAGGGGCTGCAGGGAGAGGGGAATGGGGGTTGTTTAATGAGCAGAAATGTAAGTTTTATAAGATAAAAAGGCTTCTAAAGATCGGCTACTCAACAATGTGAATGTACTTTACACCCCTGAACTGTGCATTTAGAAATGATTAAGATGGTCAATTTCATGTTATATGTATTTCAACACAGTTGAACATATTTTTCAAGATTATTTATTTATTTTTAGAGAGAGGAGAAGGAAGGGAGAAAGAGAGAGAGGAACATAGATTGGTTGCCTCCTGCACACACCCTGACTGGGAATCGAACCCACAACCCAGGCATGTACCCTGACAGGGAATTGAACTGGTGACCTTTGGCTTTATGGACGATGCCCAACCCACTGAGCCACACTGGCCAGGGCACAACTGAACATTTTCTAATTAAAAAGGGAAGGAAGAAGCATGCACGCTCACGAGCTGGCACAACAGTCCCAGCTCTGCAGGAAACACGCAGAGGCTGTGACCTGCTGGCTCACTGGAGCGCTCAGGTGTGCTTGGGCCGGCAGCCTCCCCAGACACTGCTCTGCCGTGTTTCTTGGTCTCTCCTGGTGAAAGCCACACAAGAATGAAGAGTGAGCCACCTCTCCGAGTCTCCCTCGGGGTTGTCCCATCCACTCTCTGACCAGACACAAGGGGAGTGTGCCTTTTACCTGAGACAGCGTGCCCCAGGGGTGAGAGCGGGGTCCCCATCCTCCCCCTGCAGCACCTCACTCTGGTGACCTCAGGACCTGACAAGGCCACCCCAAAGCCCACCTCCCCAGGGGCACTGCCCTGGAGCAGGGTCCCCCAGACCAGACCCCGGTCCCACCAGGAAGTACAGTGCAGCAGACACTTAGCGCCCCAAAGAGGATTCGACTTTCTTTTCTGGGGGGAAAAATATATCGCCATCTAAATGTACACACGTCCCTTGACCTGGCAGTTCCACCCCTGGAATGTTTCCTCGGGCAATGACGGATGCCCGTCTGATGCCGTGTGTGCAAGGTGGTGGCCGCAGCGGCGACAGTGGGCAACAGTGTAAATGTCCCTCAGTGTGGGACCACTTTCATGAAGTGTGGCCCAAACTGTGGAGCCACTGAAGCGTGAGTGGAGGCTGTTACTTACGGACACAGAAGAGCTGCTGGGGCATGGAGTGAAGTGGGGGCAGAAACCGTTTGCCTCTAATCACAGGTGGCAAACACAGGGCCCGCGGGCCGAATCCGGCCCTCCACCTGGTTTTATCCGGCCTGGCACCTTGTTTCTACCCAGTGGCAGTGCCGAGCTCCTTGCCCCTAGTTAAGGAGTAGTTACATTTACCCAGTCCTAACATTACATGCAGCCCTTTGAAGGCAACTGCGAGGCTGATGTGGCCCCCAGTGAAAATGAGTGTGACACCCCTGCATCTACATGATGCTGTCGTTCTTTAAAAAACAGATGCATATATGCCTAGAAAATTCGCAGCATCGTGTTAAACAGGGCTTCTGTGTGGTGATGTCATGGATGACCTAAAGCTTCTCCATTTTACTTTTTTGTTATTGTCCTGATTTTATCATCTGTGTATGTATTTCTCACCTCAGGAAGAAAAAAGACAAAGCCATTTCCATGGCAGGAGTGCAGAGGCAGTGTGGTGCAGATCCTAAGCCAACCCCCGCCCCACCGGTCACACATGGCTCTCGAGGGCTTGCTTCATGTGGTCCCTGCCCTCCCTCAGGAGGCCCAGCCCATGTTGGGGGGCAGGAGGCCAGCGCGCTCAGGGGAGAGCAGGCAAAGCCAGCCTTGACAAATGAGCAGATGAGCGAGCCTTCACTTTGCAGAGGGAGGCGGAGTGAGCCCCATCACCTCTGGCTGGGGCACCTGTTCTCAGGAGCCCCACAACAGCTCCTAGGGACAGGGCGGCCTGGGCAGCTGCTACTTACGTTAGTTTCTCCCCCTTGTGGATTTCCCTCCCCTCTAGGTGTCCAGTCTGCAGGACGCTTAGTGTGTGCGGTGAGAACCCACTGGGGATTGATTCACCGCTCAGCCACAAGTCAGCGAGCTGCTGCCTCGGATCTATAAACATTTGGGTCGAGATTCTACCGCCTGCAGTGTGGGGTGGTGGGTTGGCCTTGGGCGAGTGGCTTCACGTGTCAGAGCCTCGGTTTTTCCATCTGGAAAATGGGAATAATAATAGTGTTTCCTCAAAGACTATTACACCAGATGCCTCTGGGAACAGGGGAGGAGAGTTTTTAATTGTGTACTTTGTGAGTTTCGGATCCTGTGCGTGTGCTGTGTTACCAATTCCGAGATAGGTAGGTATGGTAGGAGAGCTGTGAGAGAATGAGAAAGGGCACTCCAAAGGGGGCTCCAGACGGCCCTTCTGCAGAGGGGAGCTGCGAGGGAGGGATGTGTGACTCCTACCAGGGACAGGTTTGGACTCTGGTCCTGTGCCTAGCACTCTGGAGTGTAAGGAGGTGACTGCTAGAGATGCACGTCCCTCAGTGAGTGACCCGTCAGTGCTGCACAGCTGCGCGCGGGGTTCACGCAGACCCACGGCTAGGGCTGAGTTTGTCTAGGAAAGCTTGCCGGACAGTTCCCAGTGGGAAGCGTTGTGCATCCTTTTGCCCTGTTGGGGGACCCCAGCACACTGGCAGATTGAGGGCTCTGAGAATTCCCGAAATGACAGAGCTGGGCCTCACCTAGTGCCTCCCATCGTGTGTGTCATCCGGGCCCTTTCGTTTCTCTTTTGTTTGGGTTTGAGTCGCCCCTGGTAGCAGCCGCAGCACCAAGGAGGCTCAGAGGAAGTTCGGGGAGTGGAAGCACTGCCCTAGAGAGAATCAGGGCAGGCCTGGCCTTCTGAGCTTGCCTTCCCCATTTTGAGCAGCGGACTCAGTCCCCAGGCAGTGAAGTCGTCCCCGTCTGTCGGATGAGAGACCAAAGGGGACAGCGACGGTCATGAGCATCCCGTCTGTTGAGTGGCCACTCTGGGCCCCGCACTGGGCCGTGGGCCAATGTTCCTTTGCAAGTCTGATCCCCACAGCCACCTTGGGAGACGGACACTGTTCCCACATCCGCCTACAGGTGATGAGACTGAGGGTCAGGGTGTGTCCCCAGCTCTCAACTGCTGGGTGATAGATGCAGGATTCAAATCGCCAAGGCTTCCTCTTCCCTGAAAAGGTGATATAGTTTCTTCACACATTCTCACTCTCCTTAGAGACCACAAGTGTATTTCCTTCACCAGAGAAGAGGAGAGCGGCCTTGGGTGTCGTGTAAAGTAGGCGTTGAGTTTGAACCTGCTCTGGGTTCCAGCCCTTGTCCCGGTCGCTGCTCTGATCCTGCTCTGCGGCCTTCTCTGAGACTCGGGCCCTCCTGAGCCCACTGTGGGCTGTCTCAACCCCAGTCACTCTCTGGACAGCTTCCAGTGCGGTGCAGGCCCGGCCCACCTCCTCCTTGAGCCTCCAGAGTCCCAAGGGGGAGGGGCAGGCCAGAGGACGCAGGTGGCATCTACTGAGCACTTTCCAGCTTTGCACCAGGAGGGGAGGGCGGGCCTGCGTGGGCTCCCAGTGCGAGGGGCAGTTCTGCATTCTACGCTCTGAGCAGCTGTCTCCCCCTGCTCAGGTCTGGAAGAGGTCAGGGGCCTGGTTCTATAAAGGGCTGCCCAAGTACATCCTGCCCCTGAAGACCCCCGGCCGGGCTGATGACCCCCACTTACGACCTTTGCCTGTGGAGCCGGCGGAGCAAGAGCCCAGAAGCACTGAGACCAGTCGAGTCTACACGTGGGCCCGTGGGAGAGGTAGGTGCCCTTTGCCTGCTCTGTCGTGATAGCAGCTGACATCTGGGCCGTCAGCCAACCAGTGCCACGGGCACCCGGCCAATGGCCGCCACAGTCTCATGTGGCTCATACCGGTGTTCCATCCCTCTGTGTGCCCTCGACTCCCCACCTGCACCCCCGTGGGTGGCTGGACCTCAGCACCGTGATGGCTTGCAGCCTGCAGGGGCCATCCCACACACCAGCACTGATTGGAGGGTGGGGAATGCCGTGAGCAACACTCTGGATCTTTGCAGAAATGTGATGTCAGCTGAGGTGTTTTGCAAAGTATGAAAGAGGGTCTTTCCAAGGCAGGCCGGCGCCATCTCTTCTCAGCCCTTGTCTTGGGTCTCAATAAGGGGAGACTCTGGGCTTTCCGGGTCCTAATGAGGAAAGTGACCTTGTGCCCAGGGCCCTTGGTATTTGTGGTGGCTGCACCCAGGGGGCCACCATCAGAAGGGAAGCCCCAACCCACTGGTAATCACCCTATTTTGCCATGTATAATGCGCACCCACATTTGTGCGCACTGTACACGGGATTCTTATACCCATGGTATGTAATCATTATATCCATGTGTAACGCACATCCTTATTTTTCCCTCAAAAATTTGGGCAAAAAAGTGTGCATTATGCATGACAAAACCTGGTATATATAGAAGTACCACCAGTGGCAGGTGTCTCTACACAGCTTGCAAGATGCTTTAATGTTCATGGTTTTATTTTCAAAGCTCCGGCCTCACAGCAGGCTCCACAAGTGAGCAGGGCTGGTGACGGCAGCCCACGTTATAGATGAGCAGCCTGAGGCCCAGAGAAAGGAAGGACTTGCTGGCGTGTAGCAGGGCTGGGACCGAGAGGCCGGGTCCTGCCCTCCAGGCTCTGGCTCCTTCTGCCCTGAAGGGCCTCAGTTTCAGCTCAAGACTCACAGACCGAGGGTCCTAAACGAGTCGAAGCCGGAAAGATGAGAGGCTCCTCCCAATGCCAGGGGTTTTCTTGGGTTTCTCGACCAAAGAAAACAGACACGCAGCTGCTCCAGAGGGCTCTCGAGTATCTCCATCTTTGGACTCTGGCCCGGCAGCTAACCATCCTTATACCATTTGGGCTGTTTTTTCTTCTTTCAGGAGTACAGTGTGTTTATTATAAAATTATGGAGGCTATTGAAGGCTATCATTTAGCTGGTAAAAATTCCCTATATGTCGGCCCTTCTGAGCATAACTGGCAGTGACAGCTTAGCATCTGTGCTCCAGGCACCTTTTCTTGGCCATCACTTGGCTCTTTCTGTAGCAGGTCATCCCAGCTGGTTCTGCAGGACTCTGTCTGCACTTTTGATTCCCATGAGTTTGCCTTCCCTGCCATCGCTGGCCCTTGCAGGGACCAGGCCCAGCTGGGGCTGGCCGGGGCAGGGCGCTGAGGCTGGCCAGCCTTGGAGGGAGCCTGGGGGAATTGGTTGGAGAAGTGGCTCCCTCTTCCCTTCTTTCCCATTTCCACCCTCAGTGCTGGGGCTTTCCCCACTCCCAGCTCTGCCAGGGAGTCGGTGCCCCTCAGACTGAGGGAAGAGACACCGCTGTGGGAACCAGCTGGTGGGCACTGTCGGGGTGAGAATGTTGCTTGCAGTGGGTTGAGGAGGGGAGGCCCGCCGCCCCACCCAGAGGGGCCCTCCCTGCCCTGTCTGCTCCAGCATCAACATGGCACATGCGTGTACACATGTGCATGCACAGTGCGGCTCCTCCCCAGCCACACAGACACAGGAGGCCTTTTGATTACGTGGGTGAGGAGGCCAGGGACCCACACACTCAGAGTGGGCACCGTTTATTAACCAAGTTTGCACTGAGGCCAGGCCGTGTGGAGGCCCTTCGTGTGACCTCGGTCTCCTTCTGCACACTGGGTTGGGGACCCCCTGCCTCTCAGAGTTCCGTGCCAGGCACATCACAGCCCTGTGATGACCCACATGTTAGTGCTGAGCAGAAGGAGGTGGCCCTTCTGCTTGACAGGTGACCTACAGGTCTCACCCAGGGACAGCGGGACGGCAAGGGCAGGCTGTGGAGCTGGTGGCGGGAGCGGCAGGAGGAAGACAGAGAGGTTCTGTGCCACAGAAGACAGTGTCAGAAGTTTGCAAGGAAGGGCTCCAGAGAGCCACCAACAGGCTGACCCTTCCTGACCTGCTCCTCAGCCCGATCCTGGGTGGCGGTGATGTCCTCTCTGAGAAGCATGTGCAGAAGCCAGGATCTGTGCTTTCTGGTTGCACTTCAGCCCCCTGGCCATCCCAGACCTGGCTGTGCACTCACAGAGGCTCTCGGGTGGCTGCCAGCCACTCGTGGGAGACCGCAGGCCTGGGCCAGCTGAAACCATCTTTACAGCTGGTCCTCCCTGAGTCCAGGGGCAAGGGTGGAAACTTCTATGAGGTCAGCCCCATACTAGCCCTTCTGTGCTTCACTTGGCTTCAAGGTCAAGTCTGTGGCTGGAAGGACTCCGCCATGTCGGCCCCTGGGAAGCGCTCCCAAACTCCCAGGGGCTGCAGCTTCCATCCGATTCCTTCTCAGGTTGGTCTCCTGGAAGCTGCCAGGTTCCTGGCAGCAGATGGTCCCCAGTGAGCAGCCTTGGGAGGGTGGCACAGGGATGTCACCAGGCCTTTCCCAACTGCTGCCGACTGGGGAACCAGTTGGTGTTTTTCCACCTTTTAAAGCGGTTTCTCTCCCCATCCCAGGCCCCACCATCAGCGATGCCCAGGTGCCAGGCAGCTGGCTGGGGTCAGACCTGCCATGTGTGGTCCAGATCAAAGCCCGTCTCATAGGCCCGGCCCTTATATCACCCAATCCAGCCAAAACCAAGCTTGAGGCCAGGGGGTGGGGTCGGGGGAACAGGGACCAGCCTTGGGGTGGGGTTGCCCCCATCACCTGAAAGCTGCATATGGGCAAGGCCATGGCTATCCTGAGCAAGCTGGTTTCTCAACAGGCAGCATGGGAGAGGCACAGGAGAGATGCTAAGTAGATGAATGAATGAACCGCCCACCTGCCCCAGGATGTTTGAAAATCTATGGAGGGGTTTCATTAGGGCCTGCAGGCTCCTCTAGGTCAGGGGTCGTTGGACAGCACCAGGAAACACTCAAAGGTGTTAAAGTCTCCCCACTCTCATGAGGAGTCTCATCCAGGCCGCTGCCTGCAGGGACCCAGGACCAGCATCCCCCTTCTACCCCAAAGTGCTTTCTCCCTGGCATGGAAGCTGATCCTGACAGCCACACACTCTCTCTGGCCCTCTTTCCCACCCCCACCGCAGCCCCTGTTCTCCCTCTCTTTGCTTCCCCGCCCCTACGGCTCCCTCTCTCAGCCCTTGGGCTGGTGTACCTGTGGCTCCCAGCTCTCCCCCCTCTTGCAGCCCTCCCGGCCTTCTTTCTCCTGCCCTTTTGGAGCAGGAAAGGTAATCAATAGGTACAAGCCATGAACTTTTCAGTTCACAAAACCATCAAATGAAATGTATTGATGTTTCTGAGGCAGGTTCCTTTTCTTCCTCCTCCAAATTGTCTTTGTTCATTTTTAATTGCATAAGCATACACAGTATATTTTAACGAGTTAATTCAAAAGTATATGAAAAATTAAAATCTCATCTCTTGCCATCATCTCCAAAACCCTTTCCTCTGTTCTGGCAGAAAGGTACTTGATGTTGGGTTATTTTTTGTTTTGCTTTGTTTTTGCTTTTGTTTTAGTGACAGAAATAGGCTCTTACCCATAACTCTCCGTGCTGCTTTTTTCACTTAAAAGAATATCGTGGGCATCCCTCCAGATCAATAGCTATAGATATTACTTTATTAGTTTGAATAGCTGAATAAAATCCCATTATGTCCTGTATTGTTATTTAATTATTCACCTATTGCTGGGCATTCAGATTGCTCCTGGCTTTTCCCACAGCGAGCCACCCCAGCACAGCCACTTTGCTTCCAGGGAGCAGACTTCCAAACATGGAGCTGCATGTGTTAAATTTCAATAGTCATTGCCAAACTATATTCCAAAAATGTTTTCTAAAAAAAGCTTTTATACTCATTTATTCCTGCATCCTTGCCTGCCATGAACAGTATTGTTATTTATCATTTTGGCAAGTGTACCAGATGAAAAATGGTATTTTGTTATTTTAATTTAAAACATTTGCATATCTCCCCATATCTTTATTATTTATTCATTAATAGGTTGTCTTTCAAAAATTACCTGTTTAAATCCACTGATCATATTTTATTAAATTATTTCCTCTTATTGATATGTTAGGGATACTAAATGGGTGGCAAATATTTTTCTCCTTGACTTTACATTTTGTATAGTATTTACCATTCAAAAATCGGTTTTGCCATTCAAAAACATTTTTTTTTCTTAATTTTTGTGAAGTCAAGCCTGTCTGCCTTTTGCCTGGTGGTTTCTAGGTTTCCTTCTTCCTCTCCAAGGTTAAAAATATCTGTTAAATAAAAAGTTTAAGTAATATAATAATAAAAGGAAATTACCTAAAATGATAAGATTACCAAAAAGGGAAAACATCTAACACCAAATACCATATGAAGTGGTAACGCGCCGAAGCCATGTTCTGTCAAAATGCAAATGAAGCGTACCCCATCACCCCCGTCATTCAACAGTCTTTTATTGTGTTTAGCTAATGTAATAAGGCAAGAAAATAAAATAGCCCTGGCTGGTGTGGCTCAGTGGGTTGAGTGCTGGCCTGCAAACTGAGGGCTCACCGGTTCGATTCCCAGTCAGGGCACGTGCCTGGGTGGCAGGCCAGGTCCCCAGTAGGGAGCATGCGAGAGGCAACTGATAGATGTGTCTCTCACACATTCAGGTTTCTCTCCCTCTTTCTTCCCTCCTTCCCCCCTCTCTAAGAGTAAATAAATGAAATCTTTTCATTAAAAAAAGGAAAAGAAAATAATCTCTTATTATTAGAAAAGAGAAGAAATTCTCTTATTTGCAGATGATGTGGTGGTAAGCAAGGAAAGCCCACAAGAGTCTGCTACAGTAAACAACCCGCTTGGATTAATAGGAGAATTTGGGAAGTGATAGCACATAAAGTAAATCAATAGTTAACACAAAGAATGAATGGTGTTAATCTATACTGACTAATTAGAAGTAGAAATGGGAAAATCCATTCAAAATTGCAATAAAAATTATAAAATGCCTAGAAACATTTTAAAAGACAATCAACTATAGGCTCAATGATCTTACCACAGGACAGAAGTAAGACATGAACAGAGAGGCAGACAGGAATCTTGATGCCTCCGAATTGGTAAGTGTAGCAGCTGTCTGATTCCCAGTGGAGTTTTCAGGGAGAAGTGAGTTCAGATGTTTTCGTTACCCATTGGACGAACAAAAAGTGGTACACAAGGAATACCGACACACACCGCCACCCGGATGCAACCGTGCAGGCGTTGCACTAAGTGAAAGGAGCCAGAGACAAAAGGCCGGGTAGCGTGTGATTCCACTTCCATGCACTGCCCAGAAAAGGCAAGCCCGCAGAGACAGAAGGCAGACTGGACCGCCAGGAGCTGGGGGAGACGTGGGAAAACGGGGAGGGACTGCTAGTCGGTGCAGGGTTTCTTTCACAAGAGATGAAAATGCTCTGGAATTAGGTGGCGGTGGTTGTATGACTTTATGAAGATACTAAAAAAACACTGAATTGTGTCCTCTATTTTTCTAAATATTTTATTTATTTTTAGAGAGAGGAGAAGGGAGGGAGGAAGGGAGAGAAACATCATCAATTAGCTACCTCTCACACGCCCCCCCCACTGGAGACCTGGCCCGCAACCCAGCCATGTGCTCTGACTGGGAATTGAACCAGTGACCTTTTGGTTCAGAGGCTGGCACTCGACCCACTGAGCCACACCAGCCAGGACTTAATTGTGTACTTTCAAGGGGTGAACTTTATGGTACATGAATTATATTTCAATTAAAAAAAATTCATAAGGAAGTTAAAGAATACTTTAACAAAATATTTTTTTTTTAAATAGCAAGGGGAGTGGGAGGAGTTGCCTGACCAAATGTTGGAGCTTACTCTGAAGTTACTTTTATCAATAGAAACAGTAGAGCATTCACACCAGAATAAATAGAATAAGTAAATAGAGAAGTGGAACTGAATAGAGGAATAATAGACCTAGGAATGTATGGAAGCTGAGCATTGGTAGCTTTTCAATTCAATGGGAAAATAACAGGTTTTACATAACAACTGGAGCTAGCATAATTAGACCCCCATCCTATTCCATGTGCATCCAGAAACACATTGCAGATAGATTAAATTTCTACATGTTAAAAATAACACAATGAATGTATTAGATAGAGATCAGCCATCTTTTTTTCCCCTCTGCGTTATCTCAAAGAGAGCTAGTGACACCCTGGCACCCACAGGACAAGTGGGCTGACTACCTGAGTTTGCTACCCCCTCCTCTGGACAGGGTGTTGATTTTGGCCAAGGGTTTGCCTGCAGGCACCTTTGGTGAGCCCCCTACAGGCTTGCTCAGAGCAGGACAGTCATTCCATCTTCAGGAACGGGCAGAGTTTCCCCTGGGGACTAGCCCTGGGCCTGACCTGGCTACCCTTGAGGAGAGGTCTCCACCCTCCCAGCCCATCAATCCCGACAGAGTGTGGGCTCTGTGCTAATTTCTCCTGGCAGATGATTGCTCCAAGTTTATGGCAACAATCAGTAAAGTCAGCTTTTGCATGCTCCCAGGTGTCTGTGTTCCCCTGTGAAATATAATGTGGAAATGGTGAAACCAGTACTTCGGGCTCGGTCTGAATCCCTTTGCAGCTGGGCCCACCTCTCCCACAGGCTTCTTCCCTTTGATCTGGAGTCCCTCCCTTGAGCTGTGTGTGTGGAGGAGCAGGAGTGGGGGTACATATTAGTCTTGCATTTTGGGGCGATAAGAGATTACATTTTTTTTCTTAGAGGAAGGCAGCTGCAGCATCGGCTCAGCAGCTCGGTGACATCACGACATGTCTTTGCAGGCCTTGCTCTCTCTCTCACGGCCCCATGACGGCTGCTGCAGTTCCAGCCATCACTACAAAGAAAGGAAGACAAGGTCAAGGGGGACACTGGGAAATGAAGCCGTTAGCTTCTGCAGCCCTTCATTATAATAGAAGCAGGCAAGGGGGGCGTGGAGCCTGCTTTCCTACGAGAGCTGGAGAGTTGAGTGGTGGAAATCAGTCTCACACAGGGTTTGTGATGGGGCTTCTCTCAGCCGCAGCGCTGTGACCAGGGGCCAGTTCTGCCTGGGTCTGCCCCTCGGCTGGTCTGCCCCGCCTTTTCCAGCTGTGGCTGAGCACCTGAAGGGGACGGTGTGGGGGGGAGGACTGGAGCCCCAGGCCGAGAGTCCAGACAGTGTTCAGTGGGCTTTCTGGGAGGTATGTCCTCTTCTCAGGTGGGAATGGAGAGCTGGGGCTCCTAGGAGACTGTCCCCTGGGATTTGCTGTGTTTGCCTCTCCCAGGGAGCCTGAGGCCAGGAAGGGGAGGGGCCGTCATCCAAAGCCTTCGTCACTGCCCTGTGGCCTGGTGGATTAGGAAGTCCTTTCCACTTTGTCCTCCAGCCCAGACCCCAAAAGTCCCCAGATGAGTACAGGCAGGTGCCTTGAGCTCCCTGTCACCATGAGGCGAATTCACTTCCCTGTCTGCATTGAGGCCTGGGTCCCCCAGTCCCTCCCCAGGACCCTCTGCAGTGGGAAGCCTCCCACCCCCTGGCCTCAGACGTCCCCCTGAGCAGAGTGCCAGCTTCCTGGATGGATTTGAACAGAATGACATGCTGGTTCACTTCAAGGACTGTTCTGGAAAAGTACTCAAGTCTTGGATTTGTTCCAGTTGAGTGATTTTAAGAAAAATAGGAGTTTCATTATCACTTCGTCGGTCTGATAGATTTTAAATAATTTTTATAAAATCCTAAACTGTGGTTCTGTTTGCAGACCAGTGAAAGCAAGCTTCGGGGTGGTTTAGGCTGAGCAGTCTGATCCCACTCAGCCTACAAATGTGTACCGGGTCATCCTTCCCAAGTGAGCCGTCGCTGACCTTTCCACCCACCCCCACGCCACCATCTCCTACTCCCTGGAGAAGCCGAGTCACTGGGTGCTGCGCTGGCCTCAGCCAGAGCTCCATGACTCACGGTCATTATCTCATCTGGTGCTCAGAACAGCCGGTGGGACAGCTACAAACGGTGAAATTGACGCTTAGTGATGGGTGGAGAAGGGGGAACCTGCCCAAGGTCACGTAGGCTGCGGCCAAGAGGGCCGGGCACCCAGGCTTCTGAATCCTGGCCCGCACACCTCCCCTCTGAGTGTAGTTCAGAGTCAAGCTGTTGCCCACATCGCCACACATGCCGGCGTCCTTCTTTCAGACTTAGTGGGAGGATTTGGGGGTGCACAGGACAGGGCCACCGAGGCCCAGCTCAAGTCAGGGAACAGCTGCTGAGTGGCAGAGGAAGGTCTCCCAGAGGCAGGGACAGAGACAAAGGCTTGCGAGGCCTGTGGGGACAGGAGTGTGGCAGCAGCTTCTACTTCTCAGGGAACTCTTGGGTCAGCTTCGTCCCCCAACTTCTGCCTGCTCGGGAGCTTGTACTCTCTGCATGCCCTTCAGTCTCGGCATCTGCACCCACTCTCAGGACCCCACTCAGCAGGGAAGGGCTTGGCCTGGCTCCTTTCTGCTTATGCTACCTCCGTTTGCAACCAGCCTGTTCCCCATCAGACATAATAGATGGCATGGCCAGTTAGTGCTGCTTCCCCCAAAGCAGAGCTGGGCCAGAGCAAGGGGAAATTTGAGTCTCTTGCTCAATAGCCATTGAGCCACAAAATTGGCTGTTTGTGTCTGACAGAGTAGTGAGCTCCCTGTCACCGGGAGCATTCAAGCAGAACCCAGGTAATAATGGGTTGAGAAACTCACTATGGGCTTGTTAGCGTATACCCAGAGTTATGCCCCCATATTATAGCCAGGGCTTGGGGGACAGAGATATATTCTACGGTCCAAGATGAAGAAAGCCACATGGCCCATAAAAGCCTTAAACCCAAGACCTCTGTCTATTTAGCATAAAGCTGCAGCCGACTAAGCTAATAAGCAGTTCCGTGGCAGCCGTTTTTCCATCAAACGCATATGCTGTTTCCTGACTTCTTAACGCAGCATGCTATTTATACCAGTAGATCCATTCATTCTTAATGAGCCACAGTTGTGGATTGTAAAATGTTTTATTTTCAGACAGGATTGCTCACTGCCCAGAGCCAGCTGTTGCTATGCCACCTTCCTTCTTTCTCTATTTCTGAGAACCCTCCAGAGCTCCTCAGAACCCTCAGCTGCCCTCTCCCAGCCACCCCACTCACCCCAGTGCTTCCCCTGCAGGCTCTGGACTTGCCACGTCAGCCTGGACGTGGTATGTGAGCTTCCTGCAGCCTTAGGAGCAGCTGGGAGTGTGCACTGTGTACAGGGGGCTGGGCTAGCCGAGGCTTGGGGAAGAGGCAGAGTGGAGCAGGAGGGCTTCCGTGCCGGGAGGCGGGGTGCCATCTGTCCTTGGAGGGTTGGACCTCTGCCGCTATTATAGGTCGCAAGCTGGCGGAGCAGTGACTTGATCTGGCTCACTGCTCTAAATTCATTGACAACTTTTAAAAATGCAGAGAATTCTCATTTAAAAGAATATGGAGTGGTTCTGGCTTCTTTTTTAAAATCAGAAGGCCTGCCCATGCTGCCCCTCCCTGGAAAAATGGGACAGGCTAAGTAAGTAGCAGCTTCCCCTACTCACAGGGCTTGGAGTCTCTGGCCTGCCACAGTCCCACCCCTCCCTATTGTCTCTGCACACTTTGATCATCGCCCTTACGGGGTTATTGAGCAGAAAGTAAAGTAGGTCTTGTTTCCACATCCCTGTGAAAGGGGAGAGAGTCAGACCAACGGGGACACCTGTCGCCAGAAAGTGGGCCCACTTCTCTGTGGCAGTGAAGGCTCCTCGCAGCCAGCCCACTTCGCTCCCTGACCCTTCCACCTGAGCGGTGGAAGGCAGCAGCCTGAGCCTGCCACACCTGTGTCGCTCCTCCCCATCCAGACCCACAAATCCTGCCCACAGTGGCTCTGTGCCTTCTGTGCCGTCGCCTCCCAGGCCTCACCAATTCAGGGGCACCAAACTCATTTTCACCAGGGACCACCTCAGCCTCGCAGTTGCCTTCAAACGACCGAATGTAATTTTAGGACTGTGTAAATGTAACTACTCCTTCACTAGGGACAAGGCAGGAGCTTGGCACCACCGGGTAGAAACAAGGTGGAGGGCCAGATTCGGCTCGCAGGCCTTGTATTTGCCACCTGTGGTAAGGGGCCAGGCCCTGCCGAGCTTATGTGTGCTAATGGGGGTGCCGGGCAGGAAAGCTGTGGTTTTGGGGGTCTTGGTTTCCTCATGAGGAGGATGGGGACGAGGGACAGTGACAGGGAGTCTTGCAGCTTTCATATCCTAGAGTTCCAAAGCCAAAGGGATGGAACTTTATGGCAGAATTTCTGGCAGGTGGTACAGTACCTCCCCGATCAGACGCTGAGGCTGCCTCTGCTAGGAAGAGCACCCCCATTCCCGCATTGGCCCCGCCCTCCTCGCTCACGCACTCGCACAAGCAGTCCTGCTCTGAGTAGCCGTGAAACCCATCCACCCACCCAGCACCCTCCTGCCCTCCCCGCCCCTGTGCCTGCAGCATCTGCTAAGTGCTCATGGACTAACTGACTCTTCCTTTCAAAGACCTGTCCCCAGGGTCATATTCAGTGCTTAAGTGTCACCTTCCCTGCCTCCCATTGCTTTACTCCCTCTAAGGGTTCTAGAATCCTGGGGAGCTGGCAGTGCCTGAGGTGTTTTTTTTTAATATGTTTTATTGATTTGAGAGAGAGAGAGATATCAATTTGTTATTCCACTTATTTATGCAGTTATTGGTATGTGCCCTGACCAGGGATCGAACCCACAACCTTGGCGTATCAGGACCACACTATGACCAACTGAGCTACCTGTCCAGGGTAAGATATATATATAAATATATATATAAATATATATATATTATATATAATATATTATTTAATATATGTAATAGAACAGAAACCACCAAATTCATAATATAATATAATATAACATAATAGAAATAATAGAAACCACCAAACAGACACACACAGACACATGAGCCAGCAAGGACTGCTTAGGGACGAGGGGGAGAGGCTGTCTTGGGGCCATCTGCAAAGGGCACTGTGTGTCCAGCAGGGCACCTGAAACCCATGGACTCAGCTCTTCATGGTCTAGGTCTGCTGCTTGGGTCCAGAAAATAATTGGACAAAAAAATCATAGTCAGACAGTCCTGTCTGTGACTCCCGCCAGCCATTTGGGGAACTGAATGCCATCCAGCCCACCAAGGTCAGGAGAAGGGCACGGGATGCTCGAGCCCACGGTGGCCCCCGCTGGGGCCAACACTGACTGTTGGCCAGTCCTTGGTCTTCTTGTGTAGCTGTCTTTCTGCCAGGCTCAGCTGAGGGCCTGGGTACTGTGTGCCCTGTGCAGATGGAGGAAGCCAGCCTCAGGCCTCAACGCCCAATGGCCAGATAAAAACGGCAATACTAACCCAGGCTGGTGTGGCTCAGTGGATTGAGCGCAGGTCTGTGAACCAAAGGGTCATCGGTTCGATTCCCAGTCAGGGCACATGCCTGGGTTGCGGGCCAGGTCCCCAGTTGGGGACATGTGAGGGGCAACCACACATTGATGTTTCTCTCCCTCTCTTTCTCCTTCCCTTTCCTTCTCTCTAAAAAGTAAATAAATAAAATTTAAAAAAGAAAACCAGCAACACTAGCAGCTGCTGTGGGTTTCATGGTCTCTGGCTGAAGGCTGTGCCGGGTGCCATGCAGCCACTCTTTCAGGTAATGCCCTGACTACCTGGGGGGGGGGGGGGGGGCGTGGCACACTATTGCCCCATTTTATAGAAGGGGAAACTAAGGCATGAAGAGGTTAAATAATTTATACCATAATCTTGGCATGACAGAGCAAGAAATCCCATGGTGTTCCGGAAACTCTGCCCTTCCCCTAAGCCCCAGGGAAGTAGAGGCCTGGCCACATCCTACGTAGCTGTGTTTCCAAGGAGAAGCCCACGCACACTAATTCGTCTTGGCCTTCAGATCCCGTGATGAAGCCAAACACTAGCTGAGTGCCGGTGGGTGTGAATGGAGGGGCCAACCCCAGAACAGAAGCCCTGGGCTTGGAGAAACTGCCTTTGCCCACCCCTGCCCCCAGCAGCATCCCCGCGCCTGTCTTGGTGGTTGGGGACTAATTTTTCATGCCCAGAAGGCCCTCATTAGCCACACTACCGAGGTCAGGGGCATGGCTGTCGCTTCGAATTTGCCCAAACCTGATGACAGCCCCAGCTGATTGGTTGATTCCAGCTGCAAAGTGAGGTCTGGGGGCTCCTTGACCCCAATCTGAGCTGAAATAGGAAAGCAGGGCCCAGCTCCCTGAGTCAGGCTCTGGCTTCAGTTCAGCTCACAGTGCCAGACCCTGGCTAGGCTCTGCCTCATACAATAAAGCATGCCCTCTGCAGCCGCTCACCTGTCTCACCAAGTAAACCTACAACTTAATTCTGCCCACTCTAGAGTTTTCAGCCTTTGGGGAGCTGGGTGAAGTGAATAAATCCGGACCCTCCTGTCCTGACTCTGACAAAGCCTTAGGAGAGAGCAGCGCCAGCTCCACTCAGCTCAGCAACTGCCCACCCCCCCCAGGGCCTCCTGTCCATCATGGGGTGGAGGCAGCCACTCAGATGGGCTGAAGCTGATCTCCCTCTGCTGGTCCAGGCTCAGCGGCAGAGGCTGGGCGGTTCTCTGTACCTGCTGATCTCCATACAGGAGGGAGGGGCCAGGCGAACCCAGCAGCCCATCCCTACCCTCCTGCTCTGAGCACTGAGCAGGGGCTGAGGTTCCATGCCAGGTGAGGGGCAAACCCAGAGGCTAAGAAAGCCGGACCCTGAAGGCATGTGACAGAGAGGCCTGAGAGAAGAGAGACAGAGACAGACAGAGATGCAGAGAGATGAGGCTGGAGAGTAGGAGAGACTGACAAAAACAGAGAAAGAAGAACCAAGAGACAAATGCAAGAAGACTCCGAACACCTAGGGACCCACAGACACATGAGAGAGGGGCAGATGAGAGGCGAAGGCAGAGATTGTTTTAAACATCAGCGAGAGAAGAGCAGAGAGACAAAAAGGAAAAGACGCAGAGACAGAAGGAGGGAGAGAGCTGAAGTTAAGGGGCTAACCAAGGAGCACTTTTCATCCCAGCAAAGGAGCAGGCAGGAAGAGTGCACATGCTTGGTTTCATGTCTGCCACAGCAGAAGCCATGACCTGCCGGAGAGGAACAGTGCAGGGCACATTTGAACCAGACTAGCCCCTTGTCCCTTAAGGGCCTGAGCCTAGAGTCTTTCTCTTGAGCCAGTTGGGCTGTCCCAGCCCCAGAGAAACCCACCTCTGGCCTTTGCCTTTCCTATTCTCTGTCAGAGATGCCGGGCTCACACAGGTTCCAGCATTTCTACCTATAAATCAAGCCTGTCTTTAAATGCCACCTCTTCCAGGAAGCTCTCCCTGAACACTCGCTGGCTCTCTTTCAGGGTATCATATTCCCCCTAAAGGGAGCTATTCTTATCTTCCATCCATCTATCTCCTGTTCTCTATGGAGAACCTCAAGCAAGGACAGGACCACAGGATTTTGGTGCTGGCGACTATATCACTATTGATTTGAGGATTTGTCTTCATTATCCGGTGCCTCCTGTCTGTGAGCCTGAAGGAGAGAGTTAATTAAAATCAATGGCAAAAGAATGAACAAGCACAGAAAACCCTCCAGTCTCCAGCTCTGAATTCCCAGCCTGGTCTGGGCTATCCCTGCTGGTGTCCCCTTTGGCAGCCTGGAAGGGGGAGCAAGGAAGGAGGGTTCCCTGTGACCCTCCCCACCTCACAGATAAAGAAATGAGGCTCAGGGTGGGCAGACAGCTGGCAAGTGAAGGTCACCTGGATCTCCTGACCCCAGGGTCCAGTGGGGAGGGAGGCTGTAAGCTCTCTGGCCACCACCTGGCCCATCCCTACAAGGACAGGTTCCCGGCTTCGGGGCCACCTTTCCCCTGGTCCAGGCCCTGACTTTCCAGGGCCCCGAAGAGAGTTTCCAAAACAAAGGAAGGACCTGTTTCTCTGGCAGAGCCTCAGCTTGGGTTTGGAAGGAGAGCAGGCTCTGTGTGAACAGTGCTCTCCTTGCTGTCCCCCCAACAAAGGCCCACTCATCTTGTGTCCATGGCAACTGGTCTCAGACAGCCCCTCCCCCTTTAGCCTGTCCCTGGCTCAGGCTGAGGCCACCAGCTGCCTGGCTCATCCCACTTGAGTGCCCTTCAGAAGGAAGCTGGGAGGAGGCGCCTGCTTGGTGGAAAGCTCAGCCTTTCTGGAGATGGAGTTGGCTGCCACTGCTATGCTGACCACTGTCCAGCCTCCTGGCTCTGCACTGTGCGGTGTCCTGTCCCCGGGAGGGCTCTTCAGTCAGCTCAGCGAGTATCCGAGGCCCAGGGTTAGAGGCTGAGGGCAGGAGCCAGATGTGGATTAAGAAGTGTTCCCACCCTCCAATAGTGCCAGGAACAGTTGGGGAAGTCAAGGCAGGCATTTGTAGGAAAAGAAAGTCAATGACAGGGGGTGGCAGAGAGGGGCCAAGAGCTGCCCGGCAGTCATGGGGAGAGCGAAGGGAGGCCTGCCGCCACCCCCCTCCCCCCAGGTCTGGAAGGACTTCAGTAGAGGCTCAATTCAGATGGGTTCCTGGAGGATGAATAGGATTCAAGTTTTTAAAAATGTTGATAGGCTTGCCTTGGCCAGATGGCTCAGCTGGTTGGACCATCGTCCTGTCCACCAAAAGATTGCCGGTTCGATTCCCAGTCATGGCAGGTACCTGAATTGGGGGGGTTCCATCCCCAGTTGGGGTGCGCAGAGAAGGCAACCAATTGATGTTTCTCTTTCACATCAATGATCTCTCTCTGTCTTTCTCTCCTTTCCTCTCTCTAAAATCAATAAATGTATCTTCAGGTGAGGATTTTATTTAAAAAATTTTACAGGCTTGTATAGCTTTTTAAACTTGCAGTGCCCTCTGCCCTACTTGACCTTACTTTGTTGGTAGTTACTGCTGTCTCCATTTTACCAAGAAGAAGGTGGAGGTCCGGAGAGATGAAAGTATGTGCCGAGGAGCATCCAGGACAGAGAAATCTACTGTAGGTGCTGGGAGGGGACAGAAGTCCTTCTCTCCACTTCGAGGCCCCCGCCTCTAATGGGCAAAGGGCCCAGAGAGAAACCCAGGAGGGGAAACAGAGAACGGCCTGGCCTGCCTGGAGTGGGGCTCCTGAGGGTGCAGAGCCGTTCGGGGGAGGCTGCATCAGGGTGGGTACCCTGCACACAGCAGAGCGGGAAAGAGCCGGGATTCCCGCGAGAGGAAGGCCTGGGTTCAGATCCCAGCTCGGCCTCCAAATGGCCGTTGAAGACACGCAGTGTCCTCAGCGTCCCACGAAGCCCAGCTTGGGAGTATAAGCGCCTCCGGAAAAAGTGAGTCCACCCTGTGAGGTCGGCCTTGGCATCAGTGACCCCAGAGGCAAGCCCTGCGCCGGGAGGTGCGGGCCGTGAGTTCAGGTGGCCCCCTCGAGTAAAATAGCTCCCTTTTATCAAGCACCTGCCATGTGCCAGAGGCCAGCTGCGTGACCTCTTTCAATGCTCACAATGACCCCGAAAGGGACCCGTTGTCCCCCATTTCATGGGTGGACCTGCTGATCACAGGCAGGTGAAGAAACTGGCCTGAGGTTCCATGACGGGGAAGTAGCGGAGCCAGGGCGGAACTTGGGTCTCTCTGACTCAGAGCTGTTGCCTCATCACCACCCCACACTTCACTTTTGCTGCCACCAAATGGAGCCCCAGACTTGCCAGGCATCTCGTAGGATGCCAGGCATCTCGTAGGATCCCAGGCTGTGGGCCCGGCCCTCACCTGGCTCAGTGGGGACAGCGTGGGACTCTTCTCCGCAGCCATGCCAGCGTGGTGGGCTGCGTAAGGCTAATTGGGGATGTCTGTGCACTCCCCGGGGCCTTATCATTTTTCCTTTACATTAAAAAAAAATTTGTTGTTTTTAGTATGCAAAACTTTCCACCATCTGCTTTGCCTTGGCAGAGTGTTTGCTGAAAATATCTCTCTTCCTCTCTAATTCCCATAATGTCTGGGGGCTTTGGGAGCCTCCAAGCAGAGCGGCAGCTCACAAGTGCCTCCCAAGCTCCCAGGTTGCCGCTGCCCTTGTGCCAGGCAGGCGGGTGTTGTGTGGTCCGGAAGTTGCATCTCCCCGCCTCTCAACCAGAGAGGGGCACTGGGGTCCCTCCACTGATGGAACAAAGCGGGCCTGAAGGTGAATCCTAGAACCCAGACCCGGAGCAGCTGTCAGGGCTGTGATGAAACCCTGAGAGGTACCCAGGGTCACAGAGAGAGGTGGTGGCAGAACAGAGCCAGGAAGCCAGTCCCCCAATTCCCAGTGCAGGCCTGTAAGGTCAAGTAGCCAGAATCCCACCAGTCCCCTGGACCATCCCAGGCCAGGTGTCTCCACAGGGCTACAGCTGCCACACCTGTCCTTTCAGGCGGTCTAGGAAGACTTTACAAAAGGGAAGACTTCCCCCACCTTCATGTGCCAAAACTCTTGAGTTTCCATGGAGACAGTCAAATTGCAAATTCATCCAAGAGTGAGCCAAGGGTAGGGGGATGGGGGAAGTTGGCCGATCCCCAGAGAAGTGGGCCTGGCTGGTGCTGGCTTTCATCCTTAGCAGCAGACAGCCCTTCTGGGGCAGGTTGGGGAAATCTCGGGGACGCCAGGCCCCAAGCAAGGGGTCCCAGGCCTCAGGCCTGTGGAGGGGAGGGGCCCCCATCCTCCCTGCCTCGTGGCAAAGCCCAAGTGAATCCATCTGGGGACACCTCCTCGGGGAAGTTCTCAAGACAGTCTTCCTCCGGGGGTTTCCCATCTCCAGCCTGTGAAGATGTGAGCAGCATACAGCGTTCGTCACCAAGCTCTCCTGAACTCTACCTTTGGGGAATTAGAGCGGGGGAAATCAGCCTTCAGACACAGCATTTTGTTGAGGATGGAAGAGCAAGGGCCAAAAGATTTATGAGGCTAAACACTTTGTTAACAGACCTGAAAGATTTACAATCACAGCTGCTGTGCACGCAGAAAGTAGCTACGGCAATCGAAAGGCAAATTAGCCAAGGTGTGGGCCTCACAGAGCCCTCGAAGCACCGTGCCTGGCCCCACCTCAAGATCCCAGACACAAGGCGCAGAGATGCTTGAGCCAAGGCAGACGCACTCAAAGGGAGTGAGTCTCATCAGCTGGCCACTTCTCTGTCCTGCAATGCCTCTGTGAGCTCCTTGTCCCCTGGGGCTGTCCCCCCCTTCCGTGGCTGCAGTGCTCTGGGGTCTATAAAAGGAGACAAGAACAAGCCAACTGACTGTGACTTGAGAAGGTTTCAGTTCTTCAAAACCTTGGGCAACACAGGAGCCCCGAGGGATCTAGGCGCCATGGCACCGGAACCCACCCCAGGGCTGATGCTCTGGACAAGGCACACCCCCCACAATGAAAACTGCTCCTGCAGTGTGGAGCCCAGCACAGCCTTCTGGCCATTTAAACGCATACCCACTCCCAACCTAACGCTACGACCAGGTATGACAGGTGACAGGAAGGGAGGAGGGTAAAGAAATGTGATAAATGAGCTTGCCGCTGGGACCCAGGTCCTGGGACATTCCTTCCCATTGCCTCTTTGGAGTTATTGGTCCTTTTGTGCTGTTTTGGCACCTGCCTGTTAGCACCAAAGGATCCTGGCACTGTTTTAACACCGTGGAGCCCCATGTCCTTCCTGCCCCAGATTTAGGAGGACCTTGCACATCAAGCGTGGGAGAGATGGGACACTCCAAGTCAGAAAGGATGAGCAGATCATCTCTCCTTCAGCGTCTCTGCCAGAGAGATGGGGAAACCAATGTCAGGCCAGTCACCGTGCTCTCCCAAGGGATTCCCACAGCCTCACTGGCTGCCGGCCCCCACCCCCTGCTGCTGAGGGTGGGCAGGGGGCAGAATCTTCCCTGATGCCTTTGCAGCTGCCTCCGGCACCTCCCACTCCCTCTGTCTGGGGACCCACGGGGTTGGTGTTTAGTCAGTCAGTGAGTCAAAAACACGTAAATGCTTCTAGAACCAACACCAACTATGTCCGGTCTCGGTGGAATCACGATCATAGAAATCCAGTCCAGTACTTGAAAAACAATTGCAAAGTCAGGCCTTTACTTGTGTTTCTCAAATACCATGAAAGAGGCATGTGGACCACCGCCCGCCAGTCCCTGTCTCTTCTTGATTCTACATCACAAAAGCCCAAGAAGCCCTCCCTGAGGACAGGGGAGGGAAAGAAGCAGGGCAGAGAAGGCATAGCTGGGAACAGTGAAGTGAGCCTCACTCGTGGCTCAGGCTCTGCAGGAGAAGCACACCAGCCTGATTCGGGGTGCAATTGGCCCCTGCCGGAAAGGAGCCTCCATTCTACTGGGGAGCACACGCACAAACATGTACATCAGAACGTGGTTGGTGTGGGTGTAGCAGAATGCACCGGGCACCTGGAGGAGGTGGTACCCATGTGAACCAGGAGAAAAGCGCTGGGTGAGGCACCCTGGGCAGAGGTGGGCAGGAGGTGCTAACTGGCACTTTGGCAGGAGCTCCAAGCCTGTGGGGCCCGAGGACCCTGGGTTAGGAGAGCAGGCTGTATGAGACAAGGTCGGACGAGCAGACAAAGGAGCTTGGGCTCGATCTTGTAGATTATGAGGAACCTTTGCAAAGGGGTGACTAGGACTTGTGTATTCGCTGGAGAGATGGGTGAATGGATACTGCGCATGGACCAGCATGTTGAAATACATCTGAGAGGATGGACAGATGGATAGACCGCTGTCCTAAGGGAGCCCTTCTTCCTGCTGGCTGTTAATGCAATCTCCGCCTTCTCTGCTCATGCTGCTCCAGAGGGATCTGGCGGGTCAGATGAAACCTCTCAGCCACCCTCGGTGTAGATCAATTTTGTTTCCAATCTCCTCTCCCACAAATGGGTCCCTATGGCACAGGGTTGTTTGGCAGATTGAATACGATAATGCTCTCTGGGTGCCCAACACAGCGCCTGGCGGAGAGCGCTCAACCCTCCTAGCCGCCCCCTGTGACCAGCGCTTTGCATCCCCTGGATTAAACACGCTGATTCTCATCCTCTCCTCTGCCGAGTGAGTCACACCTGCGGGAGCTGCTTACCTGTACTCCCAAGCCTTGCTGCGCAGTTGTATCTGTTAGAATTACATCAGTTAGTTAAAAGTTATGTAAATTCATGAAAAGAATCAGAAAAGACAAAGAGTTGTTGTTAAAACTGAGACTTTGGAAAGCCTTCGTAGCAGCCACTTGCTTAAAATAGCTGTTGGATTAGATGTGGGCAGGACAACTGTAAAAACAGGAGAAAGAAATAGGGAAGTAGAGGGTTCTGCCCTCCCCCTGCTGTGCCCCTTCTTAAGCTCGGCTCCAGCCTAAAGACACTGGACCCGGGCCACGCAGACAGCCCAGCATGCAGTGCAGGCTTGAGAGGCCAGGCGGACCCCAGCCCGAAGGAGCGCCCAAAGCTCTGCAGCAAAAGATTGGCAAGTGGATGTACATTTCTGTGCTTAAAGTTAAAATAGAATGTTTAACATATGCATATACCCCATATTATGACTCCCACCGATGACAAAGCAGCCAAATATGGCTCCATTTAGTCCAGAAA
The DNA here is from genome assembly GCA_007922815.1 of Macrotus californicus. Taxonomy (NCBI): domain Eukaryota; kingdom Metazoa; phylum Chordata; class Mammalia; order Chiroptera; family Phyllostomidae; genus Macrotus; species Macrotus californicus. The sequence goes on along the minus strand of VMDR010000268.1, from coordinate 78,605 downwards.
AGAAGATTTCTACCACAGTGGGTGTTGGCTGTGAAGGATTTTCTCTTCTCCCCTCTCCTGGGGCTCCAACCCCATCGGCCCAGCCCCTGTCTGCTGCATCCACGGGACCCCACGGGGAGTTACTGGGTGAACCAGGATGAGAGCTCAGCCTCCCGGTCCCCAGGTCCGTCCTTCCAATGGAATCGGAGTGGTCAGGAACACCGGCGGTGGAGCTGACTGCCAGGGTTGGGATCGTGTCTCCACGTTCTACACTGGGCAAGTGCCTCAGTTTTCTCACCTGTAGAATGGGGCCAATGCTATTTCCAACCTGATAGGTTTGTTCCGAAGCTTCAGTGGGTTAGCACGGGTAAAGCGCCAGAGTCTCCCATAGGAGTCAGCAAGGGCTGGCATTGCTGTGACTACAGAGCAACACCTCATGCCTTTCGGCGTGGCCAGGTTCAGGGCTCCGAGCATCTGCGCCTTCACTGAAGGGGATCCCTGGCTCTGGTCACACGGCAGACTTCTGATTCCACCACAGGGAGCTGGTGTCATGTGGAGATGGCGAGCCCTCCCCACTGGTCCTGGTCATGCTGGGCCCGAGTCCCAGCCTCCTCACGTCAGGACTCGCCTCTCTGATTGGCAGAAAAGGGTAGCCTGCTGCCCCATCCCCAGGCCATTGTTCCTGTGCCCCAAACACATGGGCCAGCTGAGGTTCTGTGCCACTGTGTCTTGGCAGGAGGGAGGTCTGCCCTGGCCCCTCTGTCCAACATGCCTGCTGGTGGTGGCGGCCAGCAGTAGTGACCTCCTGTGCTGGTGTCTGTTCTTTCCAGTGGTTTCCAGCGACAGTGACAGCGACTCAGATCTCAGCTCCTCCAGCCTGGAGGACAGACTCCCACCCACTGGGGACAGAGACCTGAAATGCGACAAGTCCTGGAGGGAGTCAGGTGAGTGTGGGAAGCACACTGCTGGTGCAGGTGGCTTTGCTGCTTCCTCAGGCCTGTGCTCCCCGGCAGGTGTCGGCAGAGTTTTTCTGGATCGAGAAGGGGAAGTGGCCCTGAGGCTGGGATGACCAGGAGCTAACCTCTCAGCGCCACTGAGGAGCGGGGTGGAAAGGAGGAGCGGGTGTGTATCCGGTGGGGGAGGGGCAGGTCCAAGGGCCTCCCTGAGCCTCAGCCTGCTCACCTGGGCTTCCTCCCCCAGGTCCCTGTGAGCATCCCAAATGAGATGTGGCCTCGTGAATGATGGGACTGTGAGAGTCAGGTGAAGTTCTCTGGACTGGCTCGGTGCTGCCGGCAGCCTGCAGTGGGAACCCGTGTACACACTATGACCTCTTGGGCCTCGATTTCCCACTAGTTAGCACAAACGGGATGGAGCAGAGGATCCCCAAAGCTCCTTCGGAGTTTAACATCTCTGAGCTCCCCTCAGTGACCCTGCTGTTTGAAAGAGAATTCTTAGAGAATTAATCAGGGCGCCTGCTGGTGTGGCTCAGTGGACTGAGCGCCTGCTAACTGAATGGTCACTGGTTCGATTCCCTGTCGGGGCCCATGCCTGGGTTGTGGGCTGGGTCCCCAGTTGGGGGCGTGTGAGTGGCAACGGACTGATGTTTCTCTCTCACATCAATGTTTCTTTCCCTCTCTTTTTCGCTCCCTTCCCCTCTCTCTGAAAATAAATAAATAAAATCTTAGAGAGAGAGAGAGAGAGAATTAACCAGGACTTGAGGCTGGGGCAGGCAAGGCCTGGGGGGCACATTTTCCTCTCCTTTAAACACATGAAGGGCCTTCCTGGGAAAAGGGCCAGCTTTATTCAGAGTTGCTCTAGAAGTTAGAACTGAGATATTTGAAAGATGGTTCAGGTAGGCTGATTTCAGTGCCTAAGAAAGCTTTATAATAACTGCCCCAACCTGGAATGAAGCGCCCTGAGGTGCTGTCCTGGGACAAAGGCTGGGTGACCTCCTGCCAGAGCTGACATGGAAGGAATTCCTGCTGGGGATGACAGTTTGGGCTGGCCCAGAGATGGCACATGCCTGGCACACACACTTGTACTCCTGGGAAACTCCTGGGCCCGTGGCAGGCATTACTAGTTGATCACAATACGCTTTCCCACAGAGCCTGATGTGGCCTCAGAATCCTGCTCAGTGCAGTTTTCCAAGTGGTCAGTATCAGTGAGAGATGAAAACTGTTCCCGGACTAGAAGATCTCTTTGGTGCCTCAGGCCAAAGATTCTACCTTAGGAAAGTGTGAAGGAAGCTTCCCGCCAGCCTTGGTTTCCAGGGCAGGTTCTACACTCCCCTCCTCTGCCCCTCCCTTCATGCCAGCTCCCAGCTCTGACCAAGAGGGCCTAGTGGATAGGAGAAGATGGAGTACAATATTACAGGCCCCACCTCCGCTCTCTTGGCCGGGCAAGGACTAACAGACATATTTGAGTGCGGATCCTTGAGTTGGTAAAGGCAGCAATTAATAACCCATGGAGTTCACTGAAACATATACTCTTCCCCTGCCACCCACACCCTCATTCTTTGAAGGCAAGAAAAGTTCCTCCTTGTGGCCAGTTTTCATGTTGGTGACTTTACTTGTTCCTTAGTGAAAGGCCCATTCAGTGGCCTTTATATGAGTTATGGCGGACCAGTCCGCAGTGGCCAGAGGGTGGGGTCACCTAGAACATGGCAGCCATGTAGGGGCAGGGATGGCAGTTCCCAGGGTAAGGGGCCCTGGGCAGACAGTCCCACGGATGCCCATCGCAGACCCACAGGAGAAGGCTTCACGACAGCTCACCATCAGACTGAGGTCATCCTTGTCTCAGTTTCTGGTCCCAAGGGCCCAGCACTGCGCCATTTGGGCTCACACATGGTCTCTTGCAGGTGGCAGCATGGAGTCCCCAAAGATGGAGCTCGCCCGCTCACCCAGTCACCTGTCGGGGAGCCAGAGCAGCCTGGCCAGCGAGACTGGGACTGGCTCTGCAGACCCCCAGAGGGGCACCCCTCCCTGCCCCGACCCAAAGGGCCGTGGTGAGTACCCAGCCACTACTTCTAACCCCCACCCGCTACCGCTCCCTCTCCCCCAGGGCCCTCCTCTTCTCCCACACCGTCCCCCCAAACTGTAAAGTGGTAGATGCAGTTTCCAGTCCTGCGTGTTACTGAGCTCTGGGCAGGCTGAGGGGGGATGGGGGGTTGGGTGGAGAGGAACAGAAGCGCCAGACCCCACCCTGCCTGCAATGAACAGAGAGGAACTGCAAATCAATCATGGCAAGCACCCCCACCCATCATTAGCAATGGGGCTAGCACCCTCAGCTTTACAGAGTGTGTGACCTTTCATCCCGGTCCCCATGACAGTCACAGTAACTCCCATTTCGAGAGAGAGCACCTACTATGCTCCAGGCAACCCAGCGCTCACCAAGTCCCACAGTGTGTCCAGCCGGGGTCCTAGGTGCCCTGGGGGACAGTCCTTGACCTCTAGAAACCTACCATGTAGCTAAGGAAGCCAAATCAACTCACCCAAAACAACCCAACCCAGGGCAGGCCCAAATCAGAGGGAGAATTTGGGACCACTGAAGCTGTTGACACTGGAGCCCGGCCTGCCCTTGCGCTGCTAAGGTCAAATTTTGTGCTATTGGAGAAATAGGAGGCTTGGTGCCCCCATCTGATGGGCATGGAAACCAAGGGCAAGAATCCAAGCTCCCACCCCTCTCCATGCCTGCTGCCCTGGCCTGTCCAGCTTGGGATCCACAATGGGGGTGGGTCGGGGGAAGTCTCCTCACACTCAAGCCAGAGAAAATTGTGCAAGTGATGTTCAGCCCCTCCTCTCTTTCGAGAAAGAAGATCCACAGTGAGCATGGTGCATGTGTGGATTGGCGTGGCAGCTGACCTCCCAGCTGGTTCATAGGTGGAACCTAGGTGTGCCAGCAGTCACCCACCAGGAAACCAGTGGGAGGTCTCACCCGCTCCTCACTCCTTGACCTCCCCCTCCCCCACCTAGAATTCCTGAGAAGCTGCAGGGCACAGAAGACAGGCAGACGGTGGGCGGGTCTGAGGGAGAGGAGCCACCGTGGGCATGGCCACGAAGTGGACCCGCTGCCCTCCCTGCGGCCTCCTGAAACCCTCGATGAGGGACAGCTGGGAACCAGGCAGGCCGGAGTTCCAGTCCCAGCCCTGCCACCCACAGACTGTAAACTGGGGTGAGCCATCAGATTGAACCATGTGAAAATGCACTTTTACAGATAAAATGTTGGTGAATACTGGCAACTCAGTATGACTCCACCTAATATCCGATCTCTCTGCGTCCAGTTCCATTGTCCCTAAAGTAGGGCCCGCATCCTGTCCCTCACGGGGTTGCAGGAGGTAAAACGCAGGGTCCACGGGAGTGCCTGCCCTGAGCAGCTCTTAGGAAATGTCCAGTAATAAATGGGGACGCTGTGTGGCCAGTTCATAGAGAGGGTTCCCGGGCTTGAGACACAGCTTGGAAAGGACCAGCCTGCAGGAGAGTTGGATCTTCTCATGTCCATTTGCCCCGTCTGGCAGCAGCAGATCACCTGTGTTGTTACTTGGGTCTCGCTGGACACACTGAAGCACGGGCTGCAAGCAGGCAGCAGCGCAAGGCTTTGTCCAGGGTGCCAGCCCCCCGCCCTCCCTGGCAGCCCCCGTTAGTTTCACTGCCTCAGGTATGGGACTGTGCCAGCGAGGAGCCCTTCTTCCCTGCTGTCACCTCCATTTCATTCCCAGAGGTCCAGCTGTCACCAGGGAGGTGCCCTGCCTCTGCTCACCCTATAGTGGCCTTTTTTTTCTCTCCCCCAAAGGCAAAAGGCACACCTGGACGAGTCCCCGCTGTTGACATGGCCTCCAATGACCCCCCTGCCTTCCCTGGGCAGAGGCCTGACTGGTGCCTGGGGAGGGCTTTCCAAGTGGAAGAGGTTGAGAGAGCACGCACGCCTGAGCCGCACCCTTCCTGGCTCCTTCCTGACCAGTCCAGGCCTCACATCCAACCCTGTCGGATGCGACCCCTGAGTCAACAAACCAGAGGGCTGAGTCCGCCGCCCCCCACTCAGTGCCTTTCTGCACCTCTTCTTTCCTGGGAGCCCTCCTCACCCTCCCACCCAGCCATTGCATTCAGCTGCAACCTTTATTTATTGCCCCCCCACCCCTCCTTGTCTCCCCTGTGTGTATTGGCTCTCCTCTTGGGTTGGGCTGGAAGGGCCTTCAGACTCACCTGTCAGGGCCCCCGCCATGTGCACTGCGGTTTCAGAGGGCACCAGGCGGGCTTTCTCTGTGTTTGCATTAAAATGGAAGAAGCCCAGTCCTGAACGTTACCCTTCAAAGCTGAGCCTGGCCCCTGGAGGCCAGAGCGTGGAGCCGGAGCAAGTGGGAGGAGATTGCCCACCCTTTCCCTCGGCCTGTAGCTCTGGGAGCTGAGAGCAGCACCCTCCCCTCACTCGGGCGGGCGGCCCAGGGGTTGCTGTGGTTTCTTCAAGCCCCTCCCTGGGCCTCCCCGCCTCTCCCCCCCTCTCCCCTGCCTGCGGAGCTGGGAAGGGCTCCGGTGAAGACTGCAGTCACTCACTGAAGAGCAGCCGTGGCCAGTCCCCAGCTGGGGCCCGAAGGCTCCCCTAAGCCACTAATTCACTCCTTCAGTAGGTTCAGTTTAGCGTGAAAAATACTTCATTCAAGGCACAGACAAATGCTTCTAGAAAGCCCTTCCCTGAAGAGAGAGTAACTGTGAGTGTGTGTTGTTGTCTGGGCCCCCAACCCCTCCTTCCTCTCCGCCCCCAGGGCCCCCCACCCAGTCCTTTAGGCCCTCAGACCCCACTGTTGGCTTTTTCCCCATTGCTCCGGGCAGAGGGTAAAAAAAAAACAAACCCTCACTGCTTCCCAGTGACAAGTTTGCCTCAGAATGAAAATAAAGATGAGGGTTTGCGTGGAGCCAGTGTGTTCGTCAGAGGGCCTCGGTCGCGTGTGCTCTGACCTGCGTCGGAGAAAGTGGAGGGAAACCTGGCGACAGGCTGGTTGCCGGGAGACGGGCTGGGCCACCGTGAAAGGAGGGACTGGGGCTGTGTGTGAAGAGCTTACAAACCTAACGCTGAGTGGCAAAAGCAAGGCCATCTATGTTAAAAAAAAAAGTTAAGCATACATACAAGTACTCAAAATGAGCCATACAAACTTACACGTACATTTGTAATAATGTTCATAAAGCGGACAAGGACTTCTGGCTAAGTGTGGTGGACTGAGCCACATTTTCTCTGCCCCCCAAACTCCCAGTGAAAATGGTATCAACTACAACGACGAAAAGGCAGGAGAGGAGATGGCAGCACATAAGAGGGCCCGGCCCTGGGCAGGCAGCTCGATGGTTGGAGGGATGTCCCGACACGCCAAGGTTGCAGGTTCCATCCCCAGTCAGGGCGCATGCAAGACTCAACCAGTGATCACATAAATCACTGGGACAACAGATTGATGCTTCTCTCTCTCTGTCTCCCCCCCCCCTCTCTCTCAAATCAATAAATAAAAACTTTAAAAAGAGAGATCTGAAAACTTTGAGAGAGAGAGTATAACGTGCTCAGTGCCAGCTCTCACGACTTCCCACAATGTCTGCAAGAGAGAAAACCAGCCGTGAACAAGCCCGGTGCTCTGCAGCATCCCCCAGATGCTTAGAACTGGGAGGGGCCAGGGTCCCTAAGAGGAAAGTTCAGGATGGGTGTGGAAATAGTGTAGCCTGGAAGAAGAGGTTAGACCCCCCCAAGTCCCTTCCCCCAGCCCCCACGGCCTGTGACTGCCCTGCCTTTCCCTGACCCTGGCCAGGGTGGAACTAGAAAGTCTGGACTGGCGCCCCAAGCCAGCCAGGGACGGAGGTAAGGCTACGGTTAATAGGGGAGACCCTCAGCACCCTACCCCCACTAACGGCCGGGCCTACTGCCTAAGGCAGGACATGTCTGTCTGTGAAACTGACCAAAGAGAAAAGCTGGACAGAGCCTGACGTGGGTGATCCCCTAGTCTCTGCCCAGTCACCACAGGGAGACCCTGGGCCACCAGCCCCGCCCCCGTAGCCAGAGCTTCCCGTTAGTTTGCTCCGTTGTACTTGGTCAGAACAGCCAAGGGCACCAACAGAGACCAAAACCAACAACCAAAATACAGAGACTCCACCATACAGAAGAAGCGGGTCAGAGTACAGCCCTCTGCAAGTATTCACCCATGAAACAGGAAAAACAATGTTATTTTTTCAAAGAAAGTGTTAAAGCTCTTAAAATATTAAAATATACAAGTAATAGCAGAAAATTGTTTTCCACACTGTTGTCTCTGTCTATGGGTTATGCATATATGTTCTTTGGCTAATCCCTTCACCTTCTTTTTAAAATTATTTCTTTATTTTTAGAGAGGGGGAAGGGAGGGAGAAAGAAGGGGAGAGAAGCATCAGTGTGAGAAAGGAGCATCAATCGGTTGCCTCTTGCTCCCAACTGGGGACCAAACCTGTAAGCTAGGCCTGTGCCCTGACCAGGAATCAAGCCCTTGACCTTCTGCTTTGTGGGACGATGCCCAACCACCTGAGCCACACTGGCCAGGGCTCCCTTCACCTTCTTTCGCCCCCTCCCCCACGACAGCTGTCAGTCTGTCCCACGTGGCTGTGCCTCTGTTTTCATTTTGTTCGTCAGTGTGTTTTGTTCATTGGATTCCACATAACAGTGAGATACGGTGTTTGTCTTTCTCTGCCTGACTTACTTCACTCAGATCATAGTCTCCAGGCCTCTCCACGCTGTCGCAGAGGTAAAATGTCTTCCTTTTTTATGGCCACGTCGTGTTCCGTTGTGTTCATGTACCTCCGCTTCTTGATCCACTCATCCACTGACGGGCACTTGGGCTGTTTGTGGATCTTGATGATTGTAAATAATCAAGGAACAGGGGTGCATGTATTCTTCTGAACTGGTGTTTTGCTATTCTTAGGATATGTTCCCAGAAGCTGGGTCAATAGACATTCTCGTTTTTAATTTTTTGAGGTATCTCCACACTGTTTTCCACAGTGGCTGCACCAGCCTGCATTCCCACCAGCAGTGCACGCGGGTTTCCCTTTCTCCGCGTCCTCGCCAGCACTGTTGTCTGTTGCTTTATTGATGATGGCTGTTCTTGCAGGTGTCAGGTGGTATCTCGCAGTTTTTTTTTTTAAGATTTTATTTATTCATTTTTAGAAAGAGGGGAGGAGAAGGAGAAAGAGAGGGAGAGAAACATCACTGTGAGGTTGCCTCTCGAGTGCACCATACTGGGGACTTAGCCCTCAACCCAGGCATGTGCCCTGACCAGGAATTGAACTGGTGACCCTTTGGTTCACAGCTCACACTCAATCCACTGAGCCACACCAGTCAGGGCTCACTGTGGTTTTAATTTGCATCTCTCTGATGGATTGTGACAGTGGCATTTTTTTCCTATCTATTGGCCATCTCTGTGTCCTCTGGAGAAATGTCTGTTCAGGTCCTTTGCCCATTTTTTAATTGGATTGCATGTCTTCCTGGTGTTGAGTTGTATAAGTTCTTCATCTACTTTGGAAATTAACCCCTTAGCAGATATACTGTTGGTGAATCTGTTCTCCCATAGAGTGGGTTCCTAAAATAGCAGAAATTTAAAAACACATCAGAAGGAATGGAAGATGAGGGAAAATCTCCCAGAATGTAAATCACAAAAACAAAGATGTAAAAGTGGAAGAGAAAAGTCAAGAAAACTGGACAACTGGAAGGCAAGAGCTGTGCAGAAGGTCCAACATCCAAGTAACAGGAATTTGAAACCAAGAAACAAACTACAGGAGAGAAAACTCTTGAAGAAATGACACAAGAGTATTCCTAGAGCTAAAGGAAACAAGCGCCCTAGCAACAGAACCCACCACGTGCCGGGCACGGTGACCCAAACCCACAGCCACGCGGACGGCCACCGCCCTCGAGAGCAGCCACGCGGTAATACCTGTGATGAGGGTGCACGTGGCTGTGGCCACCGTGTAGTAGCCCACACCTGAGGTCTTGCTAAAGCAGACTCTCACTCACTCACTAGGTCTCGGCCAGGGGCTGAGAGTGCACATCCAACAAGCTCCCAGGTGATGATGCCTAAGCTGCCGGCTGGGGGACCACACTCTGAGTGGCGCTGGTCTAGGGAAGTGGTTGTCACCACTGCTGCTCATTGGAATCACTGGGGCATCTATACAAGCACTCCTGCTGGACTCACCCCAGAGGTTCTGGTTTAATGAATTTGGGGCACAGTGGACATCAGGACCCTTTAAAGTTCCCCACGCAACTCCAGTGCGCTGGCAGAGCCAGAACCATTTCCCCATAGAAGCTCTTCTACGGGGACTCCAGGAGACATGCACAGAATGTTTGTAGCAACATCTTTTTACTAGCTAAAAATTGGAAACAGCCTAAATCCTGCAGACAGAAGAATCAACATAGTTGCGATGCAGCGAGCAGTGGACTAACGCACAGTGCTGAAAACAAGGGGCCACACTCCGCCAGGATGACTCACAAACAACGCTGAGCAAAGAAACAGACGGCAGAAGGATAAATACATCATGCTGCCGTCTATATAGAGATTTTTTAAACACTCACAATGTTATATATTAACACACATTTTATGCAGTGAAAGAATAAAGAAATGCCCAGGAAAGATAAACAACAGATTTCAAGATACATCTTGAGAAGACATGCCATTAAGGAAGGACTTCGACTTTATTGGTAATGTTTTGGTGATCTAGTGACAGATGGGTTTGTAATATATATATTATAATATTTCATTATATGTGATACAGGGGCGGGAGAAAGTAGGTTTACAGCTGGAGCACATCCTCTAGCAGCTGCCTGAGAAAGAATGTATGGGAGAGATTTTCTTAAAAAAAAAAAAAAAAAGACCGCACATGTCTGAAAATCTCTTCGTTCTATTGTCACTGAGATGTGGCTGGATATAACTAGATTAGAAATCTTTCCCCGTCAGAATTCTGAAGATGTGGCTTCCCCATAAATACATCGTGTAGATGCATCATGACACCGTCTACATAGAGATTCTTTTTTTTAAGGTTTTTATTTATTTTTATTCATTTATTTTTAAACAGAGGGGAAGAAAGGGAGAAAAACATCAATGTGTGGTTGCCTCTCACGTGGCCCCCACTGGGGACCCGGCCTGCAACCCAAGCATGTGCCCCGACTGGGAATCGAACTGGCGACCCTTTGGTTCACAGCCCGAGCTCAATCCATCAAGCTATACCAGCCAAGACTATATATAGAGATTCGTAAACAACTGTAAACCTCCTTTTGCCCACTCCTGTATTTATTACATTTGTATTATTTGTATGTCTGAAATCTTTCAAAATAAAAAATGTAAGGAATTACATCAAGCCTTCTTATAAAATTTTAGGACACCAGGATAAAAATCCCAAAGGGGAAAAAAAAAACCTCCAAAAACCTTCCAAAGAGAAAAAAAATACAGATCATATACCAGGGATCAGAGATTAAAATGGCATTGAAATTCTCGAAGCAGATTCTGAAGCCGGAACACAATGAAGCAGCATCTTCTGAATTGTGACAGGGAATGATTCCTAATCTATTAGTATGTCCAGCTAAGTCTCAATGATGGTAGCATGAACATATTTTCAGACGTGTGTGTGTGTGTGTGTTTTAAACTTACCTCCCATACATTCTTTCTCAGGCAGCTACTAGAGGATGTGCTCCAACCAAACAAGGGAGAAACCCAGGAAAGAGAATATCAGGGCACAGGATACTGGAGATCTGACAGAGGAGAGGGGCACAGGGAGTCCCCAGGAGGATGGCAGTGGCTATCGTAATATAATATATAAAACTGAAAAAGCAAGAAATAGAATCAGCATGAGATTTCTGTACAAGGGGGAATACCAGCAGCAGCGGCTAAGAATTCTAAGGTTGCCTAGAGAGGGCCTTGATGGGGACTGGGGGCTGCCACCCTCAGTTATAAACTTTGTAGGAGAGTTACCCCGTTTAAACTATATACTACACTACATTTCTAACAAGGAGATTTTTTTTCATGGAAAATACACATAAAACTCAGGATAAACCCCTGGGGTGGAGGTGAGAGCCCTGAGGCTCTAGCAGGTGAAGGAGATAGGGACCCCCAAGGTCCCCTGTATCCAGATATGTGGCCGGAGGGGCTGGTACCTCTGCCTCCCGGCCCAAAGCTACCTCCGTGCTGGGACCGATGGCCCCTTGGACCCGTAGACCTGCTGCAGCACAAGCCCCCACACTCAGCTCCCACCAGAACCCCATGCCTCGGCCAGATTCAGTCCAGGAGAAGGACCCAATCCCACAAGTCCTCAGGGCGAATCCCAAATGTGTTTCCTAGTGATGTGTCTCAGGGTTGATGGGCTTCTGAAGTGGTTTCATGGAAGGTTGACCCCGGATGCCTGGGCTTTGGGGGGCTGGGGGAAAAGGAAACGCACCCCCCCCATGGGGATCCAGGAGCTGCCAGGGGTCAAAAGCTCTTCGTGGGTGGGTCTGAGAACCAAGAAATCCTTCGGTAACAACAGTGCTGACGCTCAAGCAACCAAGTTACAAATTAACTTTTGGGACTGAGCCTTTCAGGGCGCAGGGAAGGGGGCTGTTTTGTGTCCTCTGTTAAAATCGGGGAGTACAGAAGTGACTTAATTTGTCCCATATACCAGATAAGCCAAGTCAGTACTCCCTAAAAGAGGTGATGGGTGGAAAGTTCCTGAACTGGGGACAGCTGGGTTCAAATTCCAGCTCCCCTACGGCCCACCTGCCTGGTGGGTCCTTCCCTGAGCCCCATTCCTTGTCTAGGAAATGAGAAATACACTTCCTTCACAGAAAGACTGTGGAAATCAACCCCTGCCAGTGCATACAGAGCTCCTACCACTGCTGTTAGTCATCGCTCCAGGAGATTTCAGACTCGGCGCTATCTCCAGACGTGAGGACATGAGGGCAGTGGCTGAGTGCGGCCTGGGGAATAAGGGTGCTCGAGCCATTCCGTGTTCTGGGGCGGCTGCCAGGTGCCACGCGCAGTGTCAGGGGCTGAGGTTCAGGAGTGGACAAAACTGATGTGGCCCCTGCACTACCGGCGGTGTTAAGACCCAGGTTACTGGACGCCACCCCAGGGCTTGTGGCTCAGAAGTCCGGGGTGGAGGCGGGGCGGGGACATGCATGATAAGTCCCCAGGGGTTGCTGATGTTCCTGGTTGGGAGGCCACATGAGAACCTCTGATCTGGTGGAAGCAGTCTGCCCACTTTTCCTTGGACTGCCCTCCCTAAACCGACCCAGGCAGGGGAGCCCTGGGTGGGTGACAGGGCCCGGCTGGCAGAGAAACCGCAGCCCCCACAGGCGGAGAGGACCAACCTCTGACCGAGTCCTGCTGTGCTGTCTCACCGCTGGACAGATGTGCTGTCCCCAGCTGTTCCTTAGCCCTGGAGCATCCACAGGCCCAACAGGGTGAGAGCCGCTTCCCCCACAAAGGTGGGGGCTGGCATCCTTCCCAGTGAGAAAGTGCCCACTCGGGCGTTGCTTCTCAAGGTCCCCTGAAGCCTGCAGGTCCCTATTACTGCCTGTTCCTGCCTCTCCGGGCTCAGCATGTTCTCCCCAGCGCAGGGTGCAGCAGGCCGTGGCGAGGGAAGCTGCCACCAGGAGGGAGGCCCATCAAGGACTCCAGGCAGCGTCCCCGCCGCCCCGCCTCCTCTCACGGCTTTGTTTGCTGACAACAAACAGCCCCGAGTGCCACTGAGCCCGGCCAGCGAGAGACGCAGCGTTTTGTTGCTTAACGGCCATCATGGCCACCATTCATTGAGTGGCGCCCCCGCCACAGGCCTTGGGGATCCTCACCCGCCTGTGAGGCAGACACTCCTGCTGTTCCCATCTTACGGAGGAGGAAACTGAGGCCTGGAGAGATCAAGAGAGCCTGTATTTAAATACCAGGCAGTTGGATGCCACAGACTGGGCTCAGTGGAGGGCAGGGGTTTGCTGGCCAGGACAGGTCAAGATCCCGAGGGCGGAGGGAGCCGGCAGCACAGATGGCCACTTCTAGATGAATAGGGGAAGTCGGCCCTTGTCCCACAGGGACATTTTCCCACTGCCAATATGACCGATGGGGGTCAAGCCCAGTGGCCAGACAAAGATTTTGCTGCCATGTTGGATTCCGTCCGGTGCCCATGGCCGGTGTGTCTGAGGACACCGGGCGCTCTCACTAGTCCTTCCTCTTCGGGACACCGGGGAGGCTCAGCAGGGCGCCGTATTTTCAGGCCACGCGCAGGCGGGGGCAGGAGTGGATTTGGCCAGGTTTCCTGGAGCTCCCATCATTCAGGTGACCGCAGGGCCTCTGCGGCCAGGGCCGGGCTCCGGACTGGCCGGCAACTCCTGCCAGGACTGCGGGAGCCGCACCTGAGCTCAGGGGAGGAGCTGCAGCAGCACAGCCACCGCCCCCCCCCCCGCCCCCGCCGCCCCCGAGCATCTCACTGCCCACCCCCCCTGCACACACACACCTGCCTTTCTTTAAATTTTTTATTGTGGTCAAAATATACATAAACCTACAGTTCAATGGCATTAAGCGCATTCACATTGTTGTACAGCCATCCCCACCACCCACCTCCAGGACTTTTCCGTCTTCCCAAACTGAAGTCCGTCCCCACTAAACAGTAACTCCCCGCTTGCCCCTCCCCCACCCTGGCCGCGCCATTCTACCAGAACTCCACGTTTAACTTCTGGAGGAAGCGCCATTCTGTTTCCACAGTAGCAGCGGCCTCTCTCATTCCCACCGGCAGGGCCCGAGGGTCTGCCTGCCCTTCCCCCTAAGGCAGGAGGCTATCTTGTGTCTCTTTGCCCCCTGTGCCTCATGGCATGGGACCCTCAGCCGCCCAGGGACCTCAGCTGCTCCCTCGATGGCTGGAATCGCACTGGCCTAGGTGCTGGCCTCATGGGCACGTGCAAGGCCGTGGTCAAAAGCTCAGCTTAATGCTCTGCTGTCACGATCTTGAAATTCTTAATTGTTTTGAATAAGGGCCCTGTATTTTCATTTTGCACCGGGTCCTGCAAGTTACGTAGCTCTCCTGACTGGCCTGACTGGCCCTTCTAGGTACAGGCTTTGTAAGTACAGCCAGGTCTATGGCCAAGGCCTGACAGGGAGCATCCTCAAACTCTGCTGATGGGCAGCCTGGGCTGGAGCCCCTGACTATGCATCTGGGGACGCAGGTCCTCGTCCTGGCCCTGCCGCCAGCTCTCTGTGTCTGTCACTGCCCAACTACAAGATGGAAGGACTGGACTAGAGAGTTTTCTAATTCTCTCCCCCAGAGCTCCTTGGGATGGGGATAGTGAGATGGGAAGTCCCAGGGGGCCGTCTATAGCCAGCATAGGGGCTCCCCTTTGACCCACCATCTCTACTGGGATCCCCAGCAGGAAGGAGGCCAAGGCCAGATGGAAGCCCTGCCTGTCTGGATCCTTCAGCCAGGCTGCCCACCCCTACCTGCACTCTGCCTCTGGGGAGGCAGCAGAAGCCTCCAACACAAGGTAAGCAGGTGGTGGGCACCACTGTGGGAGAGGTGCCCCCGATATGAGCCAGAAATGCCTCAGAAGGGGAGATGGATACACGCACACACATCACACCCTGGTGCACACAGACACAGAAACACTCAACTGTTTATGAAATGTGTGTGACCAGTCAGTTCAAATTGCTCATCCAAGTGCCAGAAAGGTTCTGCAGCCCCGGGGAGGGCTGAGCCCAAAGGAAAACCTGGCACTGGCCCTGCCCAGACAACTTGAGGAGAAGGACTCCCCAGGCCCCATACTCAGAACAGTGGCAGAGCGCCCACCAAGGCTGTCCCCTGCAGAGGAGGGCTCCATGCTCCAGTTACCTCCTCCCTGTCCCTTCACAGCCAGGGCTCTGACCTGCATGCGCCCAGCCCCAACCTGGCCCCCACCCAGCCTGCCCTGGTGCAGAAAGCCAAGGCGAGCGTGGTCTCCCCATCAGTACCACGGGGGGGAGGGGGCAGGAAAGGCAGGCGGGCGGGTGGGAGAGGAGAGCTGGAAGAGCCCGGACAAGCTGCCCGAGTCTTCCCTGAGACAGACGGCAGCTCCGAGCTCTTTGATGCAGACCCCGGGACGTCTGCAGCTTCTTCAGTGCCAATTACGGGAGAAATAATTCAGCATAATTCAGCGTGTTCACCCCCTGCCTCTCAGCAGATGCTCTTTGGGGACATTTTAAGTCTGACTGTACCTGCTGAGCTGCTGACAAGTGAAGCCTCTCCCTCCCTCCCTCCCCACCTCCTTCCCCAGTGCACCTTCACCACTTTCCACCAGGCTGTGTCATAGGGAAAAGGGAACCTAAAGCTGGGTGGCAGCATCCTTGTCCCCAGGGCAGGGCCTGCTCAGATCAGTCCCCTGCACCCGCTGCCTGGCTCTGCTTCTAGCTGGGGTGTGGCAGAGCCGGTTCCCTGGAGTCCACCTTCCCCGCCGGTACCTTTAAGGCAGAGTCATGTCTCACTCACCTTTAAATTCCTGGTCAACTGTCGAGAAATATTGCCGGATTGGTAGATTGGTGGGTGGAGGGCCAGGGTGGGGGGAGGGATGGAGTGACAGAGTGTTTAGCAGATGGCTGGAGAGATAGGTGAATGCGTATTTTGTGGGGGCCAGCATATCAAAATGCATCTGAGAGGATGGACAGAGGGACAGACTGCTGTCCTAAGGGAGGACAGATGGACAGAGAGACGGATGGATGGATGGATGGATGGATGGATGGATGGATGGAGGGAAACAGTCTCAGTTCCAGTGTCCATCTGCTTTCCATCCCTGGGGAAAGGCCAGCATATCTGGAGCCCACACTTCCCAGAAGTTGTGGGGTCCCCTGCCCGGGCCTCATTCAATTGAAAGCAGCTGATAGGCCCCCAGCAAAGAGTGGATGTTGAAGCAAGTCCTGGCTGCTGAGAGCACAGTCCTTTGGGCTCCAGTTAGTAGCCTGATGAGGCAGCAGGCCACGCCTCCAGGCTCCGAAGGTGAGGCTGCCGGCTAGGCCGCTGCTGAGGGGCATGGAAGGTATGAGGCCCAAGTCTGGACCCCAGCTCTGAGCGACCCCCCCAGCCTGCCTGAGCGACCCCCACCCGCCTCAGCACCCTCCCCCAGAGTCTACACTATGTCTCCTGCCACCTACCCTTCGACTCAAAATTCCACCCATCAAAACCCCTGTAGTATTCCTGGTGCTAATAAAGCAACCTGAACAGGTTTTGCAGATGGGGATTAACTGGTTTACTTCACATGTTAATTAGCCAACCCTAAATATGTATGCAGATCAGAATTTAAATTAATTCACACAGAAGTATTTTTAAATAAATCAGTGAAAGGCCCTGTGGCACCCCTCCCCTCCCTCTCCTCAACTCTGCAGCCTCTGCAGTGGTGCCCACAGGCCTAGCCAGTGTGAGCCTCAGTTTCCCTATTAAATAAAAGGCTGGACCCGCTGTGCTGGGATCTCGTGGCCCTGAAGGTCTGTGCCTTCTCTGCCCGAGGCTCTGGAGTGACACCAGGCCTGGTACCCAGGCCTCTCAAAGACAGGGGCTAGGAAGGCCATCCCTCAGCCCCCGAGGCTCCAGCTTCGGGATCTGAGAGCTGACTCGGGCTCAGTGGCCAGGGCACCAGGAGGGAAACCCTGGGAGCCCAGAACCACCGAGGTGAGTGGTCTTCCCAGGTGGCACACATCCCAAACGTGGCCTTTCCCCTCTAAACAGGCCCTTCGACCCAGTTCCACGTGCAACACACCCGAGATGACCTAAACAATTGGCCCCCACAATTCCTCTTGGGAAGGGAACTGTCTTTGTTGAGAAAAATGCTTTTTAAGGCTGATTGTGGATGATCCTGAGAACACAGTTCAACCAAGACCAAGGCAACAACAGAGATGTTAGAAATGAACGGGGATTCAGAGAAAGGAGGAGAGGTCAGAGGGTGAAGTCAGAGAAAGGGGGGAGGCAAGGGGCCCCCGAGGGAAGCCCCCAGAGCTCCTCGTATGGCCCCTACATGTTCCGCGTGATGCTGTTGGCACCGCAGTGACACACGCCACTCCTCACCCACCCTAACCGTCCACGAGGTCTCCTGCACACCCAGATGCCTTGCGGAGGTGGACTTGGGGGAACACGGGGCTGAATTACACATTTGAATCTCTGTAGTTCAGAATCTGGCATCTGGAAACTTAGATTGAACCCTCAGTGCAGAGTTCACGCAGCCAAAGCAAGACTGCAGAGCCAGAGGTGACTCAAATGTGCCAGGATTTTGCAGAAAACTCAGGAAAGACTTCAGCATTCGCCGGCTCCTCTCCAAGACTTGAGGAAGGTGGGGACTGCAGGCAGGGCCACCCACCCTCCCAGGTTCCCCACAAACAAGAGGCTTCCCAGGAAGTAGGCCTTTCGGTGCCAACACCAGAAAGTTCCCAGGCAAACTAGGAGGAGTTGGTTCCCCTAAACAGCTGACATCTGCGTCACACGTACCACAGCTGGACGCTGGACTAAGCTCTTCGCACGCTTCACATCGATTAGTTCTCACAAGGCTGGGAGGTAGACACGATGCTCCCCGCTTCACAGATGAGAAAACAGGCTGGGAGGGGTTAAGCACCTTGCACAAGATGCACAACCAGCAAGTGGTAGAGCAAGGATTTGAACCCGAGGCCCCTTCTCTTAAGCTGTGTGCTCATCCACATGGTCTCCTGAGGAGGCTCAACTTGCCGAAAATGGAAACCAGCATCCGTAAGCAGCCTCACTCTGGGCCCCAGGGCAGGGCCTGGGTCTGGGGTCCTGTAGTTTCGTGGAACCTCCCCCTTTCCTGCCGACGACTCTGCCTTCCTCTGGGGCCCTGGCTGCAGGCCCCAGCAGGCCTTGGCCACCCCCACCTGTCAGCCCAGCAGAGACCTGTGGGACACCCACCTCTGGAGTCAGAAAGAAACAAAAACGCCCCCCTTCCTCCCCCCTCTGCTTCTCATCCACTCAGAGGGCGGGCGGGAGCAGCGTTTCCCGCCCTGCCCAGGGACTTCCAAGCCGAGAACTCAAAGAGCTCAGCACGGCATAGATTCAAACAGCGTCTGCTAATGGAAATAACAAGATGATAAATTATTCCAGGGAAAGAGCAATTTTCCTTATACCTTGCTTGACTCAGAAAACACTGATCGCAGTAGAAATTGGAAGTGTCAGAGCCGGTGTCTGGGGAAAGAGAAATGAAAGCGCCCAGGTCAGGGGTTGAGGGGAGGTGAGCGTGAGGTCAGTCCCAGGCCAGAGCACAGCTGGCCCGTACCAGGGCTTCCTGAACCCTGGAAGGCCTGGGCAGCGACCTGCCACCAGCTGGCTAAAGTGGCTGCAGAATCAAGGGCAGAAAGCCCAGGTCCTGGAGTCAGGCTAAGCTGTGCTCCCTTCCCAGTTCTGGCAGCAGCTGGCTGTGTGACCTTAGGCAAGTCATGTCACCTCTCGGAGACTCCTGGTGGTAACCATCCTGAGGACTACATGAAATAACGTATGGCACGGGCTCCAGATGCTGCCTCATTCGTGCTCAGGGCAGGGAATCCTCTGACCCACCCACCCTCTCCGCCGTGCCCACTTCCCAGGATCAGAGGTGGCACAGAATAGCTACCAGGCCCTGGGTACTCGCGGCAGCAGGGGACCGTGGGAACTGCCAATGAACACGTGACCCTGGGATGGTCTGGTTACCAGGTCTGTCCCCAGGGGCAGCTCCCAGAGGCAAGCTCTGCCTCTGCACAGCAGGGGCGATTCTGAGGGACCCAGTCTGAACCCCGATCCCACCGGGGCACGCACACTGCGCTGCTCCCAACTCTCTTGAAGCTCCCAGATCGGTGAAATGTACCCTTTCCCGTACCTGTTTGGATTTCATTTCGGTTTTCTGAGAGCTTTTTAGCCAGTTTTATGAAAATCTCTCCCAGATATGGAAGGAGTGCCCCTCTTCTCCAGATCAACATGTAAGCGCCTTGTGAACTTGACTGGACTACGCGGCGTGCTGCGGGCTGAGGAGACCTCTCTGCGTTTACCCTGAACAGCCCCAGGGTGTTGGAGCTGCTGCCTCCCCCCAAAACGTTCCTGTTAACAAGCCAGCCCCAGACAGTCCCCCCAGCCTCCTTCCCACCCCTGCCCAAGCCCCTGGGGAGACCGCCTTGGCTGGTGGAAGGGGACAAACTCGACCAAGTCCCTGTTCTTACAAAGCTCAGCGGGAGCTGTTTCAAAGAGATGTTTCACTGTTCAAAGGCCTTTGATTCCTCCACGTCTCCAGCACTGGCTGAATGCCCAGGTTGAAGTTGCCTCGAAGTTTGGCTGCCAAAGAGGAAAAGTTTCCCTCTACGTTGTTGTAGCCCAGTCCCAAGTTCGAGCTGGTGGCATAAAGATTCCGAACATCCTGGCTAGGATTTCCTCATCCACATTGTTTTGGCAAACACAAATACGAAACTGGAGAGGACAGGCACAGAAGTCCCAGCTCCAGGCTGAGCTGGGCCAAACAGAGGGCACCCCAAAGAGGCCCAAGCTTCAGAGAATACATAAACCAGCAAAACCTCCCCCAGACCTGGGGGCTGGTATGCTCACATTTCGGTCTTGCCAAGTAAGAATATAAAATCATCATCATCGTATACTATCAGCCTCACTTCAGAAAAAGGAAAAGAAAAAGATCCAAGAAAAAGGCCATCTGTTTTAAATTGAGGGACTTCAGCTTTGGGAACACCAAGCTACGTTGTCCTCTGTCTTTCCCATTTTGCCGTGGCGGGGTAAGAACTTCATCACCCACCTGTTCTGCCAGGTTTTGCAAACCCCCAGGCCTGGGGCTGGATGCGACTCCCAGGTTCCAGGTCCCAGGCGGCCACTGTTGCCCTGGCTGGGGCTGGGTGTTTCACTCACCAGCTGGCCAGACACACAGCCTGGGTTTGAATCTGGGGCCCACTTCTTGTTAGCTGCAGGATCCTGCAGAAGGCCCTGGGCCTCCATTTCCCCAGCTTTAAAATGGTGGTGGTTGCCACGCACACTGCAGGGGCTGGTGGTGAGGGCATGTGCCTGGCACACTGCACATGCTCACTCGTTAATTTGCTTTTGTTTTTTGATGAGGCCCCCATGGCCCCTCGCCGGTCTGTGTAGGTTCAAACGACCCCAGGTACAGGAATGATCTTTGAGGACAGGAAGCGTCCAGGCCAGTGAGCCAGTGAGCAGAGACATGGTGGATTCAACTCCTGGCAACGCAGGGCTGGGCTGGCCCTGAGGCTCCTCAGTGACGTCCCCAGAGATCACGCCCAGCTGTTTCCCTGGCGCTGACACTTTATTTAGCAAAGACCCTCAGCAGGTACCTGGGCAGAGGAGAGGCTGCGGGCACAGAGGCCAAGCCCTCCCAGTAGGGAGGGGCCCGCCCGTGACAGGGCATTTCTCAGGCCTGGTCCCTGACAGAGGGGCCACCCGGGGATCCCACAAGGCTGACCCCCCACCTCTCAACACACACACAGACCACATTGACAGACTCTTCACTTTGAGTGACAAAGGACCTCTGCACACACTGACCCTGGTCTACTGAGTGTGTGTATGGCTGTGGGTATGTGTGCACCTGTGTGTGGATTTGCACACCTGTGCAGGTGTGTGCACCAGTGTGCCTGTAGAGATGTGTCGGTGTGCTCGTGTGTGTATGATGAACACAAAAGGATTTAAAAGTTGGTTCTGACACTTCTCTCTCTGTCCACCCACTCTCCTCCTCCTGCCTCTCCCGTTTTCCCTTTTCTGGAATGAAAAAGAAAAGCAACACAGGGGACTGGAAAGGGCCAGGGGGCCTGGGAGTCACTTAGGTCTGGATTCAAATCCCAGCTCTGCCGCTTCCTACCCCAGGGACACCGGGAAAGTCACCCGGCCTCTCTGAGCCTCAGTTTCTGGTCTGGGGGACCAGAGCGTTTGCCCAACACACCAAAGCACAGAATGACACACAGACCGGGAGCTGCCGTGCAGTGGCACTCCGGGTGCAGGCTCCCGGCTCAGTACCTGGGTGCGCAGCCTGCTCTGCTCTGTGACCTTGGGGGGTTGCTCACCCTCTCTGTGCCCGGCCTGATCCTTGTCTCTAAGAACACTCGCCTTATGCGATCGATGGGTTAAATGACGAGGCGTGTAATGCTCTCAGAACAGTGCTCGGCACGGAGTAGGAGCTTCAGAAGGGGCAGTTATTACAACGTGTATCAAAAAGCGCTTAGAGACAAAGAGAGAAAACAAAAAAGCATTGAGACGTGTGAGGAGGGACGGAAGTGCCCTAAAACTGGGTCTGCTGACGGTTGCGCGGCTCTGTAAATTGACTAAAAATCATTAAATCGTACACTTTCAGTGGCCGGGTTTTATGGTGTATAAATTATACCTCAATAAAGCTGTTTTTATAGAGCATTTAGAGCTAAGTGAAAAGGCAAGTTGCAGAACACTACGTGCACGGCCGAAGCCATTTAGGACAAGCTCTGTGCAGTGTAAAACAGTTCCTCTCTGGCGTAAACACGCGCAGCGAAAATGTCACACGGAGCCTGGAATGATACACATTCATTTCATGATTATGCTTGTCCCCTGGGGCGGGCCCGGCACTCAGGAAGGGACATTTTTATCTGTAATGTTTTATCATATTTATGTTTTTAAAAGACCTCGAAACCTAGGCAATGGTGTCGTGAAAACTAGAATATGCAGGGACAGGGGAGGAGTCTGAGGGGCTGGGGGTGGGGCGGCCACTCCCTGCTTCCTGGCTTCTGGGAGGGTATGGGGCGGTCACGCTGCTGTTTGCTTTCTAACTCTGCATTACGCCGTGCGTCTGTGCTTTATGCAAATGTCCACGTTATAATTCACATTTTTTAGTTAAAACGCCTCTCTAAGAAAGGATGAAAATGTTCACTTTGGTGGGTATGTTTTGGGGTTTGTTATGTTCATCTCTATACTCTTGTGTATTGAAACTCGAAATGATTCAAACTAAATGATGCCCTGCTTTGCAAGACGAGGTGAGGATTATGGAAGAGAATGGGCTACTTCTGGGATAACACCCCCAAGTGCCTGAAGAAAAGGGAGACGGCGGGCATGGAGCGCTGCCTTGGTCCTCCATCCTCAACCAGGGTTGCCCTGGAGTTGCCTCGGCTGTCCCCAGTCCTCATGGGGGCAGCTGGGCTGAGGCAGCCCCTCGGCCTGCCCCCCAGGCTCCCAGACGCCCAGAGCAGCAGGCAGACACAGGGAGAAGGGGCCTCAGTCAGCGTCCCTGATTTACCAAGCTCTCCACGTCCCTGGCTGATGGATGACCCTCCGCTCCTTCCCACCCTCCCTCCTCCTTCTGAACGCTGCTGTCTCCAAGGCCACTGCCTGCTTGGAGCGGGAGCAGAGAAGGCAGGGAGGAGTGGCTGGCAGGCCTTCCCTCTCTCCTTCCACCCGGCTGCCCTACCTGTAACCCTGAGGTCTCCCGACAGCCCCTCTGGGCCTGGCTGGCCCGGCTGCCTAGTCGTTCAGAGCCCTCTCTCCCACCACAGCTGAATGGAATCAAGGCCCCGCAGCCAGGGGCCAGGCGCAGTGGTAGGTCCCTGCCCCCAGAGATGTAAATAGGCCTGAACACAGCTGCTCCCACAGGGCTGCCAGGCCCCTGTAGGAGACTCAGCCACAGCCCTGTGGAAGGGTGTCAAGGTGCGGTCACCCCCAGGGCCACCAGAACGGAGGCAAGGCCCAGGGAGCAGCCCCAGGAGGGCCCTGCAGCCTAACAGGGGTGGGCTTCAGGCCCTGAGCCAGGGGCTATGCTCCAAGACTCCTAGATGGCAGGAGAGGGAACCAGCTTCCCTGTCCCTAGGCTAGGAGAAGCGCAGAGCCCGGAGCCCTGGCCCTGCCTCAAAGTTCCCATGTGTCCTGAGACGGGTCAGGTCACCTCTCTGGACCTAGGTTTTCATGTTAACAAAGAAGTACGGTGCTCGTGGAAGGCCCACCTGCCCCCAGCTTCAGAGCCCCGGGAACAGGGCTGATTCCCAGGCCCCTCTGGGCCTGCAGTCTGGGCTCCGAGGGCGGGGAGGGAACCTCCCCGGGGTTTAGGAGGCACATCAAGTTTGATCCCACAGCTCTAGGGCCACAGAGATAAAGCAGTCCCTTCCAGGTCCTCAAGAAATTTGACACTGTTGAGAAAACACACAGGAGAAGGGTGACAAGCCCTGTGACATGACACAGAGGGGCTATCGTGGGAAGACGGCCTGAGCAGGGCGCCGCGGGCAGCGTAGGAGTGCGTGGTGGTCAGGGCTGGTGAGGGCCAGTGAGGTGGGTGTTGGGGGCCCCAGGCTGCACCGTGGGAGGGGCTGCCTGTGCTGTGAGGACCCTTCATTACCCTGGAGGTTCTGGCTCCAACCACGGACCCAGCGAAGCTCTCTGCGCACTGACCCAGCAGGCAGGAGGATCCCCTGGGTCTCTGGCCCTCGGAGGAGCACGTGATGCTCAGCCGGGCGGGGGTGCCTCAGGCCTGCTCCCTGAGCTCCTGTCGGCCCACCGCTCCGCCTGCTCCTTCGCACCCGGGGCTTCAACCAGTGACAGCGGTTCTGCAAACAGGCCGCACTCTCAGCCGGGCCTTGGCATGCGCTGTTCCCTCTGCATGGAACCCCCTCCCCTCCCAGTCTCCCTCTACCTGCTCTGCTGGCCCAGCTCCTTCTCAGCCCTCCAGGTTTCAGGACTGAGACTGAGGCCTCTGCTCTGGGCTGGCTCCCAACGACCCAGAGCTGGGGGCCCAGGGACCCAGCAGTGGGGTGAGGAGGCGGGGCCGCTGCTGCTGACCAGGCTCAGACCTGGGCTCTCTGAGGGGGGCTGAGGGTGAACCGGAAAGTCTGGCCATGCCCAAGCCGGGACGATTGGCCCAGCGCTGGCAGATGCCAGGGAGGATGTTAGGCAAGCCTCAGCCAGGCTCGTCCCCCCCTCACATGCCTGCAAAAAGCTGTCTCTGTCATCTTCGGCTTAAATGTGTGTGGCACCCTTACCCTGTCAATGGCAGTTGGGAAAACAGTGACTGTCACAGCTCAGGGTGACAGGGCTGAAGGCGTCAGGGCCTGTGATGGTCAAGGGCATGGATTCTGGAGCCACGTTGCCTGGGCTCAAACGTTAATTCTGATACTTTCTAGTTATGAGACCCTGGGCAATTGACTTAACCTCATTTACTGAACACAATAGTTTGTTGTAACAATTATATGTTTACTTCGATGTGCAATAGAGAAATATAACCAACACACCAATTCCCACCGTAGACATTATTGTTAAATAATATCTAAAGCATTTTTGAAGCAAGGTGATTTTTAAAGAGAGACATTGAGTGACTAATAATGCAGATCCCAGCTGAGAAGCTGGTTCACAAGTGACAGAGCCTAGATAACGCCACTTTAGGGGCCTGCGTGGCTGTGCTTTGGGCTTTTGCTGGAGGCCACAGCTTTTCAAGCCCCTCCCCAGACCCTGGGACTCCCAGAGGGTTTGGGGCCAGTGGAGATGCCTGCCTGGCGGGAAGGAGTGGCCAATGGCAGCAGGAGAAAGTGAATGATGTTCTGTCCCACGGACTAGGCGCCCCCTCTCTGGTGTCTGACCCCCCCATCCTGCCTGAGGTACACATGTGGTTTAGGAAGTGGTTTGGCCACAGGGCATGGCAGGGCCCAGGGGTGGCCATGGGAGGTGCTGACTGAAGTGGAGCCTTTGAGAAGGTGGTTGGTGACCGACAGGTCCGGGGGCTGGGGCCGCTGTGCTGGCTGGCAAAGGCATCAGGAGCCACCAGCATGACAGGGAGGGGATGGTGGGTGTGTCTGTGGGTGCTGAGGCACAGCATGTTGGTAGGGACCTCAAAGGGATGTGGGAGGGCTCCACCGCCCAGGATGGAAGGAGGCCAGACTGGGTGAAGTGGTGGGAGGGGCCCAGGTCCCCAGAGATCTTGTTTACTGAGAATCCGGGACTCTGAGGCCCGAGGACAGGGCTGAGAGCAAAGCAGCAGTTGGGGGGAGCACAGGGGCAAGCTCAGAGTTGTGTGGGACACCCAGCCCACCAGGTCGATGGGCACAGATGTCCTGGTGGGGAGGCAGGCAGTGCTCAGCCAAAGTGAGGACTCAGGAGCCGGCCTCTCTGCCTTGTGGAAGTCACAGCACCCCTCCCCCGCCCTGCCCCATGGGGGACGCGCGTCCCACTCCCAGTTCCACCGCCCTCACCATGGAGCCAGGGTGAGGACCTTTCTCAGGGGCCAGAGAGCCAGACGGTACCCAGTGTTGAGGAGGGTGTGGAGGGATTGGAATGCTCACGCGTGGCCAGTGGGAGTGGAACCGTCGTAGCCACTTCGGAGAGCAGCCTGGCACTAACAGGTAGGACTGAAGACACGCATGTCCTCTGACCCAGCAAGTCCCTGCCGGGGAGCTGTGAAGAAGTCCTCCTGCCTGGGGGCGAGGGGACGGGGACATCCGTCAGGCCAGGGCTATAATGGCAGCATGTGGGCATCGACCTCAAGGTGCAGCAGCAGGAGAAACAACTTGTGACGTGTTCAGCGTGGAATACTGTGCAGCAATGAAAACAAGTAAACGGTAGCAGGAATCAATCTCCCCAACAGTGGTGAGTGAAAAAAGTCCGTTAAAATGAGGATGCGTACAGTATGCTGCCATCGACAGGAAGTTCGGAAACAGGCGAAACAACACCGCGCATCGCTCGTAGGTGCGCGCACGTGGAGCAACTGCAAAAATGGACGTGCGGAGGGATCGCTATGAAAGCCAGGCCCGTGATGGCCTCTGGAGTAAGCAGTAGATGGAGGAGGAAGATTGGAGGACTTCAAAAACTTTTTTTTCATCCTCACTCGAGGACTTTTTTTTCCATTGCTTTTGGAGAGAGAGGAAGGGAGAGAAACACATCGATCGGTCGCCCTCCTGCACGCACCCCGACCAGGGATCAAACCTGCCACTTGGGTGCGTGGCCCAACCGGGAATCGAACCCACAACCTTTCAGTCTATGGGATGACACTCCAACTGACTGAGCCACCCAGCCAGGGCTGTGATTTTTTTTTTTTTTTATTGTACAATCTAACAGAAAATTTGCTGTTTCAACCATTTTTAAGTATATGATTCAGTGGCATCGTTGACATTCCTAACGTTGTGCGACCATCGGTTCTGCCTCTCCCCATGACTTCCTCTTCGCCACCCCAGACAGACACCCTGTGCTCATCAAGCAACCACTGGCCGTCCTCTCCTCCCCCCGTCTCTGCCAGCCTCTGCTCTTTCTGTCTCTATAAACTTGCCTGTTCCGAGTATTTCAGGTAAGTGAAGTAACACAATATCCGTGCGTTTGTGTCCGTCTTATTTCACTTAACACGTTTTTCAAGGTTCACCTGGACTGCAGCCTTCCGAATGCTGCGTCCCCATGATGTAGGACTTCATTCCTTCCTAGGGCTGAGTAACATCCACTTGATATACAACGTGTGTTCGCCGCTCGTTTACTGACAGACACGTGGGCCGTTTCCCTTTGGGCCGTCATGAGCGAGGCCGCAACGAGCGTGGCTGCACGTGTCTGAGTCGCCGCCTCCGATTCCTTCCGTGCGTGCCTGGGGGTGGAAGTGCGGGGAGCACCGCAAGTCTCCACCGAGCTGCTGCGGGAACGTGTGGTTGTTTCAGAGCTCGCTGGTGGGTATGGGCAGTCTAAATTATACCCTAGGCCTTGTTTGTATGACTGAAATGTTTCCTAAGTTTATTTTACTTTTTAAAAAGATTTTATTTATTTATGTTTAGAGAGAGAGGAGGGGAGGGAGAAAGAGAAGAGAAACAGTGACGTGTGAGAGAGACATTGATCGGTTGCCTCTGGCACGAGCCCCACCCTGGCATAAACCCGCACCCCAGGCATGTGCCCTGACCGGGAATCGAACCAGCAACTTTTCGCTTTGCAGGATGCCACCCAACCAACTGAACCACACCAGCCAGGACAATATTTCATAGGTTTAAAAAGTAAAGTGAGCCCTGCCTGGGTTGCAGATTCGGTCCCTGGTTGGGGCACGTGCCAGAGGCAACCGATGCTTCTCTGACACATGGATGTTTCTCTCACTTTCTTTCTCCCTCATTTCTCCTCGCTTTAAAAATGAACCAGTAGCCCTGGCTGCTGTGGCTCAGTGGATTGAGTGCTGACCTATGAACCAAAGGGTTGCCAGTTTGATTCCCAGTCAGGGTACATACCTGGGTTGCGGGCCAGGTCCCCAGTGTGGGACAAGTGAGAGGCAACCACACATTGATGTTTTTCTCTCTCTCTCCCTCCCCCTCTGTCTAAAAATAAATAATCTTTTTAAAAAATGAACAAATAAAGTATTTTTATTTTTAAAGTAAAATGAGTTAAAATTAGAGGCCACCATTTGCATTGTTCCTGCCTTCTGAATTGCATCAGTAACTCAAAGCCATTCGTGGGAACATTTACAGCTGTTGGCCCTGGGTTTCAAAATCGCCAGTTAGAGCTCCTACCTGTCCTAACCTGCTCACAATGCTGCGATGTTCACTCCCGTCCCAAAGACACTCGAACAAGACACTGCTCATCCATGCTGTCACCTAAGCCTCGGGCGGCACCCCTTGTCCTCCACCAGGTTATTTGTAGAGCTTCCCCTAGGATTCAGCATTATCCCTCCCTGGCACCTGATCTCCAGTCGGAGGCATCCTGGTCGTAGGCTAAGCCCCTCCCAGCAGGTGAGCCTCTCACCTTGACCTCTCTCCATTTCAGCAGCCCACACCGCTGCCGGTGTGGTGGGAGAGAGAGCTGCAGTCCCTGCACTCAGCCTCTGAGCGTGAGATCCAGGCCTGCCTCATGCGACCCTGGGCCAGGTCCTCCATCTCCGTAGGCCTCAGCTCCCTCATGTGGAGAGCCAGAGCGGTAGGTGCAGCAGGGGCTCACACACCTGTGGTCTGCAAACCACTGGACAGGTATGCTGGCGGGGTAGGGCAGGAGAAGAAGAGCATCTGTTTAATTAATCACAGCTGCTCCAGAAGCATTTGCTGTCTATAAAATGGCATCATTAGGTAAGTGTTAACTTGTCCCCACTGGTAGGACCAGTGCTAGTAAATGTACTGTGACGGGTGTGATGCATTTAGGAGAAAGCGCATAATAAATTATCAGAAAGAGCTGCATTTTTAAACATCACTTAATACATCAAGTTGGCCTCTCAGCCGCCACAGGCTACGCTGCAAACTTTTACACGGACTCGCTTACGCTGGCACTCCACCACGCTTCCCATGCCGAGGCCACGGTTGGGGCCAAGAAAGAGGCAGTGATCAGCCAGAGTGGATAGCTCCCACGTCCCTTCCTGACTTGCCCTTTGTCTCCAGAATCTAAAGGAAAATGGGGCTTCGCTCATCACCGGGCCCCCTGCAGAGTGCAACACTGGGCTTGCCACAGGGTAGGTGCTCAATAAATGTGTGTTAAAAGGTGGATTCAGCCCTGGCTGGTGTAGCTCAGTGGATTGAGTGCGGGCTGCGAACCAAAGGGTCGCTGGTTCAATTCCCAGTCAGGGCACAGGCCTGGGTTGCAGGCCAGGTCCCCAGTTAGGGACCACGTGAGAGGCAACCACACATTTATATCTCTCTCCCTCCCTTCCCCTCTGTATAAAAATAAATAAATAAAATCTTTTAAAAAAACAACAATGTGGATTCACTAGGAAGTGAGTGGATGGGGCCCCTCTCCCTCAACACCCATCAAACAGCAAGTGCTGGGAATTCCTCCATCGGCTCTGCCTTTGGGTTAGAAATTGCTGTTCAAATAGAGAAGGTTCTATCCCCGCAGCCTGCCAGGCTCTGCGAGTAATCAGGAAAGGGTGGAACTTGGGGGTTCACGTTAGGCCCCAGCCAGGGAGGGCCCTTCATCCCAGAGCAGGCACACACCAGCCAGAGATGCCAACCAAGGACATCCAGCGAAGTGCAGGGTAAAGGTCGTTTCCTCTAAACTGCCTTTCGCCTACTGGCAGGAAAAGCTTTAACTGGTGGTTCTCAGCCAGGAAACAAGTCATGACTCCCGAAGCAGGATGCATCAGACCCCCCGCTGGGACTCTGCCAAAGCACTCCAGAGATTCTGACTCACACCCCACCTCCCAGGTGTTGCACATTGAACAGTGTGGAGGCAGCGGAACAGGTGAGAATCACTTATTAAACCATTAGCACCTTCTAGCCCAGCAATTCTCACAAAAATAATTGTGCATAAAATAATCCAGGGGTGTTTGGCATGATGCGCCCAGAGTTTCCACGAACATATCTGAGCCAGTGGGTGTGAGGAAGGAGCCCGAGATCTGCATTACTAACAGGTGTCCCATTGGTCCAGATGCCAGGGCCATCCTTCCAGAACCCTCTCCGACCTCATCAGACAGGAGCCTTCGCGTGTTGGTGGGGAAAGAAACGAGGGGAAAGATACGGTTCCTGAGGGCTCTGGCCAAGGACAGACTCTACCCACTTAACTTTGCCAAAGGCTGGTTCAAAATGCCAAGCTGCCCACCCAGCATGGGGACTGGATGTGACATGATTGATGGGATCTGGACGTGTCCAGCTGCTTAAAGTTCCCGGCGCACACCAGCTGGTGCCCCAGCCGCCCGCAGGGACATGCACTTCTCTTCGCACTTTCCCTGCATCCTCGCCCAGGCCTGGCAGCGCGGGCAGAGACAGCAGCCAACTGCACTTCACTGGCAGGGACACTGAGGCAGGCACAGGGCGTGTGATGGTGGTTTGCTCCAGGAAGGCAGAGGCAAGAGAACTGGTCCAGCAGTTCACTGACTGCCTGTTCCGTGCCCAGCTCTGAGCAATACACTGTCCATCTCCACCTCCAGTTTTCATGAGCTTGTCTTCAGCCTCCTCCACCCACAGGGACCAAGGGCCTCAGTCAAGTCAGACACGGGGGGAAAGAGCCACCAGCTTTTGGATCCAAGTCTGCCTGACTCCCCCGCCCCCACGCTTTCTAGAAACTGCACCCCTGCCCAGATAACACCAACTCCACCCCTGCGGGGGCCCTACTCTATCTCAGCTGGGCTCGGGGCTACACGAACTCAGACCTCAGAGTGACTCTTGGCTCAACCACCTGCCAGGGGTTGGCCCCACATATGGCCTGTGTTTCTCTAGCCAGCATCCTAGGTCCCCTGGCTCTGCGCTTTGGAGTCTCAGCCCCTACCCCACTTCTTCTAGACCCTCCCCAGAGCCAGCTCCTGCAGAGCCAAGAGCCATGAGCTGATCCTCCAAAAGGCCAGGATGGAGCTGTCAGCCCCCTTCTGTCCCCACCCCCGGTGAACATAGATATAGCTTTGATGTCAAAAGAACACAGGGTCAGCGAACCAAAGGGTCGCCAGTTCAATTCCCAGTCAGGGCACGTGCCTGGATTGCGGGGCAGGTCTCTGGCTGGGGGCATGGGAGAGGCAACCAATCCATGCATCTCTTGCACATTGCTGTTTCTCTCCTGCTCTTTCTCCCTCCCTTCCCCTCTCTCTAAAAATAAATAAATAAAATCTAAAAAAAAAACACACACAGGGTCAGGGGCCAGAATATCTACACTCTCATTCCCAGTCGCTTCACGTTCAGAAGCCTTGGTTTCTCCATCTGTAAGACGATGACAACACTCTTCTTATTCCTCAAGTGAATTATGAAACGTGGCTCAGTGTCTGTATTTTAATACCCTGTGTCATTACATAATCGCTTAGTGATGCAGCCACCTCTGGCACAGAGGTAGTCATTCTGTGCCTATTGAAGGACTAATCCCCGCAAGCATTCCTGGAAATGAGAAACCCATTGCGTTAGGCTTCCAGGCTCTCCTCCCCTTCCCTTGGCTTTTGACTCTTGGAAGGCTGAATTTCTCTCCCATCGGGACCCCAGGTGGTCCTTAGGAGCCTCCAGGTTGGTCCATGCCCACTGTAACCCCTGCTCACTCTTGGCCCTCTCTCCCTCCCCTTTTCTCCCTCCTCAGCTTGGGCTGTCCCCCCTCCAACAAGCCTCAGGAGAAGGATTCGGGAAGAGGTTTGACCTGTGTTTCCAGCTGTGCTCTGATCCCTGGAGCTTTGTAGGGGTGAGGAGGGAGAGGCCAGGGAGGGCGAGTGGAAGCCTCGGAAAGTCAGGACACTGGGTTCCAATGCCAGCTCTGCCATCCACCAGCAGTCACCCTGGACAAGTTACTGTGTCTGTGCCTCAATTTCCCCATTGTAAAACGGGAACGGTAAATCCTGCCTACGTCATGGAGGAGTATAAAGAATCAGCGAGATGACATCCTTAAACGTCCTTGACACAGTATACTGGGATTTTCAATGATGGTAGTGACCGTCACTGCCCAGTGCAGAACTTACCATGAAACAACAGGGTTCTTCCCCACTTCCTCACCCCAGAGTCTTATCTCCCAAGGGAAAGGGAAAGAGAAAGCAACTCTGTTGAGCACCTCTTATCTGTCACGCTCTGTGACAGATGGGGCCTTGCCATAAGGCTGTGAAGTTTGAATTAGCCCCATTTCACAGATGAAGAAACTGAGGTTCAGAGAGATCAGATGACCTGCCAGAACTATACAACTGCGAGTGATGAGGACAAGGCCTCCCCTCCTTTCTCCCTGCTCCCTGCACCCCCACCCACACACAGGGTTTATGTGGAGGGAAGGGCATAAGCTTGCAGCCCCTCATTCACCCTCCAGGAAAGGACCCAGCCAAGAAGATAAGCATTTCTGATCTGTCAGTAGAAACCAGAGAGTAAACAGAATTCTGTCCATGCCCAGGGCTCTCCGGGGACACACCTGTATAAGCAGCGGCCATTCCCAACACAGCTCTGTTTCCGGAAAGCAGGACAGCAGCCAGGGCTGAGCTGTCTGGGATTTGTTTAGTTATCTGACCATGTGAGGCCAGAGCCAATGGGCAGACCACACCCTGCCTCTCCACCTCCGCCTCATCCATCACTGGCGGGGAAGGGCTCCTCTGCCAGGGCGCTGCCTGCCCTCACCCCGCTCCTGACCACAGCTTGTGACCCAGGTTCTCACTCGCCCTGCCCCCAGGGGTCCCTTCAACTACTCACTGGCTAAGTGAGGGACTGAGTTGAGTTTACAGAGTGTTTGTGTGTGGAGTGTTTGTCTAAGAGGAAACAGACTGTGCCAGCAATGACCTTGGACAGCTGAGGATGTACATGTCCTGCTAGTGTGTGAGCAGCCTGTGCCCACACTCCTAGGAGTGTGGCTGTATGTCCCACTAGAGGGGTATATGTGTATGTGGTGCGGAATCCCTGGTCACTTCTGTGGTGTGTTTGTGTGCCCTGGTAGGCGTGCCAGGGGGCATGGGAGGCTACGCGCAGTCAGCGGACGGCCTCTCTATGCCCGTGTGTCTGTGTGTTTATGTCGGGTATAATCAGCCAACTCTGTATGGACACATAAGCTTGTATGTGTGTGCGCTTACTGCTAAGTGTCTACACGTGTTTGTGTGTGGAGTGTCCTTGCACAGCTGCGTGTGCCCTGGGAGAGTGAAAGAGACCCAGCAAGTCCCGGCACGGGCGGGAACGTGCGGAATGTGCATCCTGCGTGTCCCTCCTCAGCTCCCAGCTTGTCCTGCGAGACCGTGCGTGAGTGGATGGCGCCCAGGTGGCCCTGCCTCCCGTGTGTGCGTGCGCGGGGTCCCGGGCCGGCGCGCGCCGGTGTGAGTGCGAGTGAGTGCGGCGCCGCTCGGCTCGCTCGGCTCCGCGCCGCCCGCGCAGCCCGCACGCTCGCACTGCTTGGTTGCTACCAGGGTGACGCGGGCTGGGCCCGCCCCCTGCCTGCTGGCCCCTGGCACTCACTCGCGCCCGCCGCCACCAAGCGGGTAGCAGCCGCGTCAGGGCCGTCCTGGGGCGCCGCCGGCGCTGCCCAAACGCCCCCGTCGCTTCTCACCGGCCTGCAGAGCCGCCCCCCGGGCCGGGGACGCGCCGGACCAGGCCGGGCTGCGCCCGGGCGGGACCTCGCTGCCTGCATGACCCTCCGGCGGCGCGGGGAGAAGGCGACCATCAGCATACAAGAGCATATGGCCATCGACGTGTGCCCCGGCCCCATCCGACCCATCAAGCAGATCTCCGACTACTTCCCCCGCTTCCCGCGGGGCCTGCCCCCGGCCACAGGGCCCCGCGCCGCCGCACCTCCGGACGCCCCCGCGCGCCCGGCCGAGGCCAGCGCTGGCCGCCGCAGCCCCTCCGACGGCGCCCGCGACGACGACGAGGATGTGGACCAACTCTTCGGAGCCTACGGCGCCAGCCCGGGCCCCAGCCCCGGCCCGAGCCCAGCGCGGCCGCCCGCCAAGCCGCCCGAGGAGGAGCCAGACGCCGACGGCTACGAGTCCGACGACTGCAGTGAGTTTCCGAGTCGCCGACTCCGCGCCCCTCCCGCGGCTCGGCTTCCACCGCGCTCCCGAACCTCGCCGGCCCCTCGGTGTCCCGCGGTCTCTCGCGGTCCCTGGGCGTGCACGCCCCGCCGGGTCGCGGCCCCCTGGCCCGTGCCGCGCGCCCTGCAGACCCGGCCCCGACACCTCCCGCGACCCCGACCGGAGAGGTGGGAAGTTTGGGGGCGACCCCTGGGGCTGTCCCATTTCCGAGGTCCGGCTCCCCGGAGCCCGCGTCGCACCCCCTCTCGGCCCGCCGCCCGGAGCTCCGGCGCGGGCGGCAGCTTTTGTTCCCGGGAAGGGCGGAGCTGCGCCCCGGGGAGACACCAGTTGCTGCTGCCCGCGCGGTAGCTCTCTGCCCCGGAGTCCGCTGCGGGCGGGCCCCTCGGCCGAGGATCGGACTGGAGCGGCCGGGGCCGGGGACCAAGGGCGGGGATGGGCCATCCTCGCGGGTGGGCCCGGCGGCCCGCAGAGCGCGGCGGATTTGCTGGCGCGCGGACCAAGGACCAGTGGACTGCGGGGCCGCTTGTCCTTTGGGAAAACCTTGGCGATTCCTCCTCCCGTGTCCGTGGACCCCCGCCACTGCGCTCGCCCGGGCCGCCGGCCTTCGCCCACCTGTTACTCCCGCTCCCCCGGCCAGGAAGGGCCCCCCAGCCCGCGCCTCCTCCTCCCGGGACTGAGCCCCCAGCCCCAGTGAGCAGGCTTAGTACTGGGGGTCCCCGGAGCCGAGGCCCTGCCGGCGGCGCTCCTGGCGCCCTTCGCTTCTCCGAGGTCGCCTGCCGTGCCCGACCCGGGACTGGAGGGGGAAATGGAGGCTGAAGAGGTCGCTACCGGTGCGGAATGGGCTTGAGCGGGATGGGGGTGGGGAAGGGGGGGCGCTGCTTGCAAGGCCCCCAGCCCAGCTGCAGCCCCAGCCACGTCCCTCTCAGACCTGGAAAACCAGCGTCAAACGCCAGCCCTGCCTGGGATGTGGACCTTTCGGAGCAGGGGTCACTCGCGGGCGTCGCCAAGGCCCACCCGGCCCCATCCCCCGCGCAGTGCAGCGAGGTTGGCTACGCCTGGCTTGGGTGCTCGCAGGAGCCTCCGGCTGGGGGTCGGGAGTTTCCTCCAGCGTAAAATGTACCTTTGGAAGCTGATGGTGGCGGCTATCAGCACTACTCGGTTGGGAAGGAGGGAGAGGGTGGCAGATCTCTCATCGCCTACCTAAGGAGGCCCATCGGCTGAGGTGGGTCAGAGCCCAGGCCTGTGGGGGACACTGCCTGCTATGCACTTTCTCTGGGCCTGGACCACAGCCTTGTGGCCAGCGGTTCCCGTATTGAGGCCCTGCCGGCGGAGGGGGTGGGGAGCAGTCCTGTACCTCACTTTCCTGCCAGCTTGGGGAAATCCCATTGGGAGAGTTTATTGGCCTCAGGGCTGTGCCCTGGATCTTCCCCACCCCCAATTCCTGGCACCCTGGGCAAAGCACACCCCTTTACTTGCTGTGCCTCTGGGCAGGCCCTAACTGGGACCCAAGTCACCCCTTTGGACGCCCTGAATCCAAAGTCACCTCCCAAAGAAGGGACGGGGACCTTGTCCCTGCTTCTAGTGTCTCATCTTCCACTCCAAGGGAGTGAAGGGCAGAGTAGGGCTTCTGCCTCAGCTTCAGGCAGCCCTCCAGGTGTGACCAAGGGTCCCCTGGATGACATACAACAAAGAGGTGAGAAATTTGGTCACATCTTTTGGCTAGCCCTGACCCACAGGCAAGGAGGGGACCAGAAATTCCAAACCTCAGGCCAACTGCCTCATCTCCAGTCCATCAACTCAGCAGTCCTTCACAGGGCACTGTCCCAGCAGCAAAGAGGGAGCAGGGCTGGGGCCCTGGACCCAGAGAGCTCGCTGTCCTCGCAGGGGGCAGGCTCACTTGGGGTCAGCAGTAGAGGCAGTCCTGGGCACAGCCTTCCCAGCCTGAACTGTGGGCTGGCCACACCCCTGCCGCCAGGGCACTCTGCTAAAAGAGCTAGGGAGAAGGGAGTGTGTCTGAACCAGGGCCAGCCTGGGCCCCTTACCCCGTTCCGGGAGCCTCCCACCCTGGGCTTGGGTCCCATCAGTGGCTGAGGGAACGTCCAGGCGTGGGAGCACAGAAGTCTTGGCTCCTGCCCACAAGGGGACCAAGTTCTGGGGCAGCCACACTCTCAGGCCACACCTCCCTCTCGGCTCTGACGACCAGATCCCTAGGATAACCCTACATGATTCAAGCCAGATGGTTCTTTACCGCTTTAGCCAGGGTTATGCTATTTGCTGCCCTAATTATTGGATTATCTCTCTTCTAACAAAAAAAAAAAAAAGAAATTAGGGCAGTTGCTCTCTTGTCCAAGGCCGAGAATGAAGTGCTCTTCATTCATTTGGCCTTTCCTTCTCTTTAAAGCTCCTCATTATTAGGTCACCTCAAGTCACAAGCACAAAATTGACATGTTCCAAACTGATCTAACACGAGGAGTAATGATGGAGAGGAAACGCAGTGAACATTAGAAGTGCCTCCCCCACCCCCAGTTGGTCCACAGAGCACCCAGCTGAGCTGGACTCCGAGGCCAGCTGCCCTCCAGACAGGCCCCATGGCCCACTCTCCAGATGTACCTCTTCCTGCCCACCCACTCTCCACCTATGGAAACCCAGTCCATCCTTCAAAGCTGTCAAGACTGGAATACTTTGGGTTGTAAGTAGCAGAAAAAACTGAAACTGTGTTAAGCACTGAGGACCGTTGAGGTCCGTGGCACCAGGGCAGATTTATGCAGCAGCTCATTGCTTACTTCAGTGGTGATGGTTCTGTTTGTCTTTCCACTTAGCCATGCTCCTTTCCTCTTAGGCTGGCCTCCCTTGTAGTCCAAGGTGGCTGCTGCAGATCCAGCCATCACACAATAAGATCCTAACTTTGGTAAGGATCAGTTCCCTCCCCCACGTCTCATTTTAAGGGCAAGGAAAGCTCTCTCAGAATCCCCAGGAGACCTGTCCTTCTGCCTCATTGGCCAGAATTGCATTACATGCCCATGTTTACACCTGCCCTGCAAGATTCACCCTGGGCCTGGGGCAGGACTTAGGGAGGCCTGGAGCAAGAAAAGTACAGAATCGCTGTTAGGCCTGCCCCGAAAGCCCTCACCTGATGCCATTTCCTGGACCCCACTGGCAGTGATTTCCCTTCCTTTGAGCCAGCCTGTCCTGCGGGACCCCATTTTTATGCACTCGGCACTACAAGACCAGCTCTGTGTCAGGCGCTGTGCTGGGCATGGAGATTCGAGAATGCCTGAGACACAGTCTCTGACATCAGGCAGTTTATGCAAATCAACATGGACAACAGCCCAGCAGTGAGGACAGCCAGGCAGGACCCCGATGGAAGGCATGGCTTGCAGAGCTGCCCCGCAGAGAGCACCCTGCTCAGGGGCTGGAGGGCAGGAGAAAGCAGACTGCGGGAATGAAGGGAAGAAGGGAGGCGCTCCAGGTAGGGGGACGGCCGCATGCACAGGTGCAGAGGTGTAGGAAACAGCCCAGCGGAGGCAGAACAGTACAGCGAGGTGGGAAAAAATTAATGATGAGGCCAAAGCCGCCATGTCTCAGAGGAACAGAGGACCTTGAATACCACACTGAGGTGGCTGAAATGAGTCCAGGAGGCAGTGGAGAACCTTTGAACAATTTAAAGCAGGGGGATGAATAGATTTATAAAAGTCCTAACCCTCTGCCTCTGAGCTCCTGGGAAGCAGGGACGTATGACTCATCCCTCTTTGTATCCCCTGCAGTGCCCAGCTCAGTGCCTCAGTTTCCCCAACCACGAAATGCTTTCAACTCAGGTTTAATCATTTTTTAGATTTTTAAAACAATTTGAGAGGCTGATGTTTTTCTGAACAAAATAAAAAGCAGCAGACTTCCTACTCCCAGGAGTGTACGGGCAAGGGAAACCCAGGTGCAAACCAAGGTCAAAGCAATGCAGTCAGTCTCCATCAGCAGAGCAGGGGCATGTTCGGCCTTAGAGGCACCAACAGGGGCTGGGGCTTGACTTCCTCGGAATTAGCCCCGTTAAAGCTCTATAATTACCAACAAGCGGGTGACAACTCTCAAAGGCCCATTAGTGACCAACGTTCATTATTTTTCCAAGGATGTAAACTTTAGCCAGGACACGTGATTTGAGTGAGTCAAGGGCAGGGCCCTGGGGCTCACATAGACAAGGCCTTCACCTGCCCCAAGGGCCCTCCTCACCCAGGCCACAAGCCCAGGGTGTGTTGACAACTCCGAGGCCCCCTGCAGGGCACGGCCAAGCCCTTCGTGGTCCCCAAGAGCAGCTCTGCTTTTCTCTTGTTTTCTCCATTGCATTCTCCTGAGATTTCAGCTGAACTAAGTGGTACACAAAGAAGTGTGGAAGCCACTAAGCTTTGAGACAGGAACTATCAGGATGGAAATAAAGAGGCGTAGATTCTGCCCTGGCCAGGTGGTTGCGTTGGTTGGAGCATCATCCCGTGCACCAAAAGGTTGCGGGTTCGATTCCCAGTCAGGGCACACACTTGGGTTGCAGGTTTGATCCCCATTCGGGGCGTGTATGGGAGGCGGCCAATCAATGTTTCTCTCATTGATGCTTCTCTCTCTCTCTCTCAAATCAATGAACATATCCATGGGTGAGGATAAAAAAAAGAGGCCTAGACTCTATGTCCAGCCACCCTGAACAGGTCACCTCCCCTCTCTGAGCCTCATTTCTCTGAACGGGAAATGAAGACTTTAGACTACAATGTCCCTAAGAGAACCCCCCAGTGTGAAGTCTCTCAAAACGGCAGCGGAGCTCTGGCTGGTGTGTCTCAGTTGGTTGCTGTGTCCTCCCGTGGACTCCAGGGTCGCGGGTTCCATTCCTGTCAGGGCAACATAACCAGGTTGCAGGTTGGATCCCCGATCGGCGCGCATTTGGGAGGCAACCAGTCAATGTTTCTCACATCGATCTCTCTCTCCCCCACCCCAAAGCAATGAAAACAATGTCCTCAGATGAGGATTAAAAAAATAATAACAAAAATAAATGGTAACTGAGCTTCTATTTATAAACTATTATTTCTTACAAAACTTTCACTGAAGTTCAAAGAAATTTGTCAACCTCACCCTGGGGCGACACTAGGTATGTTATTCCTTCCCGGAAAGTGGTAACAGGTGTGAGCTCCACTGAGCAGCCTCGGCCCCCCTCAAACAGGGGAGTCTGGAGACCCAATGGAAGGGGCTCCCCTCTCCTCTCAGAGCTGTTTCCCAGTAGGAAGCAGGTGGCCCCTCCATCGCTCTGGCTTGTCCTTCTCTAGGACTGTGAAGCAGGCAGACATCATGGAACGTGCATTTTAACATGCAGGCATCACACCAAAGAGCAGCGGGAGGGAGGGTTGGTTGGCAGGACTGGCCACGTGAATTGAACATCTGCTCTCCGCCGGTGTCCCAGGTGTGGCTGAGGCACGGTCCCTGCTCTCCGGAGGCTAATGTCTAGGAGAAGCAAGCCATGGATAGGCCTGAACTGAACAGCAGAGTGACTGCCTGTCATGTGAAGCCAACAGCTTTGGAGAATATTATTACAAAAGCATAGACCTGGAGAATGTTGGGCCCGTGTACAGTTTTTAGAGGCATGGTGACACATGCCTCACCTAGAGCGCCCTCACCTGCCCACCTGCATGGGGCGCTAGGAGTACAGGCAGCCAAAGGCTAGACAGTTAGCCTTAAAGTAACACAGTGTTCTCAGAAAAACAAATTTCCCTTAGGCTCCACTCAAGGCCTGTTGACTCCTAATTGGACACAATTCTAACGAGTATTCTCACTTGGTTTTCATAGAACAAACAAGTACCTATTGAATGGGAGGGAGCCGCGTCTGTGCGGGCAGATGCAAGCGGATGGCAAAGCAGGAGGCAGAGAATGAGGAAAACCAGGGGTCGCCTGGCGGAGGGATCGTCTCACACCCCTTCCCTGTCTGAGCCACGGCTGTGACACAGAGCAGCAACTGTCATCACAGCAATGACTCAGGTCACCCAGAAAAGTGTGAGCGACAGTTGCCTGTGCTACTCACAAAGCCTGGGAAGGGAGTGATCCAGTTTGGAGCAG
Source organism: Macrotus californicus (assembly GCA_007922815.1). NCBI lineage: Eukaryota > Metazoa > Chordata > Mammalia > Chiroptera > Phyllostomidae > Macrotus > Macrotus californicus. The sequence goes on along the minus strand of VMDR010000268.1, from coordinate 39,278 downwards.
TTCATTCCGGAAGGTGTCTCAGAGGGGCAAGTATAGTTATCTAGAAAAGTTACCGAAATGGATCTGCTCCTTCTATAATTATCTCCTGAGTTCTTTCTACATCCCAGGCGTGTTTTAAAGCATGATGCTGTGAGGTGGATACTCCGGTGTCTCCATCTTGCGGAAGAAACTGAGGCAGGGAGAGGCTAGGTAAGCTGCCAGAGGTCACACAGCAAGGAAGTACAGAGCCGGGATTTGAATTCAGGGCCGTGTGCCCCCAGGCAAGGACAGAAACGCTGGGCTGTGTGCCTTGTCCTGTGTTAGAAGTTGGGGAGCAAGAAGACACAGACGACGTGCCATCACCTCGGAATGAAGGGCAGCTCCAGTGCGCCGGCCTTAATTTGCCCGTTTCTCTGCAGCCCCAAAACTTTGCCAGGCCTGGGCCCCTGGACGAGCCTAGGACCTCTGGGCAGCATGGTCCCTGTGATACCCACTTAGCTCTGCCGTTGTGACGGTGAGAAGGTGTCTGTGGTTCAGGCGTGAACGCGTGGGTGTCGCTGGGCCCATGGTGGGTGTGGCCACCATCCCCCACCACCACTCCCGCCATTCCATCCCCCACCCTCTTGTTGGCCTGTGGTTGAATGTTCCTTCCCCAGCCCCACTGTGCAATGGCCAACTCCTATTCATCCTTCAGGTATCACCTCCTCCAGGAAGCCTTCCCTGAGGGCCACAATTCATATCAAGGCCATACTCCTGGCCCACCAGACTCTGTTATGGCAAATTCTTTTTATCTGTTACTCCCATTGAGCTGTGCTTTCCTTGGGGCAGAAACCAAGCCTTATTATCTTCCTCCCTAGAGTCTGCATATGACAGACATTAGGGAAGGAAGGAAGGAAGGAAGGTAGGAAGATACCAGTTGACCAGCCCAGGAGGCTTCAGGCAGGACCTGGGCTTCTAAAGCCCTCCTTCAAATGCTCACTTGCTGTCCAGAGACTCGCCCCAGGTCTGTCCCCAGCACAGCTCTCATCTCCATGCTGGGAGCCACGTCCACATGGGAGGCCACAGCTGCCATGTGTGATTGCACCCAAGGGTGGCAGCTGCACCCAATTATCGCTGCATTCCCTGCCTAGCCCTTGGGAATCCCCCACTGCCTTTACGAGGCTTGGGGGTGACAGCACGAGGACCCAGCTGGCTCTGAAAAGCCTGCCCAGGCCCCCGAGGGACCGGAGACCAGGGAGCCGCACCCTGAGTGTTGCTGGGAGGTGGGTGAGTGGACCAGCCAATCAGCCTGCCAGGGCCTGCAGCCTGGCAAAGCCTCGTCTTTTTTGCCTTCTGATACAACCCTGGTGACATCTAACGCGTGAGGGGAACTGAGACTGAGGCCCGGAATGTCAGGCACTCAAGGAGGGCAGGGGAGGACAGCCACTCCTTTAGCTGAGCGCCTGGTACACGTGGGTGCCGCACCAGGCCGGCCCCAGGGCAGGCAGCACAGTGCAGGGTTTCGGGGCCTGGGTCTCTCTCTTGGGCCTCCACTCACAGGGCCTGGGGGCCACTGACCTAGGCTCTCTGAGCCTCAGCCCCTCATCCAGAAAGTGGGAACAATACTGCTCACTTCCCAGGCTTGGGAAACTGGGTGGAGGGATTGACATGCAGTAGGTGCCTAGCTGGTGGCAGTCACTGAGGCACCGGCACCTAGTCGGACCTCACAGAGGTGGGTGGCGCTTCTCCACCGTGCAGCCGATGCGTGACCTGAGTCCCCCTTTGTCTGCAGCCGCCCTGGGCACGCTGGACTTCAGCCTCCTGTATGACCAGGAGAACAACGCCCTGCACTGCACCATCAGCAAGGCCAAGGTAGGCCCCGGGGCTCTCCATCCCCAGGCCCAGGGTCCTGGAGGAGGGGCTCAGGGCGCCAGGCCAATCCCCCCATCCCCGCCCATTTCCTGGCGTTCAGGCTGTGTGGGAGCAGGGCCTGGAGGGAATTTTTGCCTAAATCATCTCAGCTGCCCTAAAAAGCCCTCAGAGGGAAGTGTGGGGGAAGGAGCAGAATCGGAGAAAGGGGAGGGGAACGAGAGGATGGAGGCCTGGGCAGGGCTTTCGGGGCAGAGGGCCCAGAGCTGGCTCGGGGCTGTTGAGAGGGGGAAGGGTGCCACTGTCCCACTCTGGACGCTGAGGCCACTTGGGCAGGAGATTCATCTCCTGGACTCAGGGCCTGAGCCTGGCTCTCTGGGTCGGGGCAGGGGTGGCCCTGCCCGCTGAGCTGTTGCACGCCAGCCCTGTGTTCTCAGCCACACTGTTCCCTTCGTGCCCCCACCCATCGCTCCCTCGGGGAGGAAGGTGCCCAGGCTGATGTTCTCTCGAAAGGTAAGGATAGCGGCGCAGCCTTGTAGGACCTCCCCGTAGAGTCGCAGAGGGGCCTGGGCCTGGCTCAGAGCCAGGAGCTGCTGGGCCCAGAGCCCCCAACCCTGCACCCCCCCACAGTCTCCCAGCCTTCGAGCATCTCTGCCCTCCCTCCCACCCACCGGGAGGGACAGGCTGCCTGCCACTGCCCCAGCTGTGCCCCTCCCAGCGTGGGCCCCACACCTGGACTGCCAGGGCAGGGGTGAAGAGCTTCCCATTGGGCACCTAGAGGCCTGCACGCTCCATCCTGACCCCCACCCTGTCCTCTGGGAGCTGTTCGGGCAGTGATGCAGAGCACGCCTAGCCTGGCATGGCCCAGGCTCCAGACCTGCCCCGGGTATGGGCTGAGAACCCAGTGACCCTTAGCTATGCCAAGGTGGAGGGCAGATGGCAAAGTGCAAACAGATCCCTTCCCCCCTCCCTCCACCCAGCTTTTCACAGGCCATCCAGGTGTGGGGACAGAGTGGGCACTACCTGCCCAATCACTCTGACCAGAGCCTTCCCTTCCCCTCCCCGCCCCCAGACACAGGGCTCTCCTGTCCTGTGTGCCCCGCCTTCCTGACCAGGGCCCCAGAGGGGCTGTGAAGGTGTAGTGGGGTGTGGACATGTGTGTGCGTGTACAGGTCTCTGGGCACCTGTGTGTGTACACACGTGTGTATTCATTTAGGGGTGTGTCACTCGAGGCATTTGAAGTGGAGGATGGGAGGACCCCAAGCCATGGCAGCTCCCCCATTCTCCAGATCATTCCCTACTTAGTTCCAGTTCTGCAGAGGAGCGGTGGCGCAGGCATGGGAGGAGCCAGGGCTTGGGGAGGAGATTTGGGGAGGAGCCCCAGGGCTCAGAAAGCTGAGGCAGGGCTGACAGACAGAGCCCCTCAGGGGACTCTGGGAGGAGGCCAGAGCCCTAGCACCAGACCCTAGTCTGGCCACCCTTCCACTGGGAAGTTTGCTCACCTGTAAACCAGGGTTAGTCACCCCGTCGATGTGGCGGCTGTGAGCATTAAATGATCAGGTACCCGATGCCACCCTGGAGCACGGTGCCCGGCAGCAGGCGCCCACCCACGTGCACATGGACACGAGGGCCTTCACATCCACAGAGAAGCTGAGAAAACTGGCAGACCGCCTGTGTGGGCACTTCGTGGGAGCAGGCGAGAGGCCGGGGAGAGGGACTCGAGTTCGGAAGGGCCGCCTCACTGCCGCAGTGCACACGGGGCCTCTGAGCCAAGCCTCGTCCCAGAGCAGCCCCACAGAGCGAGGCAGAGCTCAGACACCCCGCCCCAGCCCTCAGCCACTTCTCTGGCTTCTTCCCAGGGCGCTAGCGTGTAGGGAAAAGGGAGCGGACCCGCCACTGTCCAGGCCCTTGGTCAGCATCACCTCAGCTCGCACTCCAGCCCTGGGGAGTGAGGACTGTCAACCCCCTTTACAGATGGTAAAGCTGAGGTCAGGAGACCGAGGAACCCATTCCTTTACCCAGCTCGCAAGTGCAGGAGCTGCCCGGCCTAGCCAGCCTGGCTCTGAAACTGCCCCTCACAGAAGCAGAGCAGTGGGTGGTTGCAGGTGCCCACCTGGAGGCTCCTTTAAACCGGGGTTGGGGCAGGAGAAGAGTCTCAGCTCCCCTGGGAGGTGGGCCTGCTCACGGGCAGCCGACAGGTGCACTCTGAGTGACGTCATGGGGTCATCAGCTCAGCTGACACAGACCACAGCTGCCTCCCTACGTCCCTGTGCGCCATCGCAGAAGAAAAAAGGACAATTCTCAGAAACAAGAGCAGGCGTGAGGTCAGCTAAGCCCCGTCTGTTTATGGGTCCGCTGGTTCCCTGGCTGGGCACACCGATTGTTCCGAGAGTGAGGGATGCCATCTTGTGGAGGGACCCTCCAAGGCCGGCCAGCCAGCTGTGTGGCCTCCACAGACGCAGCCGGCCTGGGAGAAATTGAGTCTGGTCTCCAGGACATATTCCACAGCCACAGAGGGACGCATGCGGATGGGAGGACAGGTGGTCCTGTGGGTTTGGGGTCAGTGAGGGAAGTTTGTTTGGAGAGTGGGGGGAGGGGAATCAGGAAGAAGGAAGGGCCTGACCAAAGCCGGGCAATGAAGGCCTCATTCACAGAAAGGCGAGTCACCTGACCTCCACGACAAGGACAAGCGGAAGAGAAAGGCTGCCCTGACAGACACCCCGATGCCTGCCCTGGGCCAGGACAGTTGGGGGAGGGGAGATCACGCCAGCACTGAGCCCCCTCGCTGCCCCTTCTCAGAGTGTGGCGCCAGGGGGCTTCTGTGAAGAGGGTCATGAACGGACTGAGCCAGGTGGCCTAGGGAACAAGGGACGCCTGCTGACCCAGGTGCCCGGAGGCCCTGGCGGCTCTGTGTCCCCGACCCCCAGTTCACAGCCTTTACTGTTCTCCTTTGCTCAGGGCCTGAAGCCGATGGACCACAACGGGCTGGCGGACCCCTACGTCAAGCTGCACCTGCTCCCCGGAGCCAGTAAGGTGAGGGGGTCTGCCCGCTGTGACAGGGGCCCAGGCTGGGCTTGGGGCGTCTAGGGAGGCCTATAGCTCTCACACCTGCCTCAGAGCCCAAGCAAGCTGATGGGGCTTCAGCCATTCACCTCTACCCGAGCACTCAGTCCCACACCTCAGGACCTCCTGGCAACCTAAGGTCAGCACTGCCTGCCTGCTGAGCTGGCAAAACTCTCCAGGGAATTTCCAGGCCCGCATTTCATAAGGAGCAGTCTTAGCTGGAGGTTAAGATTATGTTTTTAAAAAGGGCTCTGCCTTGGCCGGGTGGCTCAGTTGGTTGGAGCATCACCCCATACACCAAGAGATTGCAGGTTCAGTCCCAGGTCAGGGCACGTACAGAAGGCAGCTGATCGGTGTTTCTGTCTCTCTCTTTCTCCCTCCCCCCTTTCCTCTCTTTCTAAAGTCAATAAAAACATATCCTGCCCTGGCTGGTGTGGCTCAGTGGATTGAGCACTGGCCTGTGAACCAGAGGGTCTCTGGTTTGATTCCCATCTACAGCACATGCCTGGCCGGTAGGTGGTGCGCAAGAGGCAACCACACATTAATGTTTCTCTCCCTCTCTTTCTCCCTCCCTTCCCCTCTCTAAAAATAAATGAACTCTAAAAAAAGAACATATTCTGGGGTGAAAATCAGAAATAAATGAGTAAAAGGTTTCTGAGGTCGGTAACGTTGGAAAACGTCGCTGACCGGGTTTCTGTGCTGCAGGCCTTGTCAGAGCCTTTAACGTGTGGATGGGATGCGACAGTCCACCGGGGGCTGGGCCGACAGCGCCCGCCCAGTCTGTCCGTCCACAGCACCCATGTTCCCACGCCAGATGACCCAGCAGGCAGATCGAGTACACGGTGCATCTGGAAAGAAAAAAATTCGGTCAAATTGGCTATGAAATAAAAGCACCAAGGCGACCCTCAACCCTGGAGGTCAGCTCTTCGTTAGGCTTCCTCTCGTGTGCCTCACAGCTCAGCGTTGTTTCCTTTTACATTTCATGGAAGGGAGGTCACATCAGCTTTTCAGATTTGGGTCTTGCCCTGCCCCGGGACCCACAGACATCTCAAGGGGTGAGCTGTGCAGACTCCATGTCAAGAAGGGACTCGACTACCGACCACCAGTTTTGTTTCCAGTGGAGACCAGTGGGCACGTGGGACACAGGACACAGGAGTGTGAGCAGTGCAGCCTTGTGGCTGTGTCCTTGTCCTGGCCTCTTTCTCTGAAGCCAAGAGTGAGGGAACTCCTTCCGGGCCCTGAAGTGGCCTGAGAGGGAGGAAGAGCTATTCATGGGAGCGCCCTCTGGGCACAGAGCCTCCCTGGCCCCTGGGGGACTCTTCTAGGCCAGCTAGGTGTCCTGCCCACAGCTGCGTGGCCGCGGGCTGCTGGGGCCTGAGCCGACACTGAGGCTCCAACCCTCAGACGAGTGTGCAGGGCCGAGGCTCACCCCCACCCAGGAGAACCACCCAAAATCTGGGAGGGCAGGGCCATAGGAGAAATGATGGTGGCCCTACAGCGCTGGGCTCCCCGCTGCAGGGCTCCCCTCTGCAGGGCTCCACAGCATCCTGCTGCCCTTGGAACTGGCCAGCCTGAGGGCCATGGGACCAGGTGAAGTGCCCAACTCAGGAGCTCAGTGACCATAGTCCCTAGATTCCTGGGACCTAGAATGGCAGTGCCTGGAGGCTGAATTGTGGGGACCCCCACAGGATTTTTCAAGTGGGTGTTTTACAAAGTCTCCTGCTAAGGGAGTTCCCTGAAAGTAATGCTGGAAGAGAGCTGCCGTCCTGCCTTTCTTGCAGTGGGGAACCTGGCACAGAGGGCGATAGGCGCTGAGCTCCACAGCCCTTCTGTGAGGGCTGGAGCTGGGCTTTGAACCCAGACCCGTACGACCCAAGCCTGGGCCTGGCGTGGCAGAACCCAGATCAGCAGAAGCACAGCAGGAGTGGAGGTGCTGTGGCAGCTTGGGCAGGCCACCCCACAGGCATTCTCTAGGAAAGGTGACATTCCAGGCCGAGGGCACAACCTAGACAAAGTCAAGGAGATATGAGGGAGAGAGTCCAGTCCAACAGGCTTCCTAGCAGCCCCCCACCCAGCCCCAGTCTCCTGCACCACCCCAGCAGGCCACCTCCACACATATGCCACCTACACACACACACACACACCACCCACCCAGTCCTAGGACTGCAGGGACACCTTACACCACCAACCACACAAATTTCTTACCTTCCAGTTCTGTAGCTTAGAAGTCTAACATAGGTCCCACTGGGCTAAACCCAAGTGTCACGGGGCTGCGGTCCCTTTTGGAGGCTTCACAGGAGGAGCCGTGTCCCATCCCTCTCCAGTGGACAGAGGCCACCCATCTCCAGTCTTCAAAGCCAGCGACGGCGGGCCTGTCCCCTCTTCCCTCCTCCCAGCTCCCTCGGGCTCTCCTCTCTGCTCCCGCCTTCAAGGACCTCCCCATCGCACTGGGCCCACCCAGATCACCTAGATAATCCCCCTGCTCTAAAGGCAGCTGGTTAACGACCTTAACTCCCCTTTACTCACAGGCTGGGGAGGGGGGAGAGGGCGTGGTCGTCTCCGGGGCCATTATTCCTCCCACGCACGCACTCCTGCACGCTCATAGGACCGTTTCTGCTTTCTCCAGGCTAATAAGCTCAGAACAAAAACCCTCCGAAACACTCTGAACCCCACATGGAACGAGACCCTCACTTACTACGGGATCACGGATGAAGACATGATCCGGAAGACCCTGCGGTGGGTGAGGGCCCCGGGCGAGGCTCCCCCCACCGTGCCTACCCCAGCCTTACCCACTCCTCACCCACCGCACGCCAGTCCCCACCGACTCTGGAAGCGGAGAGCACCCAGTGTGTCTGAAGAGCTGGCCGTGGCCTTGCTCTCCAGGGTCTCCGTGTGTGACGAGGACAAATTCCGCCACAACGAGTTCATCGGGGAGACGCGAGTGCCCCTGAAAAAGCTGAAACCCAACCACACCAAGACGTTCAGCATCTGCCTGGAGAAGCAGCTGCCGGTGAGTGGCCACAGGGCTTTGCGGATTGTCCCGGCCCTCCCTGCCCGGAGCTCAGGGCCAGCCGCATTTACTGAGCACCTACTCTGTGCCTGGTGTGGCTGCAGGTGCTGGGGAGATAGGAACCCCCGCCCCCATGGAACAGGAGCAGGAGACAGACCCAAAACGGGTTAAGTCACTCACTTGGATCCTGTGTCAAGAGGTCAAGGCCAAGAGGACAGCATGGGAGGGGCTGATGGTTTAGATGTGTGCTTGGGGGAACGACTCCCTGAGCTGGAGTCTTCCGGGCAGAGAGAACAGCAGGTGCAAAGCCCTGTATGACAAGTGCCCAGCCTGCTGGACAGGCAAGAAGCCCACTGTGTGCAGTGGAGAAAAAGAGGGGAGGGCATCCTAGGAGTGGAGAGCGGAGGTTAGGGGGTGAGGAAACTGAGAAGGACTCAGGCCTTCACCCTGAATGAGGTGGGCTAGACAAGGGCTGGGGCAGCCGACTACATCTTACCAGGGTCCCTGGGCTCAGAATGGCAGAGAGGAGGGCGGAGTGGGGAGAGCAGTGAGGAGATGAGCCTGGCCCAGGCCTGGGCGGGGGCAGCAGTGCCTGGGTGAGTGTGCCAGCAGGTCTGCATCCCTTCTTGTGGGGGCTGCGCACCTGGAGGACCGAGACTCGTTAACTGAAATGCAGAGGACCTTGGGAGGAGCAGCTGGGGACACGGGAACTCAACTGGAACATGTTAGGCATGAGGTGCCTGTGAGATACGCAGAGGAGACAGAAAATAATTCTTTCCTAGAAATTGCACTTGTTTGAAAATGATGTCAAAGCCAATTCTGCCCCCTGGCCGGCTGCAACGGCTGAGCCCTAACAGCCTCGGTCTGGTTGTCTCAGCCCTGCCTCCCCTGGCAGAGGCCTCACCTTCGCCCAGTTCAAGGGCTGCAAGGGTTTGGCCAGGAGGCCCCAGGGTCCTAAGAAACTGTGACCTTCTGACAGCCCAGTGCCCCAGGTACAATCCCCTTCCTGGGACAGTACCCCCAAAGGCCTGGGCAAGGGAAAAGCAATAGAGGACAGAGCCTGGTGGCTGTGCCCCATGTGTGGGGCCTGAGCCCTGGGACAGATGGTCAAGCCCTGGGAAAAGTTGCCCGGGGCCAGAGCTCCCTGCCAGAACCCCAGCTCTGTCTTCTTGCATAACTTGATCGAATGTCACTCCCTTGTCATGTTTTCTCCCACTCGTAGACATTTGCGTGATGGGTATGACCTTTTTTGTTTTATTATTAGTCACTAACCACAGGTAACCCCGTCTCCTGAACGATCTACGCCACTTATAAAAGGCAACATCAACTCCTACTGTGCTTGTGTTCCTGAGGTTTGACCCCAGAATAAAGGGGCACCTGCGTGTGGGGGTGCACGTGTGAGCTGTGAGAGCACTGTGCATGTGTGTGAGCGTGCATCTGCATGTGCATGGGTGTGCACGTGTGGGCACACTGGAGTGTGTGGACTGCGTGTGTGAGGGTGAGTTTGTGCGCGTGGATGGATGACCGTGTGCATGCCTGTGCTCAGGACATGACTGGGGTTCTGCTAGGGGCTCGCTAGTCGGTTTCAGGGACATGAGGTCACTGCGGGAATGGACCGCTCCGGCAGTAGAAACACGTTTCAATGCTGTGTTTTAGATTTGACATTGTCTGAGAACTGATCTGTTCTCAGTAAGTACTGAGCAATAAACCAGTTTAATGGTCTTCATAGGAAAGGACCCAAAGCACTTACACCACCCCCCAAAAATAGCTAAAATATCCATGCTCATTTATGTTGTTTAATTTTCACACATCCCACAAACTAGCACAAGAGCCGTGGTTTAGTGAGGCCCTCGGCCAGAGGGGTGGACAGTCAGCTCGCACCTGCCTGGCCCGGCCACACCCGAGGCCTCCTGAACCCTGTTGAGAACGGTGCTGAGGCGGCATTTGAGCCCAGGGCGTCTGCTCTGGGTGTGGGAGTTGGAGAAGGCAATCCTTCCTTCGCTTCCCAGGAGCCCATATCCAAGGAGGTGTAGGTGTGGCCCCTGCCAACGAGGGCCCACGTGGGGCATCCCTTTAGCGATAGGCAGAGTACAGTTGTGGGCAAAGGGACATGGTTGAGACTCTGTAGGGGAGGAGCCTGGCAGAGGGACTCTTGGGAGCCCTGGGGCTCCAGCTGGGTGCGTCTGGGTGGACAGAGGGTGCAGGAGAGGGGTCCATGTGAGCAGCAGCCAGAATGTGGGGACAGGTGATGTCAAGAGAGTGAGGAATGGAGAAGCGTCAGGCTGGCTGCGGGGGGGAAGCCAGCCAGTGCAGCCTAGGGCTGAGGTCGGATCCCAGAGGCGGGCACAGGCCTGGGCAGCCCCCACCGGCCTCCTGGCTCTCCCTGGGCCTGGGAATGTGTCAAAGCTTTGTCTTCCATGTTCTCCCCAAGGGGGCCACCCCTGAACCCTGAGAAGCTCCGGGAAGCACCTGCTCCATTTGTCCTGGGACCATGGATGGCCTTGGTGGCCCATGGCTGAGGGAAAAGGCGGGAGCAGGGTAGCACAACCCAGTGACTGCCCACCCCACAGGTGGACAAGACGGAAGACAAGTCCCTGGAAGAGCGAGGCCGCATCCTCATCTCCCTCAAGTACAGCTCGCAGAAGCAGGGCCTGCTGGTCGGCATTGTGCGCTGCGCACACCTGGCCGCCATGGACGCCAACGGCTACTCGGATCCCTACGTGAAAACGTGAGTGTGTGGCCAGGCCAGCCACCTCCTTCTCGTTACCTCAGGGGACAGGAGGCCCATGTGACAAGGTCAGTAGTTCGTGGGGCCAGCACAGAGTGCACCTGAAGCACAGTGGGCGTGGTGCCACAGGCCGAGTTCTCTTCTGTGCTCCTTTGGCAACTCTGTGGGTTAAGTCTACCCAGCTCCATGTCACAGATGAGAAAACTGAGGCCTGTGGAAGTTGAGTGACTTCCCAGGGTCACACATATAGAGAGTAGTTATCTCCTGATGCCCCACTCAGGCTTCCCCATGACTGCAGGGCCCAGGAGGGGCCACAAGCAGACTGCCAGAGGCGCAGGAGGGGGCAGCCCATGCCAAGAGGATGGGAGATCCGGTGAAGGAACTCCACCGTGGACTTGGTGCTGCCCACGTCTGCCCAGCCCTGCACTGGTGCCACAGGCGCACATGAGGGTCCACCCAGCCTTACCAGCAGGGGCTTACGACTCGGGCCATGCAAGGCGAGCTGGGCCCCCGAGTCGGGAACCTGTGCCAGATGGGCTGCGATGCCAGCTCTGAGCTGCAGGCAGGAGCTGGTGGCCCTCCAGCTGGGGATGAGTGGAGCAGGCATCACGGCGACCGCCATCGGTGCTTTGGGCGCCCCACAAACCGAGACGGATGTTAGTCTGCGTTCGCAGTGAGGCTCTGCCAAAGGCTGGACGTGGGGAGGAATCTGGCTCAGGGAGGAGGTGTCCCTCTTCGCTTGGAGGAGCAGAGGGGAGGGGCGGGCCTGGCCTGTGGGGCTCTGGGAGGTCCAAGGGACAGAGGCCGCGGGGAGGCCCGTGCTGCCACATGGCACAACCCTGTGGCCCCCTTCCCACTGGTCACTATCCTATTTCTGTCACTTTTTAAATCAGATGACAGAAATGATGCGCTTTGGAAAACAGTCTAGCTCAAAGGGTTAGGCCTGGAGTCACCACATGACCCAGCCATGTCACTGCTCGGCATGTACCTGAGAAAACAGAAAGCAGTGTCCCCGCAAAGTCGTGTATGTGAGTGTTCATAGCAGCGCTGTCCACACAGAAAAAAGCGGGGACAGCCTAAATGTCCACCAACTGCTGAATTAACAGAGTGTGGCCTACTCACACAATGGGACATGTTTTGGTCGTGAGACAGAGCGAGATGCTGGTTCATGCTACCACATGGATGAACCTTAAGAAGCCAGTCACAAAGGCCATGCACGGTATGATTCCATTTATACGGTGTGTCCAGAACAGGCAAATCCACAGCGACAGAAAGCCGATGAGTAGTTGCCAGGCGCCTGGGAGGTGGGGGGAGATGGGAGTGACCGCTGATGGGGGCTGGGTGTCTTCCCGGAGTGATGGAAATGTCCCGGAACTGTGACAGTGGCCGCGCAACTCTGGGAATGACTAGAAACCGGTGAACTGCATAGACTTGGGCAGGGCGCACTGCACAGCACGTGAATTACACCTCAGTAAAGCTGTTATTATTATTTTTTTTAATCCGATGCCACCAGGCTCCAAGGGCAGCACCCTGGTGCAATGGGCACTGACCAGGAGCCCGGGGGAAGGTCAGGGGCTACTCCTTTTCCACACAAACAACAAGGACTTGGGCCCTAACATCAACCATTAGCAAAACCACGAGGTCCAGTGGATCAGAGACCCCCGAGCGGGGAAGTGCGGTAACCAGTCGGAAGACAAACAGGACGCTGTATGACCGCTGGTGGGAAAGTCGGCAATTCCAGTAAAGTAGGAAGTGGTGCGCCCGTGGCTGCCTAACTCCCCTTCTCTGTATCCTAGAAACCCATGCCCAGGTGGGAGCTGTTACTGCAGCCCTGCCCCTCACGGTGACAACCTAGAAGGAGCCAAGCACTGGGCAGCTGAGGCACAGCTTCACAGAATGTGGCATAAGCATAGAAGGGTACAGTGTAGTCAGAAATGAACAATTAGGACTAGATGGGGGAGCATGGACAGCTGTCCAAGGCATGCTAAGCCCAAAAGCAAACTGCAGAATGGTGTACACAGTGTGACGTCGTTTCTGGCCATTTCTTACTTTTTGTTCTTTTCTCACCTGAGGACATGCTGATTTTAGAGGGGGGGGAGGGGGTGGGGGGAGAAACATCAATCGGTTGCCTCTTGCACACGCCCTGACTGGAGATCGAACCTGCAACCCAGGCATGTGCTCTGACCGGGAATCGAACCAGCAACCTTTCGGTTCACAGGACAACACTCCCACCGAGTCACCTCGGCTGGGGCCCCGGCTACAGGGGGTGGTCTAAGGAGGACAGAAGGGGAAGGGACTGGAAGGGGGAGCAAGGTGCCACCGCCCATACTGGTACGTGCTGGGGTTCGCTTATGGCAGGAGATATAGTCTGAAGCAAAATGCTGTGACGTTTTAAAGTCAGGCTCCGTGGCCACTTGCCAGGTTGACAGGAATGCCAGGGTCCTGTGCTGGGTTATCCAGGAAGCACGGTCTTACCTGGCACAACAGAGTTGGAGCAGGGTGCCCCCGTGGCTGGGTCCTGTGCCCCGAGAGAGGGCACCGGTGAACTGAGAAGAGATTCAGCTAGGGAAGCACCAGGTATATTTAACCCCCTTCCCCTCTGGTGTCCACCCTTCTATTGTATCTGTGAGTCTATTTGCTGCTTTTTGTTTTGAATCCCACGTATGAGAAGTCATACCGTTCTCGTCTTCTCTCGTATGACCCATTTCGCTTAGCACAGTAATCTCAGCAGCCTTCCACGTTGTCAAACGGCAACACTTCCTCTTTTCTCTTTTTCATAGCTGAGTAGTATTCCATTATAGATGCGCATATATACATATATATCAAATATGCTTTATCCAGTCATCCACTGAAGGACATTTAGGTTGTTTCCACATCTTGGCTTTCGTATATAATGCTGCAGTGCACACAGGAGTATGCATCTTTACGGATACACGTTTTCAGTTGTTGGGGTGGTAGATGCCCAGAAGAGGGATTGCTGGGTCAGGCAGTGGCTCCGTTTTTAACTGTTGGAGGCGCCCGCATACTGCTGTCCCTGGAGGCTGCACCACTTACACCCCCAGCAGCAGCACAGGACGGCTCCCTCTTCTCTCCCTCCCCCCAAAACGTTTGTTGTCTCGTCGATGACAGCCACGCAAACAAGGCAAGGTGCTGTCTCTCCGTGGTTTGATTTCCATTTTCCTGGTGATTCATGATGTTGAGCATGAAAGCCTGTCTGTGTGTCTTCCTTGGGAAAATGTCTATTCAGATCCTCTGCCCATTTTTTAATCCAGTTGTTTGTTTTTTGTTGAGTTGTAGGAGTTCTTTACATATCTTGGATCTTAGCCCCTTCTTGGAGGGGTCACTTGCAAATCTCTCCTTCCATTCAGTCGGTCGTCATTTTGTGTTGCTGATGGATTCTTTGCTCTGCAGAAGCTTTTTGGTTTGCTGCAGTCTCGTTTATTTTTGCTTTTACTTCCCTTTCCTTTGGGGTCAAGTTCACAAAACCCCTCTGAGACCAAGGTCCCTAAGTGGGGGGAAAACCTGTGTTTTCTTCCATGTATTTTATTGTTTTAGGTCTTACATTCTTTAACCCATTTCGAATCAGTTTTCATGCATGCTGTCAGATATGTCTAGTTTCATTCCTGTGCCTGTGACTTTCCAGTTTTTTCAGCACCGTTTATTGAACGGACTTTCCTTTGTGTGTTTGTGGCTCCTTTTTCAAAAATTAGTTGCCCATGTATGTACGGCTTTATATCTGGGTTCTCAGTTCTGTTCCGCTGGCCTGTGTATCTGTTTTCCTGCTAGTGCTGTACTGTTTTGATGACTGTAGCTTTGTAGAATGGTTTGAAGTCAGATAGTGTGATGCCTCTGGTTTCACTCTTTTTTCTCAGGATGGCTTTGGCTATTCAGGGTCTTTTGTGGATTTGAAGAATTTTTGTTCTATTTCTTTGAAAAGTGCCATTGGGATTTTGATAGGGATTACATTAAGCCTGTAGATTGCTTTAGGTAATATGGCCACTTTAATAATGTTAATTCTCCCAGCCCGTGAACACAGACTGTCCTTCCCTGTGACGGCATTTCCAGTCCCTGCCAGCAATGGCTGTTGGCACTGCTGTGCTGTTTCAGGCTTCCCAGCCACCTCCACCGGGGTCTGCTGTGATGGGACGCGGGGCAGGGCGATGCCCATTCCTGGGGGACATTGCTTCCACCCCCCTGATACTCTGGGCCGAGTGTGAGGGGTGCAGCCCAACTTCCCTCCTCGGCCACACTCTGGAGCCGCAGCAGGTACCAGACTGCCTCTGTGGCCACCGTCCCTGACCGTCCTCGGTCCCACCTCCCCTGTCCATTCCAGTGCGCCCACCGTCAGATGTTCTGATGCATGAATCTTTCACGCATGTTTGTGTGTCGAGCAGGGGATCCTTTGTTGAGTGATAGTTGTCCAACTTGTTATTAATTTAAGGGAAGAAACAAAGAAATCTTCTCATTCCACTGTGATACTGACGTCCCCAAGAAGGATTTTTTTTGTATTTTATTGATTGTATTATTGCAGTTGTCCCAATTTCTCCCTCTTTGCCCCCTTCCACCCAGCACTGCCCCCACTCCCTCAGGCAGTCCCCACACCATTGTTCACGTCCATCCATAGGTCATGCATATAAGTTCTTCGGCTTCTCCATTTCCTGTACTGTACTTTACATCCCCATGGCTATTCTTTAACTACCTGTTTGTACTTTGTAATCTCACCTCTTCACCCATTCCCCTACAACCCCTCACTTCTGACAACCATCAAGATGCTCTCCATATCCATGATTCTGTCTCTGTTCTTCTTGTTTGCTTATTTTTTAGATTCAATTGTTGATATGTATTTATTGCCATTTTATTATTCATAGTTTTTACCTTTTTCTTAAATAAGCCCCTTTAACATCTCATATAAAAACAGTTTGGTGATGATGAACTCCCTTAGTTTTCTCTTGTCTGGGAAGCTCTGTATCTGCCCTTCGTTTCTAAATGACAGCTTTGCCCAGCAAGGATTTTAAAGGTGATAGTACTTGGCTGTGTCAAGGGCATTGCAGGTCAACTGGATGGCCTTTCTGGAGGACAAGTTGGCAAAAAGGAGGAAGAGACTTGACAGGTGCATGGCTTTGGGGGGGGAACTTCACTTCCAGGAATTCAGTAACGTGTTCAACAGATGTTTACTGACCCACCCAGCGCCAGGAAGCTGGTGGTGGGTGAGACAGACGTGGTCCTCCCCCCCGGAGTACCCTCAGCAGGGGCTTGGCAATTGTTACTCAATCCTCTGTACAAGGCCGGGCTAAGCAGCTCTGCACAGGAGAGGTTCTGAGCCTCGTATCCTGGCTTCTGAACACCAGCCCGGTGCCCAGCAGCTGTGTGACCTTGGTCAGTTCCCTCTACCTTCTTGAGTCCCGTAGGGAGACATCAAAGTCTAAGTAGCCCATGCCAGCAGGGGAGCTGACCCCCAAGCCAGGCTTCCCTCTCCCTTGGGAAGCATCACCGGTACTGCCCCGTAGGCCTTGCTTCTTCCTCGGAGCTCCAGTGAGGTAGCAGCCATGGCTGCACGACTCCAGGAATACACTGAAAACCACCGTGCTTTATGCTTTAGAAAGATGAAATTTATAGATCTAAATAAATCTGCTCTAAAAAAAAGAAGATTCTAACAAGGGACAAACACTGCTAAAATGACTTTCTGGTGAGAAATGTGGGCTTTGTGGACATCAGACTTGCAGGATCAAGGAAAGCCCTCTTTGCTACAGGGACCGAGGGGCTCCGCGGTAAGTACATTCCAGGAAAGGGCGTGTGAACAGCAGTCCAGGCGACGAAGGAACCACTCGTTTCTTCCGCTGTAGCTGTCGGCCCACCACTGCCGCCAAGTAGTGCTGGGGACTCTGATGACTAGGGTGAGCGGGGGGCCCATAAATCTCCCTCTGAGGACAGAAAGCTCTTCTAAGCCCTGCTGGCTCCATCTGTACCCACAGCCTCCCTACCCTTTGCCTGCCTACCCACTGGTTATAATTCCAGATACCTGAAGCCAGATGTGGACAAGAAATCCAAACATAAGACAGCAGTAAAGAAGAAGACCCTGAACCCAGAGTTCAACGAGGTACATGGGACTGGCGATGCCACAGGAAGTCATCTCCCTCTCTCCCAGGGCAAGGGGACTGGGAGGGACTGGGTTCTCAAGAGTCACAGTTTGAAGGATGGGAAGAGGGTGGGAAGGGGGTGACAGGAGAGCCCCCCGCCAGGGGCGAGGCTCTGGCCGGGCCGAACCAGGCCAGGGTGCTGCAAACAGCGGGGAGGGGCAGCTAGAAAGATCTTCAGAGGATGGAACTGCTGGGATTGTGGCCAATTGGATGTGGAGTTGAAAGGGGGGGGGAACCCCGCAACAGGAGTGGGAGGTACGAGGAAGATGGGGAACACTCGGGGTGGATGCAATTAGGGCGAGGAGCGAGAGAAGGGTGAACGGCACAGGGACCTCGGGCAGAGCCTGAGCAGTGCAGGGGCAGACAGAGGAGACGTCCAGAGAGCGAGAGGGGCACCACCCACCAGAGCACCATGGAAACCAGTGGGAGACAGGACTCCACAAAGAAGGGAGTGGTCAGCAGAGCTAGACCCAGGAGAAGTCAAGTGCAGCAAGGCTGAGAAACATGAGTTGCTTTGGCAATAAGGAGGCTCTCGGAAATCTGGAACGAGAGGCTTCAGTGACAAAAGGGGCGGGTGGTTGGGACAAGGGGAACCTCAGGACCCCCGGCCAGGCTGTCAGGCACATGTGAGCAAGCTGAGAATCTACCATTGCCACTGTCAGGCACTGGCCACCTTCCCCCTCACCCACCCACCCCTCAGTCCATGCCCTCACCACACCCTCCAGAGCCCTCCTGCCCACATGACATTAGCCGTGACTCTCCTCTTCTGGCCACCAGGAGTTCTGCTACGAGATTAAGCATGGGGACCTGGCCAAGAAGACCCTGGAGGTCACTGTTTGGGATTACGACATTGGAAAATCCAACGATTTCATTGGTAAGAGGATATGACGAGACTGTCATTCGGCCACATCTGTCCTGACTTCAGTGAAGGGCAGTGGCCCTGAATCAGACTGTAGCCCTTCCATCCTGGCCTCCAGGGAAATCTGGGACCATAGACCACCTGCCCCCACACACGAGGGGCTACAGACCTGATTCAGTCTGACTCCCTGTGACCGAGGAAGAGACAAGCCCAGAGACAGAAAGAGGCCTGCAGGGTCACACAGGAGTCTGAGGTGGAGCAGGGGACAGAGGTGGTGCTGGTCAGCGCCTCGGGCTGGACGCTGAGCCCTGGTGGCCCCAAATCCACAGTGATGTGTGTACAGGTGGTATGCTCCCTGGCCCTTTCTTGCTCTTTTGTTGTCCCCTCCCCTTGCCCCCTAACATGTGTCCCTGCACTCTGCCCCAGCAGTGCTCTGGTCCTGGGTTGTAGAAGGGCAGGGTCCCCGGGCCCTGATCTGGGACAGGGGGGCAGCTAAGAGTGTGGCAGGGCGGTAGGACCACCGTCCACCCTTAGAGCTCCGTGGGCGAGGAGGAGAATCCAGCCTTGGAGCGTGGAACCTGGGAGGGGTGAGGAGGAGCACTGGCTCTGGAGGGAGGGGCCGTGGGAATGCCTGCCCCGGCCCCCGGCTGCCCTCTCCACTTCCCTCCCGCAGGTGGCGTTGTTCTGGGCATCAATGCCAAGGGCGAGCGCCTGAAGCACTGGTTTGACTGCCTGAAGAACAAAGACAAGCGGATAGAACGCTGGCACACACTCACCAACGAACTCCCTGGGGCTGTGCTCAGCGACTGACCGGCCCCTACCTGCCACCACACCTGTCCTTGCCTGTCACTTGGCCCAACACAGGCCTGGCCCTGGCCCTCCTCAGCTGCCACCCAGGGCCTCAGCCCCCACGTTGGGGGAGATCCAGGACACCTGTTTGGACACAGAACTGCTGCAGCCCCCACTTGGAGGCCACGGAGGACCCAGCCACTTCGAGGACACCGAGGGCAGAAGGCCAGGCCTACTTTCAGCCCCTGGGGCCTGATAGAGCCAGAGGTGGGAGGAGAGGAGCTTGGCCTCAGCACCCACCCCAGGGACAGGGAAGGGGCCGTCCAGGAGGCGAGGACCCTACTAGAGGTCAGCAGTCAGTCACAGGGGACCCAGTCTGAGAACAGGAGTGCAGGGGGACCTTGATGGGGCTGGTGAGAACTGAGGGGGACATGAGGAAGAGGGGCGGTGGGGGGAGGAGACTACATCTGTTTGTCTCTGGCATTACTGGGCAGGTGGGAAAACGCTGACCTGAGAGCCAGGAATCTAGTGAAGTTCCCAAAAGCTCCCAGTGAACATGGGCACTTGGCAAATGCTTCACTCAAGGATTTCACAAGCCCCTGGGGGTGAATGAAATCCAGGGCCCGCCCTCAGGGAGTTCCGGGTCTAGTCAGGGAGCAGGAAACGAACCATTACAGTGGAGAGTGAGGACTGCCAAGGCTAGCCTGGCCTACCTGTTAGTGCTCTGGGTTCAGCAGGGAGGGCAGGGAGGACTTCGTGGAGGAGGTCCTGCCGCAGCAAGGCCTGGAAGGGCCATGCAGGCAGTGGAAGTGGTCAGCAAAGGCCTGCAGAGGAGAGAACAGTGATTGGGCCAGGGGCTCCGGGAATCTCCAGGGCGCAGGGTTTGCTAGGACAGGAGTGGGGCCCGGGAGTGATGGCACCCAGCCCTGCTCCCTTTGCATCCCCGGCTGCCTGGCCAGCCTGGGCTCGTAGCTGTAGGGGGGAGCGACGGAAGCCCTGTGGGGAATCATGTTGGTGCGGTGACAAGTTTGGTCCTCAGACCAGGTTGCCCACCTCTGATCACTCTGTGCTCCCGAGGACTCTGGAGGATGGATCCTGCCCCTCGTTCTTCCCAGAGGAAGCATCAGGCCAGCTGCAGTCAAGACAGAAAAGGGTCCCTTGTTTTGCATGAAAAGCAAAAAGTCCTCCTTGTCCTCACCCTCTTCTTCCCTTGCTCTGCCTCCCCTGACCTTCAGGGTTTGGGACTGGGTAGTGGGGGGACCTCAGGTGGTTGCCCATGCATCCTGGCCCTACTGTGGCCACTGATGTCCCTCTCAGGAATACTTGGCAACAGCCCAGGGCCTTGATTCTGGGAAAGCTGAGAGACACCCTGCCTGCTAGGCCCGTTTGTACCCTGAGTCAGAGTCTCCAAAGTGGGAGGCTTGGGGCCTGGGTCTGAAGCCCCAGACTTTTCCTGCCTACCAAGGGGCCTTCAGGAAGCCTGGATGAGCAAATGCATAACCAAAGGACTTCTGTGTTTAACCTGTCACTGCACTGATGGGAAACAGAGCCCAGAGAGGGAAAGTAACTTGCCCAAGGCCTTGCAGCCTTACCACAGCTGGGGCAGACCAGGCTCCACGGCTTCTGCCCCACTCCCAGCCCAGAGCTCTGGACACCACTTTTAGGGGAAGTAGGGTGCTGGGCTCACACATGAGAGGTCCTGCTAGCTTCCTGCCCAGCGCCAACCCCTGCCTGCTGCCCACACACACCAACGCCAGCAGCAGGGCTCACAGGGACACAGGTTGGACCTGCTGCTGCAAACAAAGCACACCACCATCTGAGGCCTGGGGTGATGATGTGACTCCCACAAAGTGCCCACCAGCCCTTTCCCAGTTTGCAGGGAACTCGGGACTCCAGCCCCCAAAAGTACCTGGCAACCTTTGCTGGTCGTGGAACGTCGGTTTTCCCATCTTTAAGAAGGCTTTGTGTGAATTGAGAGTTTTACATGCACTATCTTAAATTTCACAATCCTTGTGTCGGGGTGAACTCTGGGTATCTTCTTTGCTTTTGGAGGGCCTCACTCGGAGAAGAGACTCATGGCCTCTCTGTGACGACATGAAAGTGCTGAATGGCAAAGCTTCAAGGGGCTGTGAGATACACAGGGAAACAAGTTCAGCTGAGACAAGAAGCCCAGACTCCTGGCACCCACCCCAGGGTCCACTACTGCCCCAGGCTGTGCAAGTGTAGACTGGGCCCTGAGAGACGGTCCCAGCTGACCACAGGCTGGGAGGCGGGGCTTTTGCACAGCCAGCCCAAGTGGAGGATGGGGCGCTTGGACAGAAGGGCCCGCAGAGAATGACAACCCTAGCGCTGTTCTAGGCCACTTGCAGAATGTATTTGTTAAAGAAAAGACTTTGAGAAGCTGCAAAGCTCTGCCTTTAACCCCAAACTGGCATCTTTCCTCTGATCCATTAGACCCATAAAGATGGGAAATTTGACACCAAAAAAAAAAAAAGTCATTCCAAAGTCAGGTGTCAGTAACCGGGGTCTCCCGTTGCGTGCCACCCCACTTCACCGCCTCCCTTCCTAGTCTGCACCCCACCCACCGTCACCACTAGCCAATCCCGGACGGGCCCGTCTTCCAACACTGAAGTGGTAACCTCCTGACCTCTAGTGGCGAGAGCGAGGAACTGCACTTCCCGGCCCGTGCATGTCCAGCCTTTGTTTCTTCCCAACCGACAGAACCTCCCGATGCATGGACTCTGGCTGTCGTCGACACAGACTCGTGCACTGCTTAACACCGTTTTGCTACCATGTGATGGCTGCAGAAACCGTCCTTAAACTGCAGCCCCACACACAATTTTTGTACTTTCGTCTGGCCTCCCCGAAGGTGTCCTTTTTAAGTCTTATTTGTTAATATTTATAATGACATATAATCCAAAGTAAATGGAAACGTTCATTGTGATCCTATCGGCTTGGGAGACTCATTTACTAGATTTGAATGCATGGGCAGGAAAAGAGAATGGCACTGGGCTTCATCGGCACATTTCCTCATTTATTCCTCACCAAGAATCCATTTGAGGTAGGTTCCCATGCTACAGATGAGGAAAGTGAGGGGCTGAACCTCTGGTAGGTGACAACTGGAAGGCAGCTCACGTCTTCCAAGACCTTTTACACCAGGAACAGCATGCAGTGCTGTCAACCACCCATTCAGTAACAGCTGTGGGAAGTTAATGCCAGGCACTAGTCTAGGCCCCTAGGGCCAATTCGTCAGCCAGACAGTACACAGTCTGTGTATGTTAAAAGATTAAAAAAAAAAAAAAGATAGGCATAAAGGAATCATGTGGGCCAGGCTGGCTGGGTTTAAATAGGGAGATCAGGCGAGCCTATGGATGACGACTTCTAAGCTAAGAGTTGGAGAGGGTGAGGTAGGGCGCCATGGGAATACTTGGGAGAAGAGCAATCTAAGTGAAGGGAACAACCGGTGCCCCTAAAGGTGGGGGCAGGCTTGGAGTGACTGAGGAATAGCAAGGAGGCCCATGTGGCTAGCAAGGTGGGGCAAGGGAAGAGCAAGGGATGAGGGCACAGGGGTACAGGAGACCAGACAGAGAAAGACGTTATAAAGACTGGCTTTCACTCTGTATGAGGTGGGAGCCTTGTTTCCAATAGGCCACCTGGTAGAGAACAAACCTGTGATCTGGGCAGGTCGATTCCCATTTGGAGGTCCCTCTCATGGTGGCGTGCCAGTGAGTCCAGGGTTCAACGTCTAAATGGTATCCAGTGTCCAGGGCAAAGTCAGCTGGGTCTCAATCAGAGTCTGTTAAGACATGACTTTGGTCAAGGTGTAGGTCACCAGCCTCCCTTAGCAACCACCTGTGCTGGCCTATTTTCCAGGTGTCCTGCCCATTCTCCAAATTACCTGATACCTTTCCAGTGCATTCCTTTTCTGCTCACATTAACAGGAATCAGATCTTGTTATTTTGGACAAAGAACACTACCTGGTCTTCTAATGCAACCTGATTATCTAGATCTCAGGTGTTACGTCTTTGTAAGGCCTGCCCTGACCACTCCAGTCATTTTCTCCCCCATCATCCTGCTTTATTTTCTTCACAACGCTTACCAACCAAATCACCTTATGCATTTGCTCATTCCTTTCTCCCTTCACTAACTTTAACAGTTGGGATCACATTTTTCTTATTTACCCCAGTAAATCCAGCCCAAGATTGAGCACCGAGTAGCCCCCTAATATTTGTTAAACAAATGGATAAAAGTTGTCACCATGGACACTGAAATGAGCCAAATCCATGTGCCTGGATTATGTGATTATATGTTGGGTCTAAGCCCAGATGTGTGCAAAAGACCTGTTAGGGCCAGGGACTCCTGGGGTACAGAAGAGAAAGGACCCCACATACCACAGAGTTATCCTGAGTAGAGAAAGGGAGAGAATGAGGGGCGGAGGGGGAAAGAGAAGACTGCAGGGGACTGAGGAGGGAAGGAAGTGAAAGGATGGCAAGAATGGGCCTGGGAAAAGCTATAGAAGCAGGCAGGGGTCAGGAAAGCCAGCCACTGCTGTCCACTGTACACTCAGGGATCCAGGGGAACTTACAGCCCAGGATGGCCAAAGACATGGCTTTCTGTTGTGTTCAGTCCCCAGGGAGGGTGCTCCAGGGATGGGCTGAAGAGAGAGCTAGAAACAAATCACACCAGGAGGGGCATGTCCCCACACCCAGGGCCAGCAGGAAAGGGGACGGGGAAGCCAACTCCTTGTCCAGTGGCCAGTGTTAATTAATCCCCAACTAAGCCTGACCATGAAGATTCCTGGGTGCATGAAGCAGCACTGTGCTAGACTCTCTGAGGCTGTTAACCCAGGAAAACTGTACAGAGCCAGTCTAAAGACAGATGCAGAATGAGATGGCACACTGAGGGCAGGACTGACAGAAGGCTCAGAGTTCCGGCCTGGGCTATGAGGCAGGGACAGGGGAGGAGCAGGATGTGGGCACACGTGGTTTCCAGGAGTGACACCGCCCTCTGTGGACAAGAGACCTGGCCAGAGCAAAGCTTCTTCATGAGGACACCCTGGAGCAGTCCCCGACTCCCCAGAGTGCTCCAGCACAAGCAGAGGCTATGGCAGGCAGCCTCCTCCAGACTCTGCTCTCCCCCTAACTGTTCCCCATCATGAAGGCAGCATCCCCACACATCTGCCCCCGAGCAGAGGGAGAACAAGGACCAGTTGGAGACAGGCAATTTGCTCCTGTGCTATTTCAGCAAGGAATCCTTAACCGTTTGAGTCCCAGAAGGTATTGTCAGCAGCGCAATCGCACTGCTTGGGACTCAAACGGTTAAAGACTCTAAGAAAGTAGCAGGGACCTGAGAGAAGGTGCCAAAATTACAGTATTAGTGGCAGTAACACAGCTCTGAGACATGTACACACTTAATCCTTGACATAGTTTTAACCCCCACTTTGTAGATGAGAAAACTGAGGGACAGAGTTGCATGCTCAAGGATAATTAAGGGGTTGAGCTGGCTTCAGAAACCACTTTTTAATGTCTACGATACACTGTTGGACGATGCAGATGGTGGTACCAGGTCTAAAAGAAGATTCTCAGGTCTCACTTGCCCTCAAGCTCCCAGAACTAACAAGGTCCTGCTCTGCCAGGCAAGTTTCCCAAGGCTCACCCTCAGTCCTTGCTGTCAGTCCTGACCAAATGCAGCACTTTCCTCTGCCCAATGGGCTCCCATTTGTCACAAGCCCCAATTCCCCTGTGTCCCATGGATCTGGAGATGTGAAACTGGAGAACTTGTACGGCTCCCCAAGGACCAGGTGTGAGCTGGTGTGAATGTACCACATTATAGGAATCAGAAAACTGAGAATCCAAGCGCTCTCAGAATGTCCTGGGTCCTCCTCTCCTCTGCTCTCCGTCCTCTGACCGCTCCCCACCCTTTCTCAGCCGATTCCTCAACACATAAATGATCCAAAATGGTGGCCACAGCCCCAAGTGTGGGTGGCTTTCTGCTTGGCTCACCCCCCGCCACCCCCACCCAGGATGTTCTTTAGTTTCTCCAGAGACCAATGGCTCACTCCAGGTTACAACTCACGTCCTTGGGTCAAAGGGTCAGGGGACAAGGTCACAAGGTAAAAACCATGGCTGTGGGCAGGACACGCAGGGTCGAGCATGCCCTTCACACGGCCCCTGAGCCAGTGAGAAAGGAGGAAAGAGGTGCCAGCCAAGCAAAAGGCACAGGAGCCAAAGACCAGCGCCACAAATCTATTATAGCAGAAACCATTCAAAAGGGAAAGGCCAGTAAGCAGCCAAGAGCAAAACACTAAAAAAAAAAAAAAAAAAAAAAAAAAAAAAAAAAAAAAAAAAAAAAAAAAAAAAAAAAAAAAAAAAAAAAAAAAAAACAACCAAGAACAAAAACACCTAAATGATCAAGAGTGAATTAATTCCATTATGATCCACGTAAAGGTTAAAAAGTCATGCAACCATTTCCATTTCAATGATGAACAGGGCAAGGTATCTTGGCAAGGTGTGATAGGAAGTGAAGGGACAAAGAAATGAGCATAAAGTACAATCCTGTTTATTCTCAATATAATATATATTGGTAAACATACATAAAACGTATCACTTTAACCATTTTTTAAAACATTTTATTTTTAGAGAGGAAGAGAAATATCGATGTGTGAGAGTCAATTGGTTACCACTTGCATGCCAATTGAGGCCCTGACTGGGAATCAAACCTGCAGTATTTAGGTTTGCAGGCTGGCACTCAATCCACTGAGGCACATCAGCCAGGGAATCCTTTTAACCATTTTTAGGTTTACAATTCAATGGCACTAATGTAGCGCTACCACCACCACCATTTCTAGAACTTTATCAACCCAAACAAATTAACAGTAACTTCCTACTCCCCCTCACCCCAGCCCCTGGTATCCTTTTTTATTTTCCCCCTTAAATGAAGCTTTTAGAGGCTTTCTTCCTTGAGGATATCTGGATGATCATGCTGCAGCTGCCTGTGTTTCTCAAAGGATGATATTTTGGATGGGAGAGGGAACTCCAGGTGGAGCCTAAGATCAGGCTGGCCTGGCAGATGGCAGGGTTTTTTCTTAGGTGTTCCAGGAAGGGCAGGCTCTGAGGCAGCAGGCTGCCATTCTTCCAAAGTTTGTAGCTTTTGTATCTTATGTTGTTTTACTTTGTACACTAACCGTATAGAAACAAGATAATTAAATACTAAAGGGAGATAACAGGGAAACTCAAAAATTAAAGATTTTAGCCTTAATTCATAGGCTTAAGTGACTAATGCATATGAAAAGACTGGTATTTCAAAATTGTGTAGCTTTTGAATAAAGACTCCCTTCCTTTATCACACATTTTAGAGAGGTACATCAATGTGAGGTTGCCTCTTGTCTGCCCCCTGCTAGGGACCCAGCCAGCAACCCAGGCATGTGCCCTGACTGGAAATTGAACCGGCAACCCTTTGGTTTGCAGACTGGCACTGAATCTGAGCCACACCAGCCAGGGCCATTTTCTCTTTGAATTTGCCTGTTCTGGGCACTTCACGTAACTGGAATTATGTATTTGTCCTTTTATGTCTGGCTTATCTCACTTAAAATAGTATTTTCAAGTTTCCTCCATGTTGTTGTGTCAGAACTTTATAGTTTTTCTGGCTGAGTAATATCCCACTGTATGGGACATGCCTCATTTTGTTTATTCATTCATCCACTGACGAACACTTGTGTTCTCTCCATTTTTAGCTATTTGTAGTACTGTTACGGATATTTTTAAATGTTCACTTTAGACATGGCATAACCTGCAGAGCAAGTCCATGGATTCCTCAGTTTGTTTCCCGTCAGCCATCGAAAACACAAGTTCCCAACTGTGAAGTCCTACTGAGCTTTCAACCTCCTAGGAAGAAGTGCCTGCACAGATGCTTGTCTCCTCCTGCCTTCGGCTGGATTACATAGAATTCCATTGGTTCATGCCCTGACTTTTAGCTGTATCTCTCTGCATTATTTTTATGTCGTGCTTGCCCTAAGTATTATCATATATCCCTCCTCTCTCAGTCTTCTTAGAGTTACTACCATGTTACTTCAAGTAGTACTTTAAGTTACAAGCAAATGGATCCATTTACCACCCCTACTGCCTCCTATGCTATAGTTATCACATGTATGATGTGCCTACATATATTAATCCCCAAATATAGGTCTATTCTTTGCTTTAAACACATAAAAGATTTGTTAAAAAGTTGGGAAAGAAATGTCTTTTCAAAATTTACCTTCAAATTTACCATTCATGTGCTCTTCCATTCCTTCTTGTAGATTATGAATGTCAACTGTTCTACATTGTCTTTAACATCACTAAAGAAAAGCTTGTGGTGTTAACATTCCCTCACCCCAGAAATTTCAGGCATAGGTTCGTGAACATATTAAATAAACAATTTTAGTAAATCAAATCCAAAAATAATTTAAAGGGTAATACATAACTGGAGTTTATCCCAGAATGCAGAATTGGTTTGAACACTCAAAATGCAGTCCATGTATTCATATGAACAGACTAAAACAAAAACCCTTATTACCATCTCAACAGGTGCAGAACAGGCATTTGGTAAATCCAACTTCCATCCTTGACAAAAAAGAAATCTCAGCAAACTAAAAATACCAATGAACTCCTCAATTTGATAATGGGCATCTAGAAAAACTTCCAGCTAACATACTCAACAGTGAACGGCAATGCTTTTCTCCGTGAGATCAGGAACAATACAAGGGTGTCTGCTCTTACCACTTCTGTTCAACACAGGACTGGAGGTTCCAGCAGTGCAATCAGGCAAGACCAACAAAGTGTCCACACTGAAGGAAAAAGTTAAAATTTCATATTCACAAGCAGTATGATTCTCTGTGAAGAAACCCTGATGCAATCTACAAAACCGAGCACCACAACCAGAACTCAGATGTGAGTTCAGCAAGGCTGCAGGATACGAGGCCAATACACAAATGTCCATTTTATTTCTATATAACCAGCAATTAGCAATCAAAATTGAATTTTTAAAAGCAGGAATTTTACACAAACATTAAAAATTATGAAATATTTAAGAACAAATCTGACAAAAGTGAAAGTACAAATTATTGCTAAAATTAAAAAGGCCTAAACTATTAAGAGATACCTTGTTCATGAATAAGACTCATTATAACACACACTTCACAAAATACAGATGGCAAATCAGCACATATGAAGATGCTCATTAGTCATTAAAAAATACAAATTAAAATCACGAGATGCCACTATACACCTATTAGAATAGGAAGTTTTAAAGGACTGACCACGCCAAGTGCTGGAGAGGACGCAGAGGAACAGCTTCCAGATGCTGGTGGAAATGTGAGATGGTACAATCACTTCGTCAAGCAATTCGTAAAAAAGATGTATACCTACCATACTATCCAATCACTCCACTCCGTATTGAAAAAAAAAAAGTATGTGTCCACATAAAGACTTGTACACAAACATTCATAGCAGCTTTATTTATAACAGACAAAAACTGAAAACCCAAATGTCCATCAGTAGGTGGATAAAAACAAATTGTGGTATACCAGACAATGGAATACTTCTCAACAATAAAGAGAATGAACTATTGATACACACAAGATGGGTGAATCTCAAAACAATCATGTTGAGTGAAAGGAGCCAGACACCACTCCTAAAAAGAAATATTGTATGATTCCATTTCTATAAAACTCAAAAAAAATGCAAACTAAGGTAAAATAACCAAAAGCTGATTGAGTGGTTGCTTGGGGGTCGAGGGAAGAAATTACAAGGGAATTTTGGAGGGCAAATGCTGACTGTCTCGATTATGAAGGGTTAACGGGCATATACATATTCCAAAGCTTAAATGATATAGTTTATATATACACACTTTATGTCAATCATATCTTAATAAAGCTGTTTTTTAAAAGAGAAAGTTCTTTCAGAAAGTCCCTAAAGATAGACAAGTACAGAGTATTTTGCCAGTCACACACAACACTTTAGTATCTTTCTTTTCTCATTTAACATTATATGCAGATATCTTTGTATCAGAAATGGTTTACCTGATTTTTTATAACAGCAAACATAGTATACATAGTAAGGGTGTGCCAGGTTTGATGGGCATTTAGGTTATTTCTGATCTGCCATTCTAACGCTGAAATCCAAGTATTCTGCGTGTCCTTGTGGGCACACACACAAACAAGCAAGGGGTGCATGCACTTAACATTTCCATTTATATTATCAAGTAGTCCTCTTAAAAAACGTACCTCAGGACCTACATAACTTCAATTATTTTAGCAAGGTAATGAAATACAAGATCAATATATAGTAATATTACTCTAAGTAGCAACACTTAAAAATAACTATTTAAAATAACACCAAAAATTCAAGTATCTACAAATAAGCCCAATAAAAGGTACCAGACCTCTCCAGAGAAAAACCACAAAACGTTGGAAAAAATTAAAGATCTAAATGAGTGGTGGAGTATATACTATGTTGATAAATTTGAGGACATGATTACATAAAAGTGTTGATTCTTCTCAAATTTGTCAGATCCTATAAAATTCTAATCAAAATCACAGGTCTTGTCACTGCTGTTCAATTACTGAAATCGACAGGTTTATTCTGCAATGTGTACAAAAGTGGAAAATGCCAAGAATAACCAATACAATCTTAAAGAATAAAAAAAACTGGAGATAGTGAATTATTTCACACCTAGTGTCCCACTGGTACCAGGACAAATGGACCAATGAAACAATAAACGGTGCTGAATCAACTGAGTATCTATGCTGAAAAGTATTTTGTTTTTTAAAGATTTTATTTTTGGAGAGAGGGAAAGGAACATCAGTTGGTTGCCAGGGATCTGGCCTGCAACCCAGGCGTGTGCCCTGACTGGGAATCAAATCAGTAACCCTTTGGTTTGCATGCTGGCTCTCAATCCACTGAGCCACACCAGCCAGGGCAAAAAAATATCACTTTAACATCTTTCTATTATTATGGACAAAAGCTCCACAGGATTCTAGATCTAGATGTGGGGGGTCAAACAATGCTTTTAGAAAAATAACATAAAAGATTAATGATCTTGGGGTAGGCAAGTATTTCTCAAATAGGACATATTAGGAGTTAATGCTCTAAATAGGACACTTACCTTAAAGGAAAATATGGATAAACTGGACTGCATCAAAATTAAGAACCATTCATCAAAAGACGT
Organism: Macrotus californicus; assembly: GCA_007922815.1. Taxonomy (NCBI): domain Eukaryota; kingdom Metazoa; phylum Chordata; class Mammalia; order Chiroptera; family Phyllostomidae; genus Macrotus; species Macrotus californicus. The sequence goes on along the minus strand of VMDR010000268.1, from coordinate 9,660 downwards.
CATTAAGAAAATGAAAAAGCAGGACAAAGAATGGAAAATAATTTCAGTAACAACTCCAAAGACATCCTCTTCCTAAAAACCAGTAAGAAAATGACAACCGAACAGAAAAACAGGCAAAAGGGAGTATTCAACAAAATATTCAAATGTCCAATAAAGCTATTAAAAAGTGCTGTTTCATTAATCAAGAAAATGCAAGTTAGATTCATACTACTACTATGCAAACTCACCTGAACGCTACAGCTAAAAAGAGTGACCACATGAAATGCCCGAGGATGGGGTGCAAATGGAATCTCACACTGGCAGTACTGGAGGACAGCACCGCTTTGAAAGCTGTTCTGCAGTATCTACTAAAGCTGGACCACTGCGTTCCCTATGACCTAGCCAGTCCGTCCTTAGGTATACATGTTACATTAACACACACATGCATATACCAAAAGACATACGGAAATGTCCAGAACATTATAACACTCAAAAACAAAAGCAGCCAGTTTCCATCCACAGAATACATAGTGGTATACTCACACAACACTATAGAGCCATGAAAACACACTACCTAGGTAATGAATGACACGGACTAACCCCACAATGTTGAGAGGGGGGGGGGGGAAAGGTGTGATTCCATTACTACCAAGTTCAAAAACAGGCAAAACTAACTGATGGCAATCAAGATACTGGTTTAGCTGCAGGAGTAGTTACTGAGGAGGAGCATAGAGGAGTACTCTAGATTCTGGTTCTATTTCTTGATGTGAGTGGTGCTAAATGGTGTGCTCCTTCTGTTAAAATTCATTAATAAATTGCATACTTTTGATATTTACACTCCAATTTTTAAAAACTTACTTTAAAAGTACTTGATACACAAATGTCTACAGAGCGAGAAACTTTAAGAACAATTTGCAGCCCTCCTTATACACAGGCCTGTAGCTACAACCCTGCGGTGACAGTGCAGGAGCACCAACCCAGGATCTTCCCCAAAACGGTAACTGGCACAGCACAGGGCATGTTTCTTAAAAAACTAGGAAGTGATGTATTTTAGAAATATTTCCACCTTAAGTGGCTAAAAGTGAGTTTGACTTAAGGTATTAAGAATTTGGTTCTCTAGAAAACGCAGTCACAGCACTGCAGCAACTTGACAATCCACACTCACCAATGACCTACTTCTCCAAGCTAACCTATTTTAAATCGAAAGAATTGCTCTAACTGTAAAGATGACTAATTCTTGAACTTACAAATTAAGCTACAAAATAAACGCTGCCAAAAAATCTAAGCAATAAGCCTTTATGGCCCTTATTTTAGACATAGCCACCTCAGAGCCTTAAATGTACTTGTCATGTATATTCTGATTCAGTTCCCGCAGTAAGCCATGTTACACCTTTTGAAGGAGTTTATCAGTTGTAAAACATATGCTTACCTCAGAAATGTTAAAATACATGGATCTTAAATGATCACTTTAGGACAGAGAAGTTTCAATAAAACACCAAGTTTTGATAAAGAACAGAAAGGTAACCAAACTCTGAAACCTGCCTAAACCCTGCCAGTCCTGTGGCTTTAGGCCAGTTTACCTTCTCCGTTTCCCTATCTGCAAAATGTGACGGCTCACCTATCACCACCTACATGCTAGACACATTTTAAAAATTACTCAGTGCCTGCTACATAGCTAATAATCAACATTAGCTCATTATTGTCAATACCAATTACAAGCCTAGTAACTCTTAAGACATGAAACAAGACAGGGTTGGGCTGTACCAATCCAAGTTGGATGCAGCACCACCACTTCCTCTGAAGTATCACAATTCCTTTAATCATCCGCCTTAGAATCCTGCCAGGAATCCCTGTGAACTGTTGTTACTTGTAACAATTCTCACACCAAAAATCTTTTTGACTATTTTTTAGCACACTCCTCCTTTTTACTAGCCTAGGATCAGTAACAGCTAATTTATAAACTCAAGTGGCATTTGTCTGGGGCAGGAGCCAAGTTATAAGTTATATTGTGTAACTTCCCCTTATAACGATCTAACTATTATAAGTTCATTCTCATCTTCCCAGAAGCAAAGCACGTTAGATTTGCTTTCTGGCCACCCATCCCAGAATGCAAGCATAGGTATCAATACTCATTTATTGGTGTCAACACTTTAGAAAACACCTGGATTTAAAACTTTCTATAAATCAAAAGAATATTTAAACACAAATTGCATTCAAGTTATAATGGTAACTAAAGTTTCTATGGAAATCAACTGATCCTTGAAGATGACTAAACCAAAAGCTGGTAAGTACCTCGCCTGACCAGTTCTAGGAAGTGGGAGTGACTGTCCCTACAGGGTTGTCACCTTTCTGCAATGTTCTTATCTTTGACTGGGACCTTTCTGAAGACCTGTACCAATCATCACTGTTTAAGTGCCTCACCGGTTTCCTTGGGTGGCAGGTTTTCCCTCAGTACCAAGATTGCCAGGAACTTAAAAATGTTCGTAACATCCTATTTGCTGAATGAAGTCTACACAGCTAACTAAGGAACCCTTTCACTGAACTCCTGATACAGAATGATGTGTATTATGTAAACTATCTATACACATTGAAGTACAATCTCTAGAAGAAAACTACTTACAGTGTTCCTAGAAAGGGGGACCGCAATACACCACTGTTTGACCATGTGTACAACTGAGAATTTAATTATATTCTTCTCTGCTCCTGCCACTGACTTTGGTGGTGGGGAAGGGGGTAATTTTACCTCGGCCAGAGAAGAATTATTCTAAAATATCCAGCCATATTTGTTTATACAACTCACAAATCCATGCTAGGAAATGACCCATAATTACGCATGTATTAAATACACATTTGTACTTTAATGATTAAAATAAATACTGCATTGCTACCTGGTTTATAGACAGGATGGGTAATGAGTTGGCGTGGACTACTTAAAGTGTTCTTCACACCCAGGTTACAGGTCATTTCTTTTCCAAAAATAATACATCAGCACTAGGAAACAGACAAGCATTTATAGAAGGAAAAAAAAAAAAGATCTTTTCACATTCAGGCAAATAATACCATCAGTGTGTTTAGACTAGAGATTTTATTTTAGAAAGATAAAAGATGGAGGCGCAATAATATTTGGCATTTTTAATTTAGGTTTGTTTTATTTAAGTTTAATGTTAATTCCATGCTGTGTTTCAGTAAGAACAATACAGATTCTGTATCTGTGGCTCCAGTCAGATATCCAGTAGTACAAATTAGCTTCAAGTTACACATACTGAACAAAAGAGGTTGAGCGAGCGAAGGAGGGGGGCCAGGAGAGGGGAGGAGAAGAAACAAAGAACTGAACACGCATGCAGGCTTTTCCATACCACCTTCAATGCTAACCTGCTTCAGAGGGAGAGTAAAAGTAGGCAAGAATGAGCAGCCACGGATTGTTGAACTGTTACCAGCACCATGCTTTTCCGCAACATTTCAGCAGAATTTGAAACACTTTTTACAGCAAAACCATTACAATGAACTCCCCAAACAACCTTTAACCACCTCAAGCTAACACCCAGTTAATTTAAACATTGGTGTAAAATCCAATTTGAACAATTAGAAAAAAGAAAAATGATACCACATATGCCTCTATATGTGATTAACCTCTCTCTCAGATGCTTGCTTCACCTAGAAGTCTACTGGCTTTCCAATGTAACTTCACTGCTAATGGTTACCTTGCCACATCTGGCAAGAGACAACACAGTAATGCTGAAAAAGCCTCTACACAGTCCTGTTAGTGTCTTAAAGAACCTAAAAGCTGGACCAGTAAAATCCACAGAAATTCACTCTTGCCTTTAAGAACTTTTGAAAACTGTTTTTAAAAAAACCAACAGGGCAGGAACCTAAATTCTGAGACCAAATGTAAAAGTCAGATTTGGTGGTTCTCAGTGACAATGGGGGAATTTCCAAGGGGGGGTGGGATGGGAAGGAGTGGGGTGGTCAGAGATGGTTTCTCTTGTTGGCTTTTATGTCTCACTGATTTTCATCTTCCACATCCTGCAGCGCTTCTTTATTCTGCTCTTCACCTGCAAAAGAGAGTGACAGTTAATTATTTCATACTGACTACATTAGGCTGTCATGGTCACAAACAAAGGTATCATTCCAAGCATAAAACTCCTTACATTTGCTACAACTGGTAGTAAACAAAGACAAGCAAAGAACTTCTATCACCCTTCACATCTGAGATGCCTAAGCCAAGAGGTAGGTGCTGCTGGATCAAGGTCCTAAATGGTCAATAGTCAGGATGAAAAAATAAAACTGACACATAATAAAAGTCAATGTTTTTAGTAACCACATTATTTTAAAATGATTTTCAAGCTTTCATGTATATTGTGTCAAAATACTCTTTCTCAATAACCTCACCTCATCAAGAAACAGGAATATTTTATAGTTTTTTGAAAAATCTAGTTTACCCACAAGCCTCATATCAGAAATACTTCAATAAAGAGAACTGAGCAGTAAAATGCTCCAAAGGACTTCTAGTTTTGGAGAGAGGGTTCTGCTTTTGTAAATACTTTATATTTTGTACCTTGGCCAGTCACATCAAACCATAACCGGATTTCTCACTCCACAGTGAAACAGCATGCTCAAAGTAAACCAGGCCACTGAGGTTATTAAAGAAGGGCATTTAGACCAGTTTTCTCATGCCATTTTTCTTTTCCCTTTGAACATGACGATTAGCCTGAAGTTCCAACTGCACTATGACATGCAATAGAAAGCCAGACTATAGATCTACCTATTCATAAGCATTAAAAATGTCAGCCACAATAAAGAAGCATGCAGGCTTTCACTAAAAATTAAAACAAGTTACATTCTTTTGTGCAGTAACAAACCACTTACAATTCCTACATATTACTAGTTTGATTAAAAATAATAAAAAAAAAATCAATGAATTGATCCAACAACCATAATATAACAGTTCAGACCATCCATCCATTCATATTGCTTGTTAAATTACTGAATTAGGATGGACAAATGACACTGAGACTGGTTATCTATAGACATAAAGCAGTAACCTTGAGGAATGCTTTTCAACAGTCTTGCTCTGGCCAGTGTGGCTCAATTGATTAAAGCACCCAAGAGGTCACAGATACGATTCCCAGTCAGGGCACACGCCTAGATTGCAAAAGTTTGGTCCCTGGTTGGGGTGTACACGAAAGGCAACCAATCAATGTTTCTCTCTCACATTAATGTTTCTCTCATTCTCTCTCCTTGAAATCAATAAGCATGTCCTCGGGTGAGGATTAAATAAATAATAATAAACAGTCTTAAAGATCTTGATGTAATAAACAATAGATGTTGTCATGGCAACAACGGTTAAGTAAATATTAGTCATTTTAAAATTTCCTTTGTAATAAAAATGTTTAACATTCATATGTGACTTTAAAAAGTACTTGAGGTACATAAAGATTTATTATTCAAATCTAGAAAAATACATGCAAAGACAAAAATACCCGTTTACTGAGGACAGAAATGATGGACCACACTATTCTTCCCCAAAGAACGATGTATTCAAGTTAAGAACACTTCACTCTCATTTTTAACAGCAATATACTGTTCCAAAATATAGTTTACATACAACAGTAGAGCACGCACTGATTCACTCATAAGCAAACATCAGATTTGCCAAAAAGTCCAAGTAACTTTGGCATAAAAATATTGTCACATAAATCACATCCAACCAAAGGTGAGAGAGGGTAGCAAATCATAAACATCTTAGGTTTTGCATCCTGGAATGTAGAACAGGCAGTTTTGTAAGCAACAGGATGATGATGATATATGCAAGCATGATTAGTGAAGAACCAAAACTAAAAGCAGAATTCACTGTGCCATGATAATGACTTACAAAGTAGTTTTTAGGAAAGAAGAGTTGGGTTTTCCTTTAGGAATCTATATTGCAAGGAGAAAGGGAGGGAGAACAATCACATGAAAGCAACATCACAAGAAAAATAAACCAAGAGAGCAGGACAAAGGAAAACATCAATGACTTAGGGAAATCAGATTTTGGTCTTTTTATTTTGTATAAACTTCACTCTAAGAAATACTTTGTTCCTTTCACCTTTAAGAGGATGAAATAATATCCTTTTAAAAGGTATACAGAAGAAAAAAGTTTTCCTTGGATGTGTTATTTCTTTGTCCACTGTTTGTGGGTCCAGGGGGAGGAGGAATGGGAGGCAGAGAAACCACACTTCCTCTCTGTGGGTGTGTGTATCCACAAGTTAAGAGAAAAGAAATGGAAATCACTTCATGAGAAAAAGTTGTGACCCTTTTAAAGAATTATGTTCCAACACAGACATTAACATATTCTGCAGTCAAAAATATAAGTGTGTAAGTAAAAACCACATACATTTCTTACTTTAGAAACCCTCAATTCAAATGTTTTATGATACCATTATTCCTAGCTAGTAAAGTAAAATGAGAAAATCAACTAAATATTAAGTTGACCAAAAAGTCCATGTGGTTTTTTTCACCCGTAAAATAAAAATAAGACACATTTTTCATGTTCACCAGTAACTTTGATTTGGCTACTCTGAGTGTGTTGTGTCAGCTATCTCCCTCCCATTGGCTTCTGGTGGATAGAGGCCAGGGATACTGCTAAACATCTTCCAATGCATAAGACAGCCCCACAGCAAAGGAGTATTTGGCCAAAATGTCAATAGTACCAAGAAATTTGATAAACCACTTTGACACATTCAATCAGTTACAGGACCTTCTCCATACACTGTACAAATCTTTCTGTGTTTCAGTTGTTTTTCACCTTCCTTGAAATAATAAAGCATAATATGTCAAAAACATTGCTTGTTTTCTTCCATTTTCAAAATTAAAATGGCTACATAAAAATTCATCAATTTTGACGTTTTTTTAAATGCACGCTGATGACAGCTGTCACAATACAATCTACTAACAAAACTGTTTCACATGAATTTAAAGACAACTAAACACTACCAGAGCCATCGTATGGAAAAAACTAAACAAACTTATTGGCCAACCCATTCTTAAACTAAATTCAAGTAACCTCATGGAAAACTAAAATTCCATGACCATAATTCTACTATATTCAGCATTGATTCTAAGTCACAAAATCAATTTTAATAAAACATTATGTAATACTATACCTTTTGGCAAAACTGGGAAATAATGTCCTAGAGTACCCACAACAATTTATAAATTCAGATAGTTTGTTAACTCTACTAAAAGGTCAAGACACTACTTGGATTTTTCAGTGTTAAATTATCAGGTTTCCTAATTCCAAATATTTTAAAACAAAGCTCTTAAATGAAAATTAGTTTGTTTCCACCGAAGTTAACTATTTAATTTAAAAAGTAATTGAAGCAACTAGATTGCAGTAAATTAAAAAAACTTTTAGGCCCAAACCAGTGTGGCTCACTGGTTGGGCATCATCCTGCAAGGCGAAAGAAAGGTCGCTGGTTTGATTCCCAGTCAGGGCACATGTCTGGGTTGTGGGTTCAGACCTTGGTTGGGGCATGTGCAAGAGGCAACCGATCAATGTTTCCCTCTCAAATCAGTGTTTCTCTCCTTTTCTCCCTCCCTTCCCCTCTCTAAAAAATAAACATTTTTTTGTTTAGGAATAATCTATGCTAATATTAAAACATCTTGGGATAAAGAACCTTCAACTATGAAAACATAAGCATTTTAAATAAATGTCTTATTTTTAAGTGATCCATTTCATAAAATGACACCTGATAACCAAGAAAAAGAGTATCTTTTGTTCTGTATACTCTTGGTTATCACTGATAATGAACAGTAGCACCAGAAAAAATAAGCTAGCTTAACAACTCAGTTATGGAAGCTGGCATCAAAAGGCTAAAAAAAACAAATAGCATTTTCTACCCAGGTCACCTTCTTTTTATTTTTACCCTCAAAAAAAAATGCCCCTAGGTCACAGGGAGACAGTTTACTTATTAGGTCAATACCGCTTACCGAACTCTCCACATGCTTTCCTTTTATCCCCTCAAACAGGCAGGCTTATTAGTCTTCTCAGAGCTGAGGGTGACTAGGAAGAGTCCACAGCTATTTATTTGGCCAATTCTTAGTAGTTATTGTTAGAATACAACAGAATTGTACAGCTGGAAAGAACCTTAAGTCATTAGTTCAAAGATGATAAATTGTTTTTGAGTCCCACTGATTGGTGGTAGTGGCTGCCTGAAGTGCTGTGTTGAACAGTAAATGGTGGCTCCATCTGAATTTGTTGGAAAAGTGTACAAGTAGGCCACGTGTGCTATGTATCTCAGGCCAACCCTCATCAAATATCTTTAATACCTCACAGAGCTAGTGAGCTCCAAGAAGCGGAACCACACAATTCTCACTTTAGCACTATAACCCAAGATAAGTCTAAAACCTGACTCTATCCTACTGAGAGTCAGGAGTAAGAAAAATGACCATTTACATTCCTTGATATCCATTTTCAGAGTCACCTTTAAAAAGTATAATGCTTCTAATGACAGTACAGTATGTTGGTTTGACCAAGACTATAGCTAGCCCCAGGCAATACAACATATGCTTCAATTTGGGTAACACACCACTGAAGGATCTACAGCTAAAACTGACAACAAACTTTTTGTTTCCGCTCCCTACATCACTACCAACTATAAAACTACCTACCTATGGCTACATCACACTAGTTTGTCCTCCCTTGTTTAATTTCATCTTGTGTATGAAAATGATTCTTTGGAAATAGGAACAATAAAATCTCCTTTAAAACAAAAAAGTGACAAATTTGGGTTTTTACTACATTTAGAATAAACAGTAAACTCTCCACCCCATCATAAGATTAAGTTCTATTAAGCTACTCTAGTGACTGTTACTACTGAAAACTCTAAAAAATAAAAACAGACTACACCAGCCTGGCTGATGTAGTTCAGTAGACTGAGTGCCAGCCTGCAAACCAAGGGGTGGCTGGTTCGATTCCCAGTTGGGGCACACGCCTGGGTTGCAGGCCAGGTCCTGGGGTGGGGAGCGCAGGCACATGAGGGGCAACCACACATTGATGTTTCTCTCTCGCTTTCCCTCCCTCCCTCCCCCTCTATCTAAAAATAAATAAAATATTTAAAAACACCCAAAAACAGATTACACCAGACCTCTTAAACAGGACCTAAGGCAGGGCATTCCATTTACTGTAGAGAATCCATGGAGAAACATTCCTTTTTTTAGATAAAAGATTTCCAGAGAAGATGCTTCATAACTATCTAGATACCATCTAGTTTAAACCTGAGGACACCACTCAGCCAAAGGCAGTGATTGGCATTCAAATACAATTAACCTTAGACCCCTAAAATTAAATCTGAGATAAATAAACCACTTCCCTTCCTCCATCTTTCAAAATACAGTGAGAGAAATAAACTAAGTTTAGCAAATATTAATTAGAGGTAAAACTTTTAAATATTAATAAAAGATCCCCCTCTACTAAACAGGTCTTTTATTTTATCATCTTATAGCCCAGAAAGGAAGGCTGTACTTCGATATCTTTTCATGAAAGGTAGTAATTAAACTTTGATAGTTTGAAGGAGAGAGGAAACTGTAGCTTGAGGTAAAGGAATACCAAGGAATTTCTAAGAGTAAAAAGATCCAACAATGGAAAGACATTTAACTTGAGTTTCCTTACCATCACCCTGCATGTCTGAAGTCCATAGTGTC